>PVHT021183666.1:17868760-17943760 GCA_004024745.2 Catagonus wagneri | reverse complement strand
ACATCTTTTACTTTTCAAATAAGCCCTACATCATTCCCTTCGACTCAATTACATTTTGCTAAAGCTACTCTGACAACCCTTTCGTCCAGACACTTCTCACCATCTATATGGTGTTTCCATATCTTTATTTAAAAACCAGAGATTCCCAAACTTCTTCAGTTCACAGTGCCCTTGGTGAAGTAAAGCTTTTAAATATCCCATAACACCCTGTGCATTTGCTACAGCCCACTGGCATGCCTGGGTGCACAATTTAGGAAACAAACTTAAGCCAAAAATTTTTCAAGCGTAATTTTACTTGGAATCTCAATATATAAAAAGGCAATATTTCTTATTTTATGAGTTCCCAGATATAACAATTACTTATTATAGTACCAATCAATGTGTGTACATGGAGGGGACTTTATAAAGACAGAAAATGGAATGGCTTATATAAAAACATTTTTTGGATTCTGGATTTTGCTTTTATTCCTGTTCATTAATTTTGTTTTAATCTTTGATTCCACTGTAATGCCAATTCTAAAAGGGGCTGTACACTTTTCTGGTATAATTTGTATGATTTAAATACTCAGAAATTTAATTAGCTTCTGGAGAAGTACATTCTTATTAAAAAATATTTAAGATTTCCTCAAAATACCTTAGAACATTAAGATAAGCTAAAAGAGAGCTTGAAGTGGTATAAAACACATAAATCCCACACAGAAACAAAAGGTGCAAAGAAAGAATATATGTTTAAACATACTGTGTTTATCCAATTGTGTACATTTGTCAGTCTAACTTGTTTAGGAAAGGTGTTACGTGTTGTAAAAAATATACTCAGAAATTTTCACATGGACACTTCCAAGCATATAAAACAACCTAGGACTTCACATAAGCAAACATCCACAGTCATATGAGTAAGAATTGCCCTTGCAGTCCAGGAGCTTTTAGCTTTCTTATTTGTGAACACTGACGTTGCACAACATAAATTAATTCTTTCATCTTAAAATTTTAGATAATTTAGATTATTTTAGAAAAATTTTTATTCCTTTTTTCCACTAGTAAATGTGTTTTAAATAATAAAAGATCATTTTAATCTAGTTTTGCTTTCATCTGCGAATAATATAAAGTAAAATAACATAGTGGCCACTATTGTTATACAGGACTTGAATGGTTGGCCAAAGAAACTGAGGAAGAAAAATTTTCTGAGGAGAGGCGAAGAGCTTATCATCAAATCCTATAAATATGATAATTATTTAAGGTTTTAGCCCCAAATTTAGAATACATATAAAGCTCAAACCCTGGGAATGTTTACCATAACAGATAGAAATAATTCTGCTACAGTCATAGATTTACAGTTTCACAGTTACTAACGTAAACATATATCAATTCAAATTTTGTGGTCAGGCAGGATATACCTACATATATGTTAATTATCTTGTGTTGAAGGAATATTATAATTATGGCTTTTATCTTTCACTTTTTAAAACATTGTGGCTCAGTGGTTAACGAATCCGACTAAGAACCATGAGGTTGCAGGTTAGATCCCTGGCATTGCTAAGTGGGTTAAGGATCAGGTGTTGCCGTGAGCTGTGGTGTAGGTTGCAGACGCGGCTCGGATCCCGCATTGCTGGGGATGTAGCAAAGGCTGGCGGCTACAGCTCTTTAGACCCCTAGCCTGGGGACCTCCATATGCCGCGAGTGCGGCCCTAGAAATGGCAAAAAGGCAAACAAACAAACCAACAAACAAAATAAATAAATAAAATACTTTTACAGAAATCTTGCTAAGGCAGAATAGAGTTCCCATATACTCCAACTCACTTTCCTCTACTATTCTGCTACATCTTACATTAGTATGGTACATTTGTTACAAGTAACAAAAAAATATGGATACATTATTGTTAACTAAGTCCATCCTTAGTCAAATTTCCTTAGTTTTCACCTAGTGTCGTTTCTTCCTGCTCCAAGATCCCACCAGGGACACTATGTTACATTCAGTTGTCATGTCTCCTTAGGACTTCTTTTGGTTGTGACATTTTCTCAGAATTTTGTTTTTGACGACCTTGAAAGTTTTGAAGATACTGGTCAGGTATTTTAGCCAATGTTCCTCAACTGCAATATTCATCTGATATCTGTCTTTGTGATTAGACTGGGGTTATGTGTTTGGGGGAGGAAGACCAAAGAGGTAAAGCACTGTTTTCATCACATCGTATCAAAGGTACATGCTATCAATGTGGCTTATCACTATTGTGTCAACTTGATTACCTGGTTGAGGTAGTGCTTTCCACTGTAAAGCCACTCCTTTTCCCCTTTCATATTGTACTCTTTGAAAGGAAGCCATTAGCACAGCCTCCACTAAAGGAGTGGAAGAGTTATGCTTCATCTTCTTGAGGTAGAAGTGTCTACATTAATTATTTAGAATTGCACATATTTTTCAATTTTTCCTTTATTTAGTTTGCTTGTTTATTTATTTTCAATAAATATTGTAAAATTTTCCAATTAATATTGTAAAAATGACCATACTACCCAAGGCAATCTGCAGATTCAATGCAATCCTTATAACCAAGGGCATTTTTTCACAGAACTAGAACAAATAATTTAAACATTTGTATGGAAAAGCAAAAGATCTTGAATAAAAAAAAACAATCTTAAGAAAGAAGAACAGCTGACAGATTCATACTCCCCAACTTCAGACTATGCTACAAAGCAACAGATATCAAAACAGCATGGTATGGCACAAAAACTGACACATAGATCAGTGGAAAAGGATAGAGAGCCCAGAAGTAAACTCATGCACCTAAAATTAAATAATCCACTACAAAGGAGTCATAAAAATACAATGGAGAAAAGGTAGTCTCTTCAGTAAATGGGGCTGGGAAAACTGGACGGCTACATGTAAAAGAATGAAATTGTTCTAATTTCATTTCTCTAATACCATACACAAAAATAAATTCAAAATGGATTAAAGAGCTAAACGTAAGACCAGAAACCATAAAATTCCTAGAGGAAAACATAGGCAGAACACTCTTTAACATAAATTGTAGTAACATTTTTTTGGATCTGTCTCCTAAAGCAAGGGAAATAAAAGCAAAAAAGTAAACAAATGGGACATAAACTTAAAAGTTTTTGCACAGCAAAGTAAACCACTGATAAAACAAAAACACAAACCACAAAATGGGAGAAAAATCTTTGCAATGATATGTCCAGTAAGGGGTTAATACCCAAAATATATAAACAGCTCATACAACTCAACATCAGAAGAATCAAAAAATGATTAAAGAAATGGGAAGAATATCTGAATAAACATTTCTCCAAAGAGAATATGCAGATGGCCAATAGGCACATAAAAACATTCTCAACATCACAGGGAAATTCAAATTAAAACCACAATTAAAACTTTACAACCCTCAGAATGACTATCATCAAAAAGAACACAAAAAACAAATGTTGACAAAGATGTAGAGAAAAGGGAACCCTCATACACTGTTTTGGGGAATATAAATTGGTGCAACTTCTGTGGAAAACAGTATGGAGGTTTCTCAAAAAACTGAAAATTGACTTAACATATGACCCAGCAATTCCACTTATGGGTATATATCTGAAAACAACAACAACAAAGTCACACACATTAATTCAAAAGGATAGAGGCACCCCAATGTTTATAGCAGCATTATTTACAATTGGTAAGATATGAAAGCAACCTAAGTGTCTATCAACAGATGAATAAAAAAGATGAGATTATATATATATATACACACACATATATATATTAATGGAATACTACCCAGCCTTAAAAAAGAATGTAATTTTGCCAGCTGCAACAATGTGGAGGTACTTGGAGGGTATCATGTTAAGTGAAATAAGTCAGACAGAAAAAGATAAAAATGTATGATATCATTTACATGTGGAATCTGAAAAATAAAACAAACTAGTGAACATAACAAAAAAAGAAACAGACTCACAGATGTAAAGAACAAACTAGTTGTTACCAGTGAGGAAAGGAAGTGGGGAGAGGCAAGACAGAGGTAGAGGATTAAGAAGTACAAGCTATTATGTATAAAATAAATGTTATAAGGATATACTGTACAATGCAGGTAACATAACTAATATTTTATAGTAATTATAAGTGGAGTATAACCTTTAAAAATTATGTATCAAAAAATCATAAATTAAAAAACTGTGGATCACTATATTGTATACCTATAGTGTATATGATATTGTACATCCACTATAACTTAAAATTAAAATAAACTAGACCTCCTCCATTAGGTTCTTCCTGATTAACCAAATGCTACTTTTTTTTTTTTTTTTTTGTCTTTTCAGGGCCGCACCTGCAGCATATGGAGGTTCCCAGGCTAGGGGTCTAATTCGAGCTGCAGCCGCCGGCCAACACCACAGCAATAGGGGATCCGAGCCACATCTGTGACCTACACCACAGCTCAAGGCAACGCCGGATCCTTGACCCACTGAGCGATGCCAGGGATTGAACGTGCAGCCTTATGGTTCCTGGTCGGATTCGGTAGCCACTGAGCCATGACGGGAACTCCACCAAATGCTACCCTGAATAGCTCTTTCATTCATTCACTCAGCAAATGTCTATTAAGAGTCTGTGATTGGAGTTCCCGTTGTGGCGCAGTGGTTAACGAATCCAACTAGGAACCGTGAGGTTGCGGGTTCGATCCCCGGCCTTGCTCAGTGGGTTAAGGATCCGGCGTTGCAGTGAGCTGTGGTGTAGGTTGCAGATGCAGCTCGGATCCTGCCTTGCTGTGGCTGTGGTGTAGGCCAGTGGCTACAGCTCCGATTAGATCCCTAGCCTGGGAACCTCCACATGCCGCGGGTGCGGCCCTAAAATGACAAAAGGCAAAAAAAAAAAAAAAAAAAGAGTCTGTGATTTGTCAAGCATCGGGCATACGGTGAAAGAAAAGGCAAACAGACCCTCTTATACTTATACAACCTACAGTTCAGGAAAGGTAATAGATTTTTTCAGAAATTACTTAAACCCAGTTTTGGTCAGTGCCACAGAGGAAAGAACTGTGAGAAATGTAAACATAAAAGGAAAATTCCTAACTTAGCCTGGAAGAGTATCTCTGAGAAATAGAAATGCTAAGCAGGAATCAGCCAGGGGAAGAGGGGAAGGAATAGCATGACTTATGCTGGGGCAGTGAGGAACTCAGGGTGCCTGAGTAAAGGCCTGTATAGCTGAAGCATTTAGAATAAAGGGAAAAACAATGCAGAATAAGGGTGGGGAAGCAAGTAGACCTCTGTAAGCGATATTGAGACCATGATATTCCTCTTAATCTAGGTACCTCAACACTAATAAGCTGTTTTTACTACAGAACATCTTCCTTTGTTAATACTCTACCTTGAGAATACTGATCTTGTCTTTTCAGGTAAACTATGAGGTACTAGAAGACAAAACTGTATTTAACCATACATAGGACATTGCTGTTTTTCACAGTTGCCCCATTTATAAAATGAGGACAGCAATAATGCCCATCTTTATCTGTGAGAATTAAATGAGTTATTAAATAAGTAAATGAGTTAATAAAATAAAGTGCTTAGAAGAGTGCCATTGTAAACCAACTATACTTTAAAAAGTGCCAGAATCATAGCGGATTTTTTTTTTTGAATCACCCACATTCCACACATCCTTGAAAGAACCCCAGTTCCATGAATCACAGAATATGTAGTACAGTGAGTAGTAAAGGAATGATAGTTCAATGGGAAAGAAAATTTTAATTCCAGTCACTGTATGCCTTGTTACAATACCAGATACTACACAGGCTACGTTGCCTTGACATAATTTCTGTCTTTGAAAGGTTTATCATCAGTGACAGACTAAAACCATGGACCAAAACTGTAAAAGCAGAACTAGCCTAATCTCTCAAGGGTTCTCAGATTGTTACCATATCCCACTCAGATCCTATTTCCCTCTTTTTTTCCAGATCAAAGAAGTCAGTTTTTACCTCAGATACACCTTGACCTGCTTATAAATACTCAAGTATCCTTGAAGAATGCTACCCGGTCCTCAATGAAGAAATTCTAGTGTAGAATTTGAGACTACTGTAGACACCTGAAAAGGACATTGAAGGCTATAAAAGAGGCTAAATGGCCAGGATGCCCATCTTGATGTTTTCTCTGGGGAAACCAGGCAGGAGCAAGACAAGGAAAGGGAGCTATCAGATTTTCTCTTTCAGAAACTAAACTGATATACCACCAGTTGATGATGGGACTCTCAACTGAAATCACAGACTGTTCCCAACTTTTATTTGGAAGCTGGTTATCACAGATTGTTCACCAGCTTATTTTGAAGATCTGCAAGTATAAGCAGTCTCATAATCTCCTAGGAAACATTTTCTCATAAGTAACAGTGTCAGAGAGGGTGAACATTGTCTCCACATCACAGGAATAATCAACCGTTTTTCACAATTACACTTTCTGATATTTATACTGATGTATTATTTGCAAAAATGCTGCCCAAATGGCAGGATTTCCTGGGAATTTTTTTTAGTCAAAAAGTAACATCTTTGCTAAAACTTTTTTTTGGCTTTTTGCCTTATCTAGGGCCGCACCTGAGGCATATGGAGGTTCCCAGGCTAGGGGTCTAACAGGAGCTGTAGCTGCCAGCCTTCATCACAGCCACAGCAACACGGGATCCGAGCTATGTCTGCAACCTACACCATAGCTCACCGCAACGTCGGATCCTTAACCCACTGAGCAAGGCCAGGGATCAAACCCGCAACCTCATGGTTCCTAGTCAGATTCGTTAACCACTGAGCCACGACGGGAACTCCACTAAAACTTATTTTACAACATCAATATGCAGGACTTTGTTGAGAAATAATTCTCCATGGGTTTCTCTAGCATTTTCACGTGTCTTATGAGAAGAGGCAATGACAGCTTTTGTTCTGGACTGTCTTTTCAAGAAAGCCCGAATAGGGAACACCATTGGAAAACAGAGGTAGAGTCTTTGGAGCAAAGATTTGTTTCCTGAATAGGATCATGAAGAAAATAGCTTGTCTGTCTGTCTGTCTGTCTGTCTCTGGGGCAAAGTTTGGGGAGGTTTGCTAGTTATCCCCTTATGAGGCTAGGGATTTCCAACCTTGGGGTTCCCCAACTGTGATACAAACTTAACTGCCCACACAGTATCCATTTGGACCACTCTGCATTGCCCCATGAGACTTGGGGACAAGGAGAGCCAGTTTGAACAGGAAGCTCATGATTCTTGCTAATAAGCAGTGAGTAACAAAATCCTTTGTCTCTAATCCAAGAGTCTCATGTCTTCTGCCAGCATCTATGAAGCTGTGATCTTGCTTAAAAAGAGGGAAGAAATCTCATACCTTTTAGTTCTTGAAAAACTTCACTGTGACTCTTCATAGGCCCTCCCATAATTTTCTGGCTTTTAAATGATTTTACACCTTGATTTTTCATTAATGCTCAAAGCCCATTGGGTTTGGATACTTCACCAAAGGACCGGAAGCAAAACTGAAATATTTTGTTGGGTCTTTGAAATTGTATTAAAAAACAGATTAAATAAAAGTGGACCTATTAGTTGTATTTGTAGATTGGGTATTTTGTATTTCTTCATACAACTAATTTGTTTCAAAATAAGGCAACACAAAAAATATAAGATTAATATAAAATAAGAAAAAATGAAAAAGGAAGAATATAAGAAATAAGAAAAATGACTTTTTTTACTTTTCCTCTGTATCACTTTTCACACCTCTGTGTGCTACTGTTTGCCTCATGTCTTCCCCTGCCAGATTCTAAGCTCCATGAGAATAGGAGTCATGTTTGTCTTGTTCACTGTGAAAGATGCCTAACATAGTAGATGCTAATACATGGTATTTTTCAAATAAACTATAAAATAAAGAGGAATAGGCGAGAGAGGACACAAAATCATGGTTAGTTTATGAGCGCTTCTCATTAATAGAGAACCATGAGCAATGTGTCTGGTTGAAACAGTGAATTTCCAACATCCTTTGGAAACAAGAGCGACCAATGAGATATAAACACAAATTGTGGGACTTCTAGGAAAACTCCTTATGCTCTACCACACTTTCTCCTTCGTTGTCCGTGGACTATAAATGATGCCTAGAGTTCTAGTAGTTGTTCTTGGACAATGAGAGGAAAGACAGAGAATCTGAGGGACTTCAACTCTGATATCCTCAAGCTCCTGAACTAAAGTTAATAACTGCCTCCCTCCAGACTGCTCATCTAATGATTTAAGTCACAGTTAAGTAGGTTGTCTGTTACACTTCAGTCAAATCTAATACTAATTATTATAGTTCATGAAATGCATGTCATGAATTTCTATAATGGAACTATTATGCAACCATATTTCACTCTCTTAGTGGTGAGAAGGTGGTTAGAGAAGGAGATATAAATGTGTTGAAGCACAAATTCAAGAAAAATCACTGGATGTCCAAGCAAACATAACCACAAGTCAATGTGAAATTTCAAAAATCATTAAAAAATTGTTGGTCTTAAATGTTGATTTGTTCAAAGTTAGCTTTTCAGTAAATACTTTCACACCCCAAACATCAGGCTAAAAACATTTAATAAGTCAAACTTTTATTTGTCATGGATTTGTCATTTAATTTCTTGAATTTTTTTTGCCTCATCCTTTAGATTTTATCAGCCAGCAAGGCTGTGTGAAAATTCTCAGATTATACCTTTCCTTTCTATTTCCAGAAAAAACACCCTAGGCTAGGCTTCAATCTTCTAATCCATAATTACTATAATTGCTTTCTAAATGGTCTTTTCCAAATCCCCATCTCAACCGTCTATCTCATATCCTTTCACTTCATTGTGCTATTTTCTGCCAATAGAGCACTAACCATAGACTCTTTTTTTTTATTATAGTTGATTTACAATGCTCTGTCAATTTCTGCCATATAGCAAAGTGACCCAGTTATATCTATAAGTATTTACAGACACACACACATATACATCCTTTTTCTCACATTTTCCTCCACCATGTTCCATCGCAAGTGTGACCATAGACCCTTTATCACACTTATTTTACTCCAGTATGTCTTAGCTCGCTGCTGAGTGGTAACATCATGAGAAGATACTATGCCCATACTTTTCCATAGTTCTCAATCCTGTCTTCACACAAGAACCACCTGGAGAGTTTTTAAAAATTACTGATGCTCCAGATCAACCTCTAAAATTTCTGATTCAATTTGTTTGGATGACACTCAGGCACATCTCTATCCACCACCACCAATTAATGCCAGGAAAAAAATAGTGAAAAAAAATAGACAAAATAAATCTTATACTCCAGTCACTTCACAACTTAATTCAAACAATGTCCTGGGTAGGAGATTACGAGGTCAAATGACCAGTATAAAATAAATAAGCTACAAGGATATTGTACAGGATAGGGGAGAGAGCCAATATTTTACTACAACTTTAAATGGAGTATAAGCTATAAAAATTTTGAGTCACTATGTTGTTCACCTGAAAGTAGTACAATATTGTAAATCAACTATACCTCAGTTAAAAAAATCAAAACTGTCCTGTGTGTCTGTGCACTCATGTACACACATATGCACACATACCTACAAGCTCCTCCAGACATAACTTACTCATCCTTTGAGTTTAAAATCCAGTCTCACTCCCTTTGTGAATCATTCTTTGATTATAGCTATCAACATCAAGGTCCCTTTCCTATAACTCCATTTGATGTGCCCACCCACCCTCAATCTCTTTGGGTAACTTTGGTTGTTACTTTTTCTGTATCACACAATTAGCACCTTACTATATGCTGTCAAGCTGCTCATCTGTAAAATAAGCACAGTGGCCTGGCTGACCTCAGAAGTCCCTCTCGTTGACTCTAAAAATCTATGAATTTATGATTTTGTCTGTACTGCCCAGTTTAGCACTCATTACAGATGATGTTTTCCACTAACTATCTGATACCTAAATATTTTCTATTGCTAACTAAAAGTGCCTATAAGCCCCTTAAAGGAACATGGTTTTACAGCTCTATGACATTATCCCTACCCTCAGCAAAATGCTAGATGCTTGAACCTGCATTGATAAATAGGTAAAACTAGACATGCCATAGTCTGAAAAATGGAGATAAGCACTGCTGTACTTACCAGCTATGTAATAATATAACTCAAGGGGGTTATTTAACATCTGTAAGCCTCATTTTTCTCATTTTTGAGAAAAACCAGTAACAGTACCTACTCATAAAGTTATTGTAAGGATTAAATGAGAACACATACATGTGTATATACATATAAACACAGTACCTGACATTCAATAAGTAGTTAATAAATGTTAATTATTTTGATTGAATAAAGGCAATGAAATAAACAAGATAGAGAATTAAAAGAATAAAATGAGCATTTTGATGACTGGGGAGATTGGGGGTATAAATAGAGACAAATTTAATAAGTGAAATGATGTTAACTGGTAGTTCAATAAAATTAAGCATCTACACAGAGCAAGGCCCTTACCTCAGGTTCTGTAGGACACTGTACTAGGTGTTGAGTTATAAAAAATAAGCTTTTCTGTGGTATAGTTAGGGAAATAAAGCATGCATACAAACAAAGCAGAAAACACAAGGCAGAAAGCTGCATTTGATCTAAGAAATACATAAATCACTGAATAAGTTTATAGGAGAAATCAAGGAAGACTTTAGAGAAGGGGTTACAACTAAAGTGGATCTTGGAGAAACGAAAATTTGGGCTATGGGGCATTTTTTCCTTCCCTGGGTGGAAGCAGTGGAAATTAGGGCCCAAAGAATGAAAATGTGGAACATGTCATGGTGATACCAAACACTTCCAGGTAGCGGTGGGGGTGGGAAACAGGGAATAGGTAATTATGACCAAAGGTATCACTGCTTCCAGATATAGTTAGGACATCTAGGCCTTCTGTTTTTCACCCTTTTTGGCAAAACCTGTATCTTATTTTTAGAGGAATTATAATATTCCTCAAATAAAACATCTTTAAAACTATTCACTTGGAGACAAGAACAATAACAAATCTATACTTCATATCTCTTAATCTCCACCCACCTCCACAACAGAATAGCACTACATTCCCTAAAGAATAACACACTTCAGGATCAAAGATTTCTGTTATCTACCTCATACTTATTCTTTGTTGGGAACATAAAACTAATAGGGATCAGAACCTCTATAGTGGGGCTTAGATAAGACTGGGTGGGAAAATTAGCATCCTGATATGATAGTTCTACCCCTGAATCTTCACATGTTCACAAGAAAAGACCACTGGATGCATCAGTGGAGCAAGAGAAGGCAAGCCTTTTCTTTAAAGTGCTAGATAATAAATGTTTTCAATTTTGCTAGATGCATAGCTTCTGTTCCAACTACTCAATTCTGGGGTTGTAAACATAAAAGCAGCCATAGAAAATACAAAAACAAATGGACAAGGCTATGTTTCTATAAAATTTTATTTACAAGATTAGGTTACAGGCCAGATTTATCCCTTAGTCTATAGTTTGCTAATCCTTGGTTTACAACATCTAATATTTATTTCTCTCTCAACCTACATGTCCATTATAGGTTGACAAGATGCATCATAGCTCTATACTTGAGATACAAAATAATGGAGCAGAAACCATCCCCATCAGCCACAGGGGCAGAGGGGAAGAAAGTTCTGAAGCATCTTGAATAAGAAAATCAAAAGTTTCATCACAGAATTGACAAACACTATTTCCATTAATGACTTACTGGCCAGACCTAGTCACATAGCTCACCCAATCCCAGAGGCTTCCTAGTGTAATCATATAATTTGTAGGACCTGTGGCAGGCACAGCTTGAACTACTTGGCAAGGAGCATTAGTGACTACTGGAACCCAGGCTAAATCATAAATTGTTTTTGTAAAAGTTTTCTTTCATTCAAACGAGTTTCATGTGCATAGCACTGAAAAATTGTGGCCCATCAAGGTAAGCTTACAAGCATTTCAACTGATCTAATAATCATTCTAGATAGATATAGTTGAAAGACTCACAACCTTTCAAAAGATTTACTCTTCTGTGAGAAATTCATTTGGCATATTTCACTTTATATAATATACAAAGAAAGAATAATTGATAAAAGAGAAAACAAGTGATTGATTGTAAAACCTGATGGTCAGAGTGACAGATTTCCATCATGTAAAATGTGCAAAATAGCTTAGATATGCATGTATAATTACAGATCTTACTATGATTCTTGATAATAATTTTTAAAATTATAGATTTTCCCTATCAACTAAACTTCAGATCCAAGATGATACCTTCTAATATCTATCAACCAGATTTTTTTCCTAATATCTTTGACAAAAGTAATTATTACCTTCAGTCTAAAGTGCTAAGATTATTTTAATTATAGGAATAGGCACTAGGAGTTATATTTTAATTTTTGAAAGAACTAGGAGCATTTCCTGGAAATGTCATTTATTGTTAAGTTAATGAGATTAAGTTAAAAATAAGATTGCCTGTCCACATTTTTTGCCTACTGACATCAACATAAAGAAGTCCATAAACTAGTAGTCACAAAAAATGACTTCCCAGTCATACATACTAATAACAAGCCATAAAATTCCACTTCAAAATGGTGCATGTATAAATAGAATCATAGACTCTGAAGAACTAGAAGAGACCTAAGAAATAATCAATCCAATTTCCTGTACCACTCAATTCTCAACAGGAAAAACAAGTCACCATGAAAATCATAGACCAATTCCCGAAAGATAGATGACCTTTGCTTTCAAAATCATATTGACATTATAATTTTAAATTTGGAAAAATCTTTTGTTTTTACAATAAAAACTACAGAAATTAAATATACTTTCTAAGACAGCTATGAAGATAATAAAGTGAGGGAGAATCTGGAGTGAGCCTGATAATTACTCAGTGAATGACATATCACCTGGTACTCATCCACACAGGTACATTATAAGTAAGGATGCTATTTATACTGCATTTGATAAAATAAGAATTTCATATTTTAAGATGAATATATTAAAATCAACTTCAAACATTTTTGTATCATCTCTCATTTTGTTGAAATAAAGTTTATTCTGTCTCTGGATTCTATAAATCAGAGGGTTTACAATTTGCCTTTAGGCACTATTTCAGTTTAACAGACAGTAGACCACTAAAGAAGATGTACAGAAAATAAACAAAAATTTAGCTTATTGGGGAACAGGCTTGATCAGATACCTGGAATAGCCTCACTTCTCAGCAATTGTCATTAACCATTTCCAATATATTAAATTACTATAACCAGTCATACAGTACTTTCCCATATTTCTCTACAGACACACACACATACAAACACATACACACACCCCTTCTTAGCTGAAGGTAGCAGCCAAAAAAAACAAAATCTGACCAACTTTCATTAAGATAAGCATATTCTTTAAAGGAGAATCCAATCTCATTAATGTGCTGTCTGGATAAATACACTTTGAAATGGCATTGTGTGGCATTAATTTGAATACCATTTTATTCAATTTCACAGATGTTATTTTTTAATAGATCTGGGATTTTTTACATTCTTCAAAATGTGATTTTCTGTGCCATGCCAGTTTTAAAACCTCTGAAACATTATCTACATATAGCCACAAAGACTGAACTTTTTGTGAAATAGACTTTTAAATCACTAGGTACATAAAGGATTCCCACAGCTCCTGTGGTGCTCCTCAAAACTTTGCTTGGAGAGGAAAGTGTGGAGAAAAAGTTCCAAGATAGCTATTTGTTGGCTAAAGTTATCAAAATTTAAGTTTTGCTAAAAATCATAGCTCTTTTAAACTATTTTTGGGATGAAGGAAATTTGCACTTAGATTTGTGTTTTGTGGAAAAGGAAGCAGGCCATTTTATCAAGACAAGGAGATCACCACAAATAGCTGTCTAGAGGTTATAACAAAATTCATTCATTTTCTTAGAAAATGTTGGTTATCAATTCGATGCAGGCATTAACTTAGGTACTGGGAATATACAATGATCTCTATAGTGAAATTTTTTTGTTTTTCTTCTTTTAAAAAATTATCCAGGGCTTCCCGTAGTGGCTCAGCGGAAACGAAACTGACTAGCATCCATCAGGAAGCAGGTTCGCTCCCTGGCCTCACTCAGTGCATTAAGGATCCGGCATTGCCATGGGCTGTGGTGTAGGTTGCAGAGGTGGCTCAGATCTAGTGTTGCTGTGCTATGGTGTAGGCCAGTGGCTACAGATCCAATTCAACCCCTAGCCTGGGAACCTTCATATGCCGTGGGTGTGACCCTAAAAAGACAAAAAAAAAAAAAAAATCCAATATCCAAATTCTCTTCTGATTTAGGAGTGATTTAGGAAGCATATTTCCCACCGAATCTAGTATTGGTGAGGGTAGTACTCTGCCTTCCCCCTTGGCTTCCAGGGGGTAGGTTCCTTCCTTGGAGCACAGCGTACAAATATATGAGTGCAGCTTCTCTTCATTGCTGCTACCTGGACTTTCCCATTAGAGTGAGTGACCCAAAGACCAAAAAAAAGGTTATTAGCCTCTATTATCTTCTTGGTTTCTGTCCATTTTCCAAGCATCCTCTTTCATCTTCTGTTAATTCTTTATCATCCCAATATTTTTTTGTTTTGATCTGTTTTAGATGATATAATTTTGTATATTATAATCAAGAACACTGATTAACACAGTCTCTAACTAGCAAATAAACAACAATGCTGAAATCACAATAAAAATGTATAGTGAAAATCAGTAGAGAAACATTCCCATTTTTAAATATTCTGCATCTTTCACCACCAAGTACCAGCTTCCAAAACTCTGCTCAGCAATCGACAAGAGGGTTTTAGATTCATTGTCAGAGCAGTCAATCGTGTGGAAAATAAAATAACAATGTGTCAAAACCTGGTTATCTGCCTTGCTTTAAGATTTGGATGCCAATCACCAGTTATGTTCCACACCAAGTTTTGTTGATTGTCAAAGGGAAAGAAGATTGGCTGGATTTAAGAACCAAAGGCTAGAACTGTCATGCGGACTAGCTGCCTCAAAAACAAATTACCTTAGAGGAGCCTGGGATGTTTAGCAGGGAATCTGAGGTTAACACCCTGAATTTGCTGCAACATGCATAGAACTAGAGATTCTCAAACTAAGGGAAGTAAGCCAGAAAGAAAAAGACAAATACCATATGATATCATTTATTTGTGGAATCTAAAATATGGCATAGATAATCCTATCTACAAAACAGAAACAGAGCATAGCCAAGGAGAGCAGACTTGTGGTTCCCAGGGGGATGGGGGACAGAAGGGGATGGACAGGCAGTTCAGGGTGTTTGGATGCAAACTGTTTTATTTGGAGGGGGTAGGCAATAGGACCCTACTGTACAGCGCAGGGAAGTCTGTGTTATTGGGTCACTTTGCTATATAACAGAAATTGAAGAAACACTGTAAATCAACAACATTTTAATTTTAAAAAAATGGTTAAAAGGTTAAAAAAAATACCTGTACCTGAAGCTTCAAGGGACAAGCATGAACTCATTTTCAATGGTTACACATTTTAGGCCAAGCAACTATAGAAAAAGCAAATTGGTGCTAAAATGACCTTCATTTTCTCATTTGGATGATGCTATCAAACACCTCCTCACTGGCCTCCCTGCTTTGACTCCTACATCCATTCTCCCCTGAGGAGCCAGGGAGACCTTTCTGAAATGGAAATCAGTACACTTAACTCCCCTGCTTAAGATGTTCCAAAGACTTTCCACCACACCTATGATATCAACTGTTACATTTAGAATGGATAAGCAATGAAGTCCTACTGTACAGCACAGGGAACTATAGCCAATCTCTTGGGACATAATATGATGGAAGATAGTATGAGAAAAAGAATGTATATACACAACTGAGTTACTATGCTATAAAGCAGAAATTGACACAACACCATAAATCAACTATACTTTAGTAAAAATAAAATTTTTAAAAATCCTAACCCTTGCAGTTGGCTTACTAGCCTCAGAGACCTGGCCTCTAACTATTTCTCAAAGTTCAGTTCACTTAACTCTCTCCCTTGCTCACATAGATATATGTCCTTCTTGTTCCTCTCCAAATATTCCATGCTTGTTCTATTTGGGGTCTTTTGAACCAGCTGTTCCTTACTCCTGCAGTGTGGTTAGATTATCATTATCCTTTCAGTGCTGGTTTAAATGTCACCTCCTCAGAGAGACCCTCCTTTACCAGCCACCCAATAACTCACTGTATAACTTAACTGTACTGAGTCTAGTTTGGGCCCCACCAAAGGCCTAGGAAGCTTACCTCTCAGCATCCTTTGCCACTCTGGGTCCTCAGTCACTAGCCTTGGTTCCCTGTCAGAATGGCTCTTTGGGTCACTCATAGGGTGGTGACTATGACTGTTCTTACAGTCATAAAACCCTGACCACTGCCACCACTGTAGTCTTTAGAGAAATCAACAAGCCCCACAGTCAGTGTCAGCTAACCATGCCTGCCTGCTGCTTGTCCAGACTCTGAATCTGGCTTTGCCAAAGGTTGCCTGGAGGGATTTATAGGGCAGCTAGCAGTTAGCTAAGACTGGAGACGACAAGCAAGCAGGAGATCAATTACTCAGCCTTACTTTCCAATCTATAAGCTGCTCTGATAAGTAGAAACTTCATGCAACATTTCTAGAAACATCCTGCAGGACCAGAATCCAACTATGTTGCAAGCCTGTAGCAGTTTGGTAACGCATCCCTTTAAAATGCTCTCCTTCTTTCTTGGCCTTTTCCCCTTTTCCCCTCACCCTTGCTTTCCTGATTATACCCACAAGAAAGCATTATCATGCAAGCATTGAACTCAGGCTCTATTTTCTAGGAAGCCTGGAGTAAAACGGTGACACTATTTTAATTCATTTCCTGATATTTTCTTATTTATATGTTTATTCCCTATTTTCAGAACCCCTGAGCTATGCCACCGCCATCCCAACATACCCAGAATATAAAGGCTTAGAACTTATTTGAGCACAGATGTTTTATCTATCTTACTCACTAGGGATCAGATCAGTGCCTGAACAAAGGGTGCTGAATAAATATCTGGTGAATGGATAATAAGAGCACACAGTACAGTATCTAATACCAGTTGTGTGTGCCAATTTGATCATAAAGGCAATTAGAGATTCAATGGGACTATATCTGTTTTGGTGAATGGTGTGTCCTCAGGCAGAGCATAGTACCTGGCACAAGTTGCTCTCAAAAAATATATTTGATTAATGAACTGGAAAACATTGGTAAGATTAATGACTAGAAATTATAAGCAAGAAGGGGAAAAAAATCACTCAAAGCTCCTCATCACTATCTTGTCCTAAAATCATGTCAAAGAAAGTATATATAACTCTACGGCAAAATAAATAAACAAAAATTTAATCAGAACTTCATGGGAAAAAATTATTATATAAGGTTAAAAATATACACTGACAAATGTTCCTTATTAGAAGGTCTAAAAGAAATCAAAAAGAATGTCCCAGACAAACGGCCATGAACTTCATAGCAGCACAAAATAAATGTGACTCTTTTGAAACAAATCAAAGTCCCACACTTATCAGGAAATTAAAATGCAGTTACTGTCCTTTACAAAATTGGTTTTAAAAAATCCAAAACTTTTTGTTTCACTGTTTACAGCCAAGGATTCCCGCTATAATTACAGATCATCCTTTACTAACAATCAAACGGATAAGAATCTATCCCTGCTCCAAATACTAGCCCATTTTATTTTTATTAATCATTTTGAGTAAAGAGGGAAGCATGAGTAAAGATCGACTAACTCATTTGTAATGCTATTATAATTTATATAGCACTTGTATTTCTATCACTTTATTTAATCTTATGTCAACCCTAGAAGGTAAGCAGACACTCCCTAATTTATAAAATTGGGCAGAAATAAAGAAGTAACAAGATATGACCACAGAGTTAGTAAGTGGCTCCTACTCCAAGTGTACCCTTTTTATTCTATCACAGCATTTCCAAGCATCAAATTATGAGCAGATTATCCATCACAAATATGAGTACATAATTCATTCACTCTTTCATTTATTCATTCATTCAACAAGAATGAATTTCTTTAATGCCTACTATAAGTAAGTCACCATTCTAGGGACTAGAAATGCCATAGCTAACAAGCTAAAGCCTATACTCTCATGGAGCTTAAACTAAAAAAAAAAAAAACAGAAAGGCAGACAACAAAGAAATAAACAACTTGCCAGAGAATGCCTACTTCTTAGATAATACCAATGAAATTAGTGCAAAACCCAAATATGATATTTTCAGTAGGTCCACGTCAATTGAACTAAATTATCATAATGCCCAAACTTTTTTTTTTTTTGGCTTTTTGGGGCTGCACCTGCAGCATGTGAAAGTTCCCATGCAAGAGGTCGAATCAGAGCTGCAGCCGCCAGCCTATGCCACAGCCACAGCAACACTGGATCCAAGCTGTGTCTGTAACCTACAGCTCATGGCAACACCAGATCCTTAACCCACTGAATGAAGCCAGGGATCGAATCCGCATCGTCATGGATACTATTCAGGTTCGTAACCCACTTAGCCACAATGGGAACTCTCCCCAAACACCTTTATGTTGAATATCATGTGGGCAAAATAAACAGGTGATCATTTGACCTTTCCTATGCATCAGATGCATACACATTTTGCCAGCTTTGCCTTTTAGAAGCAGTTCCCAAGGCTGGACTGCAATACAGCTACGGTTTGTGATAAAATTTTCATCATCTAGGAGTTCCCATTGTAGCTCAGTGGGTTTAGAACCTGACCTAGTGTCTGTGAAGACGTGGGGTTCATCCCTGGCCTCACTTAGAAAAAAAAAATTTACCTTCCAAGGCAGAATGACAAATAATTTTCACCATTCGAGGAAAGATGGGAATCAATATAAAGGGCTTTTTTTCTTTTTCCCACTGCCACACCTGTAGCATATGGCATGATCACTATACCTTCTGCAATCATGCTATTGTAGACTAAATATTTCACTCTAATGTAAAAGTGTATGGTAAAAAAAAAAGCAAAACAAAAAAAAAACCCATCTTGCTCTGACCTCCCTCTGTTTTCTCATAATCCCTTATTGTCTCAGGAGTGAAACACCTACTGCACTAATTTTCTATGACTGCTATAACATATTATCACAAATTTAGTGACTTTAAAACAACACAAATTAATTATCTTAAAGTTCTAGAAGTCAGAAATATAAAGGGTTGGGTTTCATTTTTTTTTTTTTTTTTTTTGGAAGCTCTGGGGAGAATCTGTTTCTTTGCTTCTTTCAACTCCAAGAGGCTGTCAGCATTTCTTCCCTCATGGCCTCAATATCCCTCCGGTCTCTGCTTCTACCATCACTTTATCTCTCTGTGTGTTTCTGTCATCACATCCTCTTCTCTGACTCTAAAGTTCTTGCCTCCCTCTTATCAGAACCTTTGTGATTCCACTGAGCCCACCCAGGTAATCCAGGATAATCTCACCATCTCAAGATCCTTTCCTAATCACATCTGCAAAGTCCCTTCTTCCACACAAAGTCACATGTTCACAGGCTGCGGTGGGGGAAATGGTGTGAACCTCACTGAGAGGACGTTATTCAGCCTATCACGCTTACCAAAGTTGATGTAAATAATATCATGAGGGACTCTTCATGTTAGTATTATTCCTAGATAATTTTATAAATATGTAACCAGTATTACAAGATATTGCAGATATTGAACCACTTATTTTAAGGGTATTTTCCACTAAATCAGTGCAAAGAATATAATATGGATCACTCATTTAATTTGGTGAAGACAGCACACAATTTACCCCATGAGTTAGGAATGTCGTCAAGAGTTACCATTCCCCTAAGGACTTGTTTGATGTGCTAGTTCTGTGCAAAGTGACTGACATATTATCTAATCTCCCAAATAACCAAAAACGTTAGCTGTATTATTTCTACTTATAGATAAGGAAACTGAGGCTCAGAGAAGGTAAGTAATTTGTTCCACATCACATCTGAGCCCAGGTGTGACACAGAAAAACCTCTGCATTCTCCCCTGTGCTATATACTTCCAGTGTGGGTTCCTACCTACAGATCCATGTGATATTTGTGTCAGTCAGTAATTCTACAATTCTCTATTTTACAGCAGGAAACACCAGTAATTACATATAACTTATATGTTCTACTCATGGACAAATAAATTTTATTTCATTTATTGAGTGGGTTTGCGGGAATTTCTGGGAAGAAAAGAAATTCTAGAGATCTTTACTCCACAAGGGGAATAATAGTTAAGAGTTGTAAAAGCACCAAAAAGAGTGTATTCTGTTCCATTCTTATGTCAGATTTTGAGCATCATTCCATGTTTCACGTAAAGACTGTAATCAGAAACAAAATACTGGAGTTCCCATCATGGTGCAGCAGAAACGAATCCGACTAGGATTCGTTGCAGGTTGCAGGTTCAATCTCCGGCATCGCTCAGTGGGTTAACGATCCAGTGTTGCTGTGAGCTGCAGTTTGGATCTGGCGTTGCTGTGGCTGTGGCACAGGCCAGCAGCAACAGCTCCGATTAGATCCCTAGCCTGGGAACCTCCATGTGCCGCAGGTGCGGCCCTAAAAAGACAAAAAAAAAAAAAAAAAAGAAGGAAAGAAAGAAAGATAATACTGAATGGTTCAATTCACAAAAATTGATAGCAAAAGAAAGTTGGTAGTAATAATTATCCAAGATCGTGCTTATCTCTGCGTATATGCAATTCATTATCAATGTGCAGAGTAATACTCAACATGTTTACTGTAATTTAAGCAGTTCCCTGTTAATAAACATTTAGATTGTCTTCAAATCATAATTGTAAACACTGCTATAATGAATGACACTGAACATTTAGCTTCAAATTATTGTTAACATAAATCCCCATTTTGATATATAGTACCAAATCAAAAGTCCCAAAAGTTTGCCCTGATTTACATTCCCACAAAGAGTGTACGGAATACCTATTTTACTCACACTCTCACCAACTCCAGATATAAGCAAACTCTTAAACTGTTATTATACTCTTAGGTGAAAACTCATGTTCTGATTTTCATTTTTAAAACACATTATTCAATATTTTCAAAGCCGTTTCTGTTTCCATTTTTAAATAAATTTACTGTTTACGTCTTTGACCTGATTTTCTACTGTCTATCTATTTTTGTCGACTTCAAAAAGCTCTGTATATTCAGAAATTAAGTCTTTGTCGTGTGGGTTGCAAATTTTTTCTCTAATCTATTATTTGTCTTTAATTTTATTCTTAATTTAATGATAAATGCTACTAACTTTTTTTTTTTTAATCACAGCAGATATTATCAGGAAGAAGAAAGTGTTTTAGGGGTCCGTGGGTACTGTAATGTAAGCAGTTCCCTGTTAGTAAACATTTAGATTGATTTCAGTCAATCACAAAAAATATGCAGATACAGATGAGGAGTGTAAACTCTAAAAGAGAAGCACTGCTGATTGAAGGTGGTACAAGATCAAAGTGAATCAGTGGACTCTTCAGATGTTCATCAGTTTTCTTCCCATAGTGAATGTGAGGGGCAGCAGGGAGGGTGGAATGGATAAAAGAGCAAACTCAAACAGAGGTCATGAGAAAGACAGTGATGACTGTGGAGAGTTAGGTTTCAACTGAAGCAAAGAGGTGAAGGGATAAAGGATGGAGAGAGTGAAGGTTTTTGCCAGTCTAGTAGGTCTTCTCAGGATGCTAAAGATTCACCATATTCATTCTCATCTATGTACCTCTGATTGGCCATACATTTTCCTTCATCTAATGTTCCATTTTCATTCAATTCCATCTTCCAATATATACTATTGTAAAGAATTATATATTATAAATAAGTAGGGGCCATATTTTAAACTTCATCTCTTAGTATGCCCACCACATGGTAGGCCCTCTATAACTAGGCACTCTTCCCTACAAAAGTAAATGTTGCAATCTGATCACACAAACTCTGATTTCTGAACCAGGGAGCCACATCCATCTTTTCCTTAATCAGTCAATCACAAAGTCCCACCAACTCTGACTCACCAAAATCTTTCAATTCTTCCCTGTCCCTTTATCTTCACTTTCACTGTCTTAATTCAGTTCCTCATCCTGGATTATTGCAATAGACTTTTTATTTCTTTCTGCTTCCAAAATTCACGAAGTTTGATTTATCCCTTCCCATATTGACAATTTCCACCACCCCCCAAGTTTAAATCTAATCCCTTCACTTCCCAACCAAAACCCTTCACAAGAAAATGCCTTAGTATGACATACAAGTACATAATGGTCCAGTATCTACTTGACTTTCCAGCTGTGTGTCCCACCCACTATCTTTCTCCACTGAACTATGTTCCAACTGTGTCAACTATATATTCAAGCATATCAATTACATACTTAGAGGTGCCAGTATGTTCCACCAGGCCACTGTTCATTGACATAAGTCATTCCTCTCGCAGGAATTTCCTCCCACCTTCCTTAAGTCCTAATCATGTCTCACAATTCAGCTTAAGCAAGATATCTTCTAATAAGCCTTCTCTGATATGTGTATATACACACAAGAAAAATATATTATTCTCTACTTTGTACTACCATAGCACCTTGTTCAGATCTACATTACAGCAACTGATATAAGACCGTCTCCCCAACTAAACCATAACCATCTCAGGCCAGAGTCTGAAACTTCCATCTTTGTATATCTCATTCTAATGCTATAAATATCTAGTACACACTCAGGTATCAGTAAATGTTTATTGAACAAATGGATGCATAAATATTTGTGGATTGATTGATCCTCTCACCTCTCTACTATGTGACAGTAGAATTCTGAAAGTGAACTCCTCCTACTATGTGCCACTTTATGAGTTTCCAAGGCCAGTTACAGCAGTGAGAAAGAGAATGCAAAGGAGAAAAATCCCATTTGCAACAAAACTCTGTCATATTCTGGCACACTCACTTCCACCCCAGTAAGCACCTCAAACTAGACAATAAAAATGCTATACCTGAGCTTCCAAGGGTAATTGTAAAGCCCTGCCAGATATTCAGAAGTGCTTGTGGGGAAGTCATGATGGCTGGAAAACACAAACAATAGAAAGCTATTTTGACTATTCCATAGACAAGATTAAGGGGAGTGAAATTTTCTAGTTGCTCAATACATATCAGGGGCATGAGCTCCACAGAGTAAAATTAAAGTAGTAAACAAGGTTAGGGAATGCTCTTTCTAAGTGTTTGAGTCACAAGTAAGCAGCACAACATGACTCTATGTTTTAAAGGTGATGCTTATGAGTGCTATTTAAATTTGGGGTTGTAAGACCAGAATGGTAAGTTTTTTAGGCCTCTGATCAGTAAAAATTGACCATAATCCACTGAGAATGGGACCTTGTCTGTCACTGAACACCTTTGTAGGCCTAAGAAAGAGAAGTGAAATATGAAAGTAAACAGGAATTTAGAAAATTATCTCATTATTCTTTTTCTAGATTTTATTAACAATGGCTGTAGTTCTCCTTTGTGTACCAAATTCTTTTAATATACTCTTTTAACTTTCCTGGCCAATATACCTAAAATAAGAAAATAATTATATCAACCTATTAATACATAATGACAGAAATACAATAAACATGAATGAAATTGAAACCTGCCCTCAAGAATAACTCTAGGAGTTCCCGTCGTGGCGCAGTGGTTAACGAATCCGACTAAGAACCATGAGGTTGTGGGTTCGATCCCTGCCCTTGCTCAGTGGGTTAACGATCCGGCGTTGCCGTGAGCTGTGGTGTAGGCCAGTGGCTACAGCTCCAATTAGACCCCTAGCCTGGGAACTTCCACATGCTGCAAGTGCGGCCCCAAAATGACAAAAAAAAAAAAAAAAAAGAATAACTCTGAGCACCTAGTTTGTAAGAGAGTCCAAGGCCCGAAGAGTGACTGTAGAGATTCAACCCCACACTGTGGAATTATGACAAATCAGTGAGGCAGAATCTTGACTGAAAAAGACCTCAGCTCATCCTTTTCAGCCTCATTATTTATGAGTGTGAAAAACTGAGTACAAAAACAAAGAGACATGCTCAGATTCAAAGAATGACCAGTGGCAAATACAAGTCTCCTAATTCTCAGGTCAGATGCCAGGAGGGAAAACCCAACTGCTGCTTCCTGTCAATTTCCAAACTCCTTCAAAATCTTTAAAACAAATCTGGCAATATGTAAAAAGAGCCATAGACCTTTATTCTCTGGGGTTTACTAAAGACAAAATAGTGTGCAAAGATATTCCTATTAAATGTAATGGTTTTGTTTACTGACCTAACTCCAGAAACTAAAAGAATCACCCAGTAAGTACTTAACAAATATTTATTAAAGGACATTAATACCAAAATCTAACAATAAGGTAAAACCTAAGAAACTGTAGCACATGGATATGGACTTACTAACGATGACCAGAAAATTACAACAAGATACCACTACACATTCATCAAAATGGGTAAAGTTAAAGACACTGACAATACCAAGTGTTGACGAAGATAAAGAATGACTGGAATGACCATCCACTTCTCGTAGGAGTATGAATTGTTTTAACTACTTTGGAAAATGCCTTTTTGGTATCTATTAAAAGCTAAACATATGCCTACTCTATACCCTAGCAATTCCACTCCGAAATGTAGACAGTCAACAAGAATAAGCCAATATAGCCACCAAAAGACATGTGCAAGGACACATATTTTTATTCACAATAGTCAAAAACTAACTGGAAAGAGCACAAATATCTGTCAATAGGAGAAAGGATAATTGGGGTATAGTGTGATATAATGGATGCTACACAGCAATGTAAAAAAATAAAATCTTATACTGAGCAACATGATAAACCTCACAGACATTATGCTGCATGAAAGACAGGCACCAAAGAGCATATATATTTATATATACTGTATACACCAAAGAGTGTGTGTGTGTGTGTGTGTGTGTGTGTGTGTATACTGCATGACTTCATCTATATGAAGTTCAAGAACAAGCAAAACAAATCAAAAGTCAGAATAGTGGCTACCTTAAGGGACTATTAATGAGAATATGCAAGAAGAAACCTTCTGGGCTGCTGGAAACGTTCTGTGTCTTAGTTTAGATGGTGGTTACAGAGGTGAATTACATCTTCAAAATTTCATAAAGCTATACACTTACTATATGTGCATTTTACTATATGTAAGTTATACTCAAATTTCAAAAGGAGAAAAAATAATTAAAATATAAATGGATAAATGTTAATTATGTTAATATAGAAATGCATACTTTTTAGTAATAAATCAAGATTTAACCCCCAAAATATGCATTTCCTCATTGCCATGATGTAAGGGCATATGTTTGAGCATTAAATATTAGATAATAATTTGGCTATTTGGTAAAAAGTTTAATTTTTATTGATTATATTCATTTTTCTTATATAGCTGGAATAGCTTCTTCTAATATCAGACTCCCTGGACTAGTCCTAACTTACTCAAATCATTCATAACTCCTGTGGGGGCAGAAATGGGGCTTTCTGAGCTTCAATAAAGATAATAACTGCAATGGATTGAAGCACATTAAATATGTTTAAATAAGTGAGTTAGTGATAAAAAGGAAACTTAATTGGTCATCTTTAGAAGATGATAGAAAACAAAATCATTAAAAATTGGTAAATAAAGAGAAAGAATTGAGAATTTATCTTCCCTCACCACTGGGTAACCAGACAATAGAGGAGGGAAAGTGTCTCTACGTGGAATCATACTAATCACTAAAATAACAAATAAATTATTACACCCATTTTGCAAAACCTAATGATTTAATGGATCTGGGCATTGAGCATCAACAGCTGCTAATATCACAATGAGAGAGACAACCAGACATATGTGCCTCCTTATGAAAGAACACACTGCCGCCTATAATTTTGCCAAAAAAAATAGAACCTGATTTTGATGAAGTCTCTGGATCCATAACCAATTTACAGGAAATACAGAGAACAGAGAAATAGGCTGAACTACACCCTGAAAATACAGTTAGCAAAAACCAGACTGTAGAAAACTCCACAAATCAAATGAACTAGGTTGTTCAATAAATGCACTGAAAGGAGGGATAAATAAGGGAGAAGGAAGGACTTACAGATTAACATAAATTTTAAAGACTTATGAATTTTTACTAGGGTAAAAACATTCATTAAGTTATTCATTAATACACATTTGAAAGTTCCTGTCACATGTTAAAGTACTGGGTCAAGTACTTTAAGTCATATATATATATACATATATAGATGAAAGGCAACTGCAAAAGGTCTCTTCCCCATGCAGCCAACATATTAGTGAATCAGTTTTTTTCACAGTTTGGGTGTTAAAGGCAAACTATACCTTTGTGCTGATCTCTCCACAATAATGCAGCTTATGCTACATCAATTTGTATTTTTCATATTTGTGACATGTATGTTCTGCTATCTCTAATTGGATTCCAAGCCTTTCCGGGGCACAGACGTGATTTCTACTTTGTAAATTTTTCCTGTGAATAGTCCTTGTGCAGGGTTGACAGAAAGCAAGTACTTAACAAACATTAAAAAAGTGATAACCTCATTCCTCAAGTAATGTCCCATTGCTCTCTAATGGCTTCATCCTCCTAAAGAGAGGGCCATCACTCTGGACCCTGAAAGCCTTTTGGGGAACACAAGAGAATACTCTATTGACCATACTGACTCAACAGAAAGAATCACTTACTTGATACCATTCAGGTCTTATGGATCAAAATGCTGAGCATAAATTTATGAATCCAGAACAAAGAAAAATTATTTTGAGAAAGCCCCCATGCCTATTCTTAACAGGATACATGTAGCAAGTAAATTACTGCAGAGAGTAGAAGTGAACTGTACCTAAGTTCAGATTCAGGCCGTCTTGGACCAGCTCTTGACCATAATTGTAACTGGAAAATCTACAAGCTCTGCCCATTACAGAACCAATGAGCGGAGCAGGAAAATAAATACACTGGATGTCCTTAGCTCTAGCACCAGTGCAGTTATTTAGCTATAGAGACCCTCAAAAACTAAAGTTCTATTATATCATGGTTGGTAATGTTTTTGGGATATCGTAAGTTCTCAATTTTGATTCAGTGTTGACAAGATTATCCCTTGCTGTGCCTCATGAATACACTGGAAATATATTTATAATTAGTAGAAGAATCATTCACTCCACATTTACCCATAAGTTCTCTATCATAATTCTCTATCATAATTTTTGACGACATCAATTAAACCAATAAGAACTTACTTAAATAATTATTATGGACGAATTTTTTCTGATTACATGCTAACTTTAGAAAATTTAGACTATATCAGAAAGCATAAGAAAAAAGTTTAAGTCACCTATTATTCCACAACTTAGGAAAAAACACCGTATGTTTTCCTTTATACATAAAAACATTTTTATATAACTGAGCCCACATTTTTATTCACTCTATAAATTTACTCTTTAGTTATAATGCTATATTGTGAGCCATCTCTGTATCATTAAACAGTTCCATAAGCATTACTTTTACAACTGCTCAATTTCATTGTATGCATGTACCACATAAATTTAATCTTTCCTTTATCGAAAGAGTATAAATCTTTGGTGGTCATTTTGCCATTTCTGCCATATTGATGACGCAATAGACAGGATACGGAGTTTAGTACTGGTCCCAGCACTTACTGGCCAAGTGAGCTTGAATACCTAACTATATTGAGTTGATTCCACCAACTCTAACATTGAAAAATGTTTACCTCACTGTCATTATGGAATGAATAGATATGATGTATTTCCAAATGTTTGATAAAGTATAGAGTTTTTAGAATCCTGCAATAGAATCCTACAATTAACTGTTTTTGACATCATCATCATCATCAATATAGGCATTAACAAGGCACTTAGTATTGCTGAGAGGCGCATGTTACTATTCCACACACGGCAAAGCTATGCAATAATCTACCTCTATTGCTAAAGAATATCTGTAAAGGTTATCATAGAGTTCATCGTCATCATCCCTTTCATTACAGTTTTAGCTAGTGTTTCTTTCACTCAACGACAAAACCGTCTCAACAGTAGTTTCAGAATTTTACATAAAAAATGTCTAAGGCAACAATTTTAGTCAGAAGGGGTGAGAATAGGATTTGCTTAAAGGCAATTTTTGACTAGCAAGTGTATAGTTTTACTTAATGTTATAGAATAGCAAAAAAAGTGAATTCTAAAGATGACATTTTTTTTTTGTAGTTTGAATAATACTGAGAAAAGGAGTTCCCATCATGGTGCAGCGGAAACAAATCTGACCAGGAACCAAGAGGTTGCGGGTTTGATCCCTGGCCTTGCTCAGTGGGTTAATGATCTGGTGTTGCCATGAGCTGTGGTGTAGGTCGCAGATGCAGCTAGTATCTGGAGTTGCTGTGGCGTAGACCGACGGCTGCAGCTCTGACTGGACCCCTAACCTGGGAACCTCCATATACCACGAGTGCAGCCCTAAAAAGCAAAAAAAAAAAAAGAGAGAGAGAGAGAGAAAATCAGCAGATCATATCAAAATATAACATCATCATTATATGGGGAACTCATGGAGACAGGAGGAAGCCAAGTCTCTGCCACTAAAGGGCCGGCCACTTGCCAGCCTTGTATCTTGAGACTGCTGCCTCTGTTCATGTCATCAGGCTCTTGGACTCCTCTCTGCTCTTTAAATCATACTCTCTACTGTGGATTTTAGCTTATTTTTACAGTTATTGCCAGCCAATTAAAGTGGCCGTTTTCTATAAACAGTAAATAGATCGATTCAATCACAACAGAAATAATTTTGGTATCTGGGTCTTCTCAATTATTTTCATGACTGTTGGCACCTCAAAAAACCATTCCTCATTGCCAGAAATGCTATTTAACTTTCAGTTCCTGATATTTGAGGTTCTCTCAAAAGCTGACCTCTGAATAAGTAAATCATTGTTACATATTTTTTACAAAAGAGATGACTGAAAAAAATCAAAGCAACTTATTACTGAAAAAAAATTAATGAATCAAATTAATTTACTGACAACATATAGTGAAGACAACTGGTTGACTGATTTTTTTCTTATTCAAAGAAGAAGGCTATTTTGGTTTAATGAAAACACAAGTAAGATTTCAAAGAAATCCTTTAACTAAAATCTCAACATCCAATTTAATTAATTTCTCCTTCATCAATGATTCACATTTGTTGAGCATCCACTGGAGCAATCTGATACCAGACCATAAAAGCTCTCGCTCCGAGATATAAAATTGCAGGAAAAGCTTCCGGAGTACTAACAATCAAAAACATCCATAAAGCAAGTCATTTTGTATTACACATACTAAGAGAAGATGAAAACATGTTCTAAACTAAGCTGGACCCTTGTTAGTCTAAGTGTATCAATAAATTACCATTTTAGGAAATTTGGAGAGGATCGACAAAACTTAAGAATCCTGGCCAAAAATAATCAGACCAAAAGCTCATGAAATTTTCCATCAAACTTGGAAGAGGACTTTGTCTTTCAGCATGCCTGGAACTTAACAGAAATATAAGGCAGGGCATCGAGACTGTCACATGACAGATACTAATTGTTCCGATTAAAGTCTAACAAGCTTGCTTCCCTGCTGCTCTGAGAATGTCTCTGACTTTTGATCCTGACATCTGTGTCTTACAAGAATTTCACTCCGCTCTGACATTCCTTCTGATGTTGATCCAGGAATTAATGGATTGTGAAAAAGCTGGCAGGATATCATTTAAAAAATAGAATTCCTAGTGTACAAGTGATGAAAAGGTATCAGAATTCACATACTCTTGCCTGATACCAACACAACCCTCAGGTTTGGGTATTTGGGGGTTTTAACGCTAGTTCAAAACAGAACTGAAAATAAAATTTAGCTTAAAAAGTTCTTATGATAAAATAGTTACCTCAATGTTCTTTTATCACAAAAGATGAATATATATTTGCAAAATATTAAAACAAATTGCATTACAAGATAATTTAATCTGAAAATAACTACTTTTAACATATATAGCTGATCACATTTTATAAGGAATCTAGTGTCTTCATACAATGAAAAGTTTTGTTTATAAAATCTAAGAGTTTTAAAAAATGACCTGAAATGACCCTGTGAATACTTATGCCATCACTCTAATAATCTATAATATGTTTAGAGATGCAGGACCCTAGTAAACTATTGATCAAAGGGAGAACTTTAATTAAGGAAAGTATCTATAATTTTTAAATATAAAAATGTAAATTAAAACTGTCTAAAGATGTGTTTTAAATTAAGGAATTCTCTTCAAGATTGAAATTTTACACATCAGAAGATACTGCCTTGCATTTCATGGTTCTGGATAATTACTAGATGCCAGTGGATAACTTAAACATAGCTTAGAGTCATTGACATTAATGTGTGACAAGCATTACAGAACATATTTAGTAATTTTAAATGGAAAATAAAAGGATTTTTGAAAAACCAGGGAAAGTACTATAGCGGAAACAACATAATTATCTGAGTAAGGACGAAATTCTCCTTTATGTCATAGTGATCAGAAATTCAATAAGTTAAGAAGGAACACAAGTCAATTTAATTGTTAGAGCTATAATTAATGTAAAAATTAATAAGGTTAGATACTTTATTCATCTATTCAAGCAAATATCTAATTTTCACATTAAAAAGAGCATCATTGTTTTTAAAAGCCACAAATTTCTGTTCATTTTCTTTAGTTTTTTTAGTAATTTTTATACCTCATCTGTTATTTCAAGAAACAAGATGACAAATACACTAAAATAAATAAAAAAAACTGACAGCATGCTATAATTGGCTACTAATAGTCAGCTTATATTGGTTAGTTTCTGTTATTCTCTTATAGCATTTAATTATTTGAAGTTTTGCATATTACTTTTATGACAGGTGAAGCTCCCAAGAAGTTTAGAAATTAGAGGAACCATCAAATTGAGCATTAATTGCTCTTTAGAGAGACTTTCTGGCCCTCAAATCTCTAATCAATTTCTCCCTACATATTCCCTATTAGAGTACTTCCCACACTTCACAAAATCATATGACTACCTGCCAGCCCCATTTTATTATAAGCTCCTTGAGGGCAAGGTCCAGGACTATTATCTGTATTACTATATATTTGGACTTAGGGAGTATTCAATAAAAGCTCAATGAATAAAAGAATGAACGTGATTCCTACTAGTTTATTTCTTATTTCGATGGTTTCTTTGTATTTTTTATTGTAAACTGATTCAATATTTCTTGAATAAGATATATATACAAAATTCATAATATATTTAATATTAAATTAAAATTCATGTGCTATTAACATTAAATAATATATCAATATTATCAGTAAATATGTATCAGCTACACACTTTTTCTATATGGTCATTTTATAAAAATTGAACTCTGTCATATTAATTACCCACCTATAACTTGAATATTTTAAGAAAGTAATGAGTATTTAAAGCAATATCAAGCTTTGAAAATTCATATTAGGAAGAAAATGTCACAATACCTGTAATTACCATTTATACCCAGAATAGTTTCTTAAAGTCTCTTGACATGTATCATTTTTTACCACCTATCTTGTCTAGTACCATTTTTACTATCTATCTTGCCTAAAGTAATCAGTCATTAAATTAAAAATGTTAAGAGGTGGTGCCTAAACTAAGAATCAAGACAGGAGAGGGGGAGGAGAAAAGATCATGAAATTCAAGATGAAGCATTAAATCAGAAAAGGTTTGGCCACATTAAGGAAAATAAGACCATGAAATTTACAAAAGTAAGACAGAGGTTTAAAAGTATGATATATGACAGGTGGGGTAAAAATAAGACAGTTGGGAGAAAAGAAATGAAAATGAAGAGAACAAATTAGACAAGCCATTCATTTTAAATCCATAAAAGGGACTGTAGCTCATCGTCATCAGACAGGATATGTCAGAGCTAGTACATCTTTTTTATGCCTCTCAGGACTTTTTTTTCCTTTTTGTGTGCCTTAAAAGTATTAAACAGTATTCGATTTTAAACAGATAAATCATTTTTAGATTTCCAGTTTGCTTCAGTTTGATATAAGCAAGGAAAGAGTGACTGTGAATTTTGAATCTGCCCGCATTGTGCATCACAATGTCAAAAATCTCAAAAGTTTTTTCAACCATGAGCCATAAAAAAAAAAGGACAATGCACTGAGAACTATGCACCTAGGTACCCAGACCACATCCCCTTCAGTCCTAAGTCTGGACTGGTGGGTACTGTGATCCTCTCATTCTGGTCATTCGCCTTTAACTTTTCTTAAATGACTAAATTTTAAGATACGCAATTTTATCAAAGTTATTCACATGAAAATAAGTTTACACTGCTTCAAATTTATAACAATAATAGACAAAATTTTAAAAAGAACAACAAAAGCCAGACAACACATCCAGGCTCAAAACCAAGGTAAACAACTTCAGAGATAACAAGGGACTGAAGCTCGTTCCAAAGAATGAAAGTATATACAGGTTGTTGAGAGTCTGATGCCTGTGGGATAATGAGGATAAAAGTGATCCACATAATCAGGGGTTAGTAAGAGCATTTCCCTGAAAAAGAGGATGGGAAAAAAAAAAAAAAAAACAGCAGCTAACCCACTTCTTGGATATATGAATTTATAGAAAGCCAATGGGGAGTTTCTGTTGTGGCTCAGCAGTAATGAACCCAACAAGTATCCATGAGGATGCAGGTTTGATCCCTGGCCCTGCTTGATGGGTTAAGAATCTGGTGTTGCCATGAGCTGTGGTGTAGGATGCAGATGCAGCTCAGATCTGGCGCTGCTGTGGCTATGGCATAGGCTGGTAGTTGCAGCTTCCACTCGGCCTCTGGCCTGGGGAACTTCCATATGCTGTGGGTGTGGCTCTAAAATACAAAAGAAATAAAATAAAAATAAAATTTATAGAAAGCCAGAGGGATGGATAGAGAGTGACAGAAGGAAAAAGACATGGCCTTGTTGGTAGGAATTCCAGCATGCATTGAAAGACTGTGTTCTAGACTCCCTGCAAAGCCAAGGAGACATTCATAAAAATGACAGTGAAAGGTGAGCACAGAGAAAAGAAAGAGAGGGGAAGAATAAACAAAACTTCTGCTTCAAATAAGCCCAAATCAAAGCGCTAACCCAGATAAAAAAGAAAAAATATAATGCCAAGAAAGACAGACAAAATTTTTTCAACAGTGAAACCTGAATTCCATCTAGATAAGCATTCTAGAATGCTGCAAGAGATAAATGAATAATTTATTTATAAAGAACAAAAATATGACAAAAGGCAAAACTGAAACTAGAGAAAGTTGTTAGTAAAAAGAATCAACTGCAAATACCAAAAAATGAAAAACACAGTGCCTCAAGGGAATGAAAAGATAAGCCTGGGATAAAATATTTGCAAAAGATTTGATAATATTTTGATGAACTATTTTCCAAAATATCCAAAGAACTCTTAAAACTCAGCAATAAGAACCTTAATAGTAGGAATTACCTTGTGGCAGAGTGGATTAAGGATCTGGCCTTGTCACTACAGTGGCCCTGCTCACTGCTGTGGTACAGGTTCAGGCCCTTGCCTGGGAACTTCCACAATGCTGCAGGAATGGCCAAAATTTTAAAAAGGTATGACTAAAAGAGTATTTTTAATTAAAATAAAGAATGTCAAAATAAGAACAGCAAGAACACAATCTGATTTTAAAGAGATAAAGACTTTAAACAGACACCGTGCCAAATAAATACAGATGGCACATAAGCAAGTGAAAATATGATCCACATTATATGTCCTGAGGAAAATGTAAATTAAAATGTAAACCAATACATACCTATTTGAATAGCCAAAATCGAGAATACTGAGAACACCAAATGTTGGTGAGTATATGGAGCAACAGGAACTCTCATTTGTGGCTGGTGGGAATGTAAAATGACACAGCAAGCTTTGGAGGACAGTTTGATGGTTTCTTAAAAAATGAAACACATCTGACCACACAATCAGTCTATTGCACTCCTTGGTATTTATCCAAAGGAGTTGAAAAGTTTTACATAAACAAAAACTTGCACATAGATGTTTTTGTAATTGTCAAAAACTGAGAAGATATCCTTCAGCAGGGAAATGGATAAGTACACTATGTACACCTGGTCAATGTAATATTATTAGAATATCATTAGACCCTTCCAACTTGAGGTCCTTCACTTTTCTAATATTTTGGGAAGTTTATAGTCATTTTTTTCAAATACTGGGATTAAATTATCCATCCTCCAAAAAAAAAATCAATACAGTCAGTGTAATTATAATCAAAGCTCCAACAAAGTTTTTCAGGGAATTTCATAAGCTGATTTGTGGAGGAAAAAATAGTCAAAAACATGAAGGGCAATTTTCAAGCAAAAAACAGAAAGGGTACGGTAGAATATTGCCTTACCAAATATCAAGACATTATAAAAGTATAGTAATTAAAAAACACAGAACTGACACAAAGCCTGAAAAACAGAATAAATGAACAGAAAGAGAAACCAAAAAAATGACCTACATATATGAAAACATGATATATGACAGAACGGTATTACAATATATTGTGAATAATAATTTAACAATAATAATAGCAATAATGTTGCTAAAACACAATGCCTTTTCTTATAGCAAAAAGTTTTAGATCCTGACTTCATATAGTACTTCACAAATTTTAGAAGGAAAAAGACCTAGTCACTGTAGCACAATTCTAATAAAAGAAAATACAGAATGTCTTTATGACTCTGGAAGATAAGACATGCAATGGAAAAGGTATTTGCAATGTTAGGATTGGCATGCAGATTATATAAAGAATTCCTACAAATCAAATATTTTTAAAAATCAAATATTCCAATAGAAAAGTAGGTAAAATGCAAACAGGCAATTTGAAGAAAAGAAAATGTCAATGAATGAGAAATATATGAAAATAAGCTCACTTCACAAGTAATAAGGGAAATGTAAATTTTTACAAAACACACCAAGACCACTGTGATGCTATTTTACACCCACAATATTGTCAAATAATAAAATATTTTTCACCTTTACGTTACAGTTTGGTCATTATTATTAATCTTATTTTACATAAAAGGAAGTATTACAAAGAATTTATTATAAATGGGAGCCTAAATATTTTTTAGAAGTGGAGTCTGAATAGATCGAAAATATCCTCTAAACCAACCAAACGGCAAGTTTAAAAGGTGAGAATGACTAACATTTCTCAACTTTGTTGGGGAGACCTCCTATCAGTTATGTCAGTTCCACTCTATATAAGGCAGAATCAGCACTGATAACACTCTCCGTGGGCGTGGATTCTGACCCAAAGCACATCACAAAAATGTGACCCAGGCACAAAAATACATATGAGCGCTTTCTCTTAATCCAGCAGGCCCTTCAGCCACGCTGACAAATTCTGCACTATATTCTATATTCTGGGGTATAATTTAAGGTAGTCATCAGGTTATTGTTTGCTTGTCTGGAGCAAGACTCAGCAAACTACAACTCTCTGGCCAAAGTCAGCCTGTTGCCTGCTTGTGTAAATAAAGTTGTATTAGGACATATCTATTCATTGACATTTTGTCTGTATCTACTTTCATGGTAGAACAGCAGAGTTAAGCAGTTTCAACAGAGATTGTATGGTGTGCAAAACCTAAAATATTATTAGCTGAATCTTTCCAGAAAAGGTTACCTATACCTCAGCTCATGGCAACACCGGATCCTTAAGCCACTGAGCAAGACCAGGGACTGAACCTGCAACCTCATGGTTCATAGTCAGATTCTTTAACCACTGAGCCACAACGGGAACTCCATCTTTTATCTGATTATTGCCATTAGTATGCAAACATGTTTTAATATATTTCACTTTGAGAAACCCCTCCTGCCATCCCTGCAAATATTCAGCCCCCTCTACTTCTCTACTCTGCTTACTGTAACACCCTTTGAAAAAGGGTGTCCATACTTCCTCTCTTCTTTCCCTCCTTTTTCAACACACTCATATCAGATTTTCATCTTCACCACACCACCCAAAATGTCCTTATTGAGGTTACTAACGACCAACATCTTGCCAAGGCCAATGGTAATTCTCCACTGTTTCCTCATCTTAATCCTCAGTAGCATTTGATGTGTTCATCACTCCTTCCTTCTTAAACCATTTTCTTTTCTGATTTCTTTGTCTTAACAATCACCTCGTCCTTCTTAGTTTCCTTACTTGAGTCTTGTCTTTCCAGGCCTCCGGACATTGAAGAATCCAAAATTCTGTAATCTGCCTTTTCTCTGTCTACCATGTCCTCCTTGGCAATCTCAAGCATTACCATAGTTTTAAACACTATTCACATACTAATAGTTATCAAACTTGTATCTCTCACCCAGATCTCTTCTATATATATCCAATTGCCTATGCATCTTTACTAAACACAGAGATGCACAAACCTCTTCCCTTACCCCTGTCTTCCCCACTTCAGTAAATGGGACCAACATTTTGGGTTTGAGCAAAATAGAATACATCTTTCATTGTTTTTTCTTCACACCCAAAGTCCAAACCCACAGTATATTTTGTGATGTCTATTTCCAAAAATTTATCCCAAATCATGTCTTTTCTCATAATTTCTACTGTTCCAATTCCACAACATAGTCCCTGCAAATCAACATCTTCTGGATATGTCAGCAGGTTCTTAAATAGTTTCTCTGCCTTAACTTTTATTCACTTATACAGTCCCTCTCCCACATAAGAGTCAGCATGGTCTTTCACTTCCTTGCTTAAAGTTCCCTAATATCATCCAGAGTGAAATACAAACTCTTTAGTATGCGCCACAAAACTCTCCACTATCTCCTCCTCAATCATCACAGTCAAGCCATGAAGGCCTCATTTCTTTTGTTCCTGAAATGAACTACTTTTTCTTACCTCAGGGCTTTTGCAATTGCTGTCACTTCTTTTTAAAGAACTCTTCCCCTCCATGTTCTCCTGACTGAATCTTTTTCATCATTCAAAGTACTACTCAAATATCATTTTTTCAGGGGTTGCATTATCAAAATTTAACCCCCTAGCCGTTCTCTGAAATAATACCCTACTTCATGTCCTTCATCATACTTACCAGTACTTGGAATTATCTTGCTTATTCATTTGCTTATGTTTTATTTCCTGCCTTCCTCCTCTTCAAGTTCTTTACAGCAAGGACTGTCTTCTGTATCTCTAAATTCCACAATTCCTAGAGTTCTTGACAGATATTAGGCACTCAAATAAATACATGCCACTGAGTATGAAATTTAAAGTATTAGGGGAACATGATGTTCCATGGATATTTGGAAATTCAGAGCTTGAATATAAACAAGTGGGAATTATAGAAATACAAAATTTTCAGTCCCCCAGAATTACCAAAGCAATCCTGAGGAACAAAAAACAAGCAGGAGGCATAATTCTCCCAGACTTCAGGCAATATTACAAAGCCACAGTAATCAAGACAGAGTGGTACTGGTACCAAAACAGACACACAGACCAATGGAACAGAATAGAGAACCCAGAAATAAACCCAGACATCTACAGTCAATTAATCTTCCACAAAGCAGGGAATAATATAAAATTGGAAAAAGACAGTCTTTTCAGAAAGTGGTGCTGGGCGAACTGGACAGCCACATGTAAATCAATGAAACTGGAACACACCCTCACACCATGCACAAAAAATAAACTCAAAATGGCTTGAACTTAAACATAAGACAAGACACCATCAAACTCCTAGAAGAGAACATAGGCAAAACATTCTCTGATATCAACGATACAAATGTTTTCCTAGGTCAGTCTCCCAAGGCAACACAAATAAAATGAAAAATAAACCAATGGCACCTAATCAAACTGACAAGCTTTAGCACAGCAAAGGAAACCACTAAAAAAAAAAAGAAAAAAAAGGGACAGCCTATGGAATGGGAGAAAATAGTTTTAAACAATGCAACTGACAAGGGCTTAATCTCTAAAATATACAAACAACCTATACAACTCAGCAAAAACCCAACAACCCAATTGAAAAATGGACAACAGACCTGAAAAGACATTTCCCCAAAGAAGATATACAGATGGCCAAAAAGTACATGAAAAAAAAAATGTTCAGCATCACTGAATATTAGAGAAATGCAAATCAAAGCTAATATGAGGTACCACCTCACACCCAACCACCTAACACAGAATGGCCATCATTGATAATTCCACAAATAACAAATGCTGGAAAGGGTATGGAGAAAAAGAACCCTACTACACTGTTGGTAGGAATGTAAACTGGTACAACTGCTATGGAAAACAGTATCAAGGTACCTCAGAAAACTAAATATAGAACTACCGTATAACCCAGCAATCCCACTCTTGGGCATATATCTGGACAAAACTTTTCTCGAAAAAGACACATGCACCCGTATGTTCACTGCAGCACTATTCACAATAACCAAGACATGGAAACAACCTAAATGTCCATCTACAGGTGAATGGATTAAGAAGATGTGGTATATATACACAATGGAATACTACTCAGACATTAAAAAGAGCAAAATAATGCCATTTACAGCAACATGGATGGAACTAGAAACTCTCATACTAAGTAAAGTAACTCAGAGAAAGACAAATACCATATATCACTTATATTTGGAATCTAATATACAGCACAAAGGAACCTTTCCACAGAAAAGAAACTCATGGACTTGGAGAACAGAATTGTAGTTGCTGAGGGGGAGGGGAGGGAGTAGGATGGACTGGGAATCTGGGGTTAATAGATGCAAACTATTGCCTTTGGAATGGATAAGCAATGAGATCCTGCTGTATAGCACTGGGAACTATATCTAGACACTTGTGATGGAGCATGATGGAGGATATTGTGAGAAAAAGAATGTGTATATATATTTGTATGACAGGGTCACTTTGCTGTACAGAAGAAAATTGACAAAACATGTAAACCAACCATAACAGAAAAAATAAAAATCATTTTTAAAAAATTTTGCAGTCCACAACATAGAAGTGAGTGAAGACAAGATTCTTCTCTCTAAGGAAACATACTGGGAATGGGGGATGGGGTGGGGGGCAGCCAGAGATTTTTAAAAAGGAAAACACAGGTAAATCGTCTGAAAGAAGTAAAACCAGAAGAGGTCACAAAAGCAAGGGAACAGATGGCTTCAAAGTAATTAAACAGTGCCAAATATTACAGAGAGAGGTTAAGGAAGACAGAAAAAGGCCAGTGATTTTAATAACTAAGGGGCATTATTACCCTTTTCAACATTTAGTAAATTAACTGTATTGAAAAGATTAAAGACTAAAATTAAATGAAGTCTAAAGTCCTGGAACATCTATAATGCATGGTTGACATATCTGAAAGGAACAGTTATTGCACAGTACATTTCAGTCAGAGCTGATTGAGGTAAGAGTTTGTACAGTTTGACTATACTACAAAAGTTATGTAAAAGTTATTGTAGAGGGTGAGCAATGACTGGATGGTGAGAAACATAAGGCAAAGAATGAAAATTCTCCTTCTGTATTTTTACTAACAGAGGAGAGCAGTGGGAGAGTATGCCAAGAGAACAGAAGAGTTGTGAAAGGATTTTTGATAGGATAGAGAAATAAGCATGAAAGAGAGAGAAACCAATGTGTACAGATAGATATGGGAAAGTGCAAGAAAGAGGGAAGGTCCACCAGAGATAATGGGATGGGACCAGAGAAAACAAACGAAGAGGTTAGGCTAACACCAAGGAGGGTCATGTCTTTCATAATAATCGATAACAATCATAATAGTCATAATAATCAATGAGCAAACATAAATGTCTACCGGTTTTTACTACATAGGAGGTGCTCAATAAATTCTGGTCTCTTCCCATGTCCATATGACCATCTATTTCTCACCAGAAGTCAATCATCCTTCAAGCATATGCAAGAATTTCGTGTGCCAGTTCCTCAGGCTGTCAGAACTCCTTTGGCTTTCTCAGCTTCTCTTGAATAACTCATTGCCCTCCCCAGCAAAAAGAAAGCAGCAGCAAATCCTTTTACATGGCTGAAGATCATGCCACTCACCATCAATTGTTTCTATTCCTAAGTACTAGCTTAAGCAGGTAGATACTAAAGAAATGTTTGTTGAATGGATGAATAACAGCTAGCGTTTACTGAACTACTTTGGAGCTCAGAATGGGCCAAGCACTGTTCCTGGTCCTTTTTATATACTAACACATTAATATTTACAGACCCCTATAGCTTTTTCATTCAATAAATAAGAACCCCTATGGCACAAAGAAGTTATCTTATTCACAGTCACACATTAAGAAGAAAAACAGAAATTCAAACCCAGGAAGTCTGGCCTTTAACCTATGGATTCTAATGCCTCCCTGATCCACGAAAGGATAAATATCTCTATTCCCCTAGAATCTGCTTCTTTGCCCTAGGCAGGCAAGTTACATAAATTCTCATGAAACCTATTTTTCAAGAGGCTTAGTCTGCTTGGTTGATCCATGAACTACTTCAAAAAACATTTCTGACTTCTAAACTCTAGATGAGGTAGCTGTTCTCATCTGCAGATGATCACCCATGATTCAAGGAGCATATTCCAAACTCCATCTTTATCAATCAAACTGAGTTTGGGGGTCAGAGCTAGACCATTTTCATACGCCCAAGCTTTCCTATTTCTTACAGGGTATTATTCAACTATACTAATGATAAAAGTCTACCAATGTGTAATGATAATGATTTCAATTAAAAACAGATGATGCCTCAAATTGCTAGACTAGGATTTATTCATTCTTCTCTTTACTTAAGACCATCTATATTTATCAGAAACAAATATTTACATACAGCCAATTGGATCCCCCAAATGAGTGGCTACTATCCACATTGGCTACTACCTGAACTGTTTTTTAATTACGTCCCTATTTCCCCATCCCAATTCAACTGTTTTAAGCTGTAAGGCTGTGGGATTTGGTGGTTAATTGCAGTATGAGATGAATCAGACATACTTCCTGGGTCAAGATTAGATAAATTGATTACTTACTAAATATGCCTACGTACTTTGTTCTTTAATCAGAAAGAAATTCAAATGAAATAATCACTTTCGGTATTTTGAAGCCCTCCTACATATAAGATATCAATGACATAGTTTTCCTTCTTGTATTTTCTGCTACAGAAACTCATAGTGTAGAGTCTATTCACAAAGTTAAAATTCAAGATAAAGGTATTACAGAATAACTAAACTTTCAAAGTAATTCATTTATGAGTTTAAAATAAAAAGCTAAGCACAATTAATACTTTTACAAATTCTGCAATACAAATAAATGAATTAATTTGTATAATAGAAAAGTAAGGGCTTTTATACTCCCAGTATGATTACAAAAATAAATTCCCCATTAATTAAAGACAAAAAAAATTAAAATACTAGAGGAAGAATATTCTTATACTAGGATGTGAAAATTTTGCTTAGCATGATGCAAACCAAGAAATTATTTTTTTAAATAACAAAGCTGATTCAACATAATTTAACTACTATATTCAAGAGATCTTAGAAATTTTAAAAGGCAAATGACAAACTTAGAAAGAAATGTATTGCATTTCTAAATGACAGATAATTTAAATAACAATCACAACTCATTAAAAGACGAACATAGCTAATTAGACAAAATAAATTACAAAAGAAATACAAGTGACCAATAAACATACAGAAATATACTTAACGGCACTAATAATCAGTCAACAGATTTTTTTTGTTTGTTTGTCTTTTTGTCATTTTAGGGCCGCACCCGTGGCATGTGGAAGTTCCCAGGCTAGGAGTCTAACAGGAGCTGTAGCTGCCGGCCTATGCCAGAGCCACAGCAATGCGGGACCAGAGCCACGTCTGCGACCTACACCACAGCTCGCGGCAACGCCGGATCCTTAACCCAATGAGCGAGGCCAGGGATCGAACCCTCAACCTCATGGTTCCTAGTCAGATTCGTTTAGGCTGAGTCACGACGGGAACTACAACAGCTTTTTTTTTAATGTATAATTTTTTAATCTATTAGGCTGGAACAGGTAAATAAAAGTTAGGATGCAGGGAAAAGGCACATTAATTCATCTTTGGAAACAATGTAAATGAGCTCAGACTTCTCAATTAACTATTAGTAACATCAGTGGAAAAACTAAATACAGATATTCTTTGTACTAATAATTATAATTCTAAGACTTCATATTCAGTAGTATTACCAGCAGAAGTGTCCTCTCTCCCCCATCTCCCTCTCATTCTGTTTTCCTCTCCCTTTTTCCATCTTTTTTCTGGCATGCTTCTTCCTTTTCTGCCAGGGCAGTTATTTGTTGTTTACAGAGAGTGTAGGCAGTTCTTCGGTCACTTCACTCACGTAGAGTGGGTAAGTACAATTCAGGGGGGTTTTAACCACATGTGAAAATCATTTTCTCAGATTTAGCCTTATCAATAGTAAAATGGAGAAGATATTTTAATTCCTGTCTGGCCTCTGAGCCTATCTATCAAAGTATCTATATATCAACATCTAAAGGTATCATTAGATCCCAGAGCCCAACACAGTGGAATACATACAGTCATGAAAAGTGGTCACTCCCCTATGTACTATGAAGTTCATCATATAATAAATAATGAAACTAATTACATAATACTACTTGCGAAATAAGGAAAGTATGTAATGTTTATACGTAACTATGCCTTGAAAATGTTATCAACAGCTGTAATCTCTGGGGAATGGTTTTCTTTGGGAGACTTTCATTTTATACTTCATAACTTTATGTAATTATATAGTTGACTTACTTATGATGACTCATACATTTTTAAAAAACTGGATGAAAAAATCTTAATTCACTGTGAAAAAGAAGATATATTTTCATCAAAAGAAGGTGACCACACGGGGCCTGGATACTTTTTTGTTTTACTGTCGCAAACAATAATTAGAAATGTGTGCATATATAATCCCCCAGACTATTACAAAACAAGGTCATTTGTACATGAATTTTCCAAGGTGAAAATCCTAGAACTATAGTTTATAAGAAACTACGTTGTTGAGGCATGAAATAGTGAACAACAATAAAAAAGACTAAATTTCAAAATGTATAATGTGAAAGCAAATTGAAACATTTAAAATCATAGAGTTTTAATTCTTCAGTTATTTTTTAAAAGTCGCTTTCATTCTGCTTCAGTGGGCCAGGATCTAGTGGGATTAACAATGGGCTGGAGATCGGGAAGAATGTCAATCTGGGGGGGAGGGGAGGCGCCTCCTGACCACGCCCTCACTGAGTATTATGTAGATCAGGGAGAGCCACATGGGCTCCTATTTCCCCCAAGGTTTGACGAACAAGTACAAAATAATAGGAAGTAACAGGAAACAGACTACGGAGGTCTAATTTAATGTCATTTATAGAGACAATATACCTTAAATTGGTCTTCAGAAATTACAGGTTACGGAGAAGATAACTGAAATGTGTTTTTATCATTTTAGTTCACTAATATGTTTCCTCATGAAGGAAGAGATTATTTCCCATATAAGGAAGCTAAATTTAAAAGATATGCTAATTTAGGGTAATTTCTTAACCTTTAGTAATATAAGAAATAAATTACTGTAAACACTTGTATAATTCAATATAATGATGCAGATTGATACAGATTAAGTTTTTAAGATATTAAATAAAAGTTAAGCAAGATATATTAATAGTCATATCTTTAACTGATGTATATGCATGAACATGGATGAGTTCCTTCATAAAATTCATGCCCAAGATGGGTTAGAAATCCCACATTAAAAAATTTAACTTTGTCTTATAAATGCAATAAAATTCATTAAGTAATTTAAAAAACTTTAAGTTTGTCTATAACAAATTCAAGCATGTCCAAATAACTAAAAGATAGATATTTATTTAATATTAGTGATCTAGAGATGATACTGCTTATGTCTATGAAGAGATAACATATATGTATAATATATATGTGTGCATTATGTGCACATCCTCACAAAAATCTCCAGTTAGCCAAATGTTTGGATTTTTTGTAAGCTGTCATTTTAAACTTATCAGCCACTTCTTTGCCTAAAAATGGAAACAGCAAATCTACTTAGAGCAAGCCTTTTTGTTCTGAAAAAAAGCTCTAGAGTAGCCCTTGTGAGTTTCATAAACATAAGGCAAACAGGTAGCTACTGTTCTAGGAGAAGGGTATCTTATCTGTGGTTTAACGAAGCTGCCCATCCCAGACTTTTCTGCAGAGCCATGGAGCATCTAGGGCAGAACATGACAGAGTTCCTGACCCCTTCCCTTCAGAGGTATTAGAGCTGTTAGTACAGCTTCACTAATGCAATGAGATGGTCCCCACTGAGATGTGTTAATAGGAAAGGAAACCAAGAAACTTCAAAAGAGGAGAATTCCAGAAGAAACACTACTAATTTGGGCAGAAAGAGGCCGTAACTATAAATATGAATAGTATGAGATAATTATGAATACTATTTTCCCTTTGTGACAGTAGTCATAAAAGAAATGGATATATGATTGATACTTAGACACAAAGATAAATTTCCTAATGCCTAAGAATGATTATGAAAGTTTAAAATCAATAATTAATTTATTTTACATACATAAAAAAATCATTTTTTTTGTTTTTTTGCTTTTTAGGGCCACACCTGAGTCATATGGAGGTTCCCAGGCTAGGGGTCGAATCGGAGCTACAGCTGCCATCCATAGCAACAGGGGATCTGAGCCATGTCTGCAACCTGCAACACCACTCATGGCAATGCCAGATCCTTAACCCATTGTGCAAGGCCAGGGATAGAACCTGCATCTTCATGGATACTAGTTGGATTTCTTTCTGCTGCACCACAATGGGAATTCCCATGCACAGAAAAATCTTGAGGTGAATTTGTACTGTAAAATTCTATGCACTTGAAGTCAGATTTCAGAATCCATGCATGAGTTGTGATACTACCCTATATCCTTGAGAAGAACTTTAACCTAGCTGTAATTGTGAACACTACTCATCTGCAAAAGAGGCAGATCTTCACCTCAGAGTTGAAACTATTTAAGAACCCTAATCTGGCCACTTTGTATGTTACAGACCTCACTTCTGCTAAAATGACAGGCACATGTCATAAAATCAAATTATTTGCACCAGACCAGTTAAGGCAGTTGTATCCCATAAGCAAGACAGGTGCTTCATATTTCAGGCAGCAGAAACCATCTCCAGCCACTTACTTATAGATCAGCCAAGAGAGTGCCAGTCACTCAAAGACCTAGCCATTCAAGTGAATAGAGATGGTGTGTGGCCTTTGGTCCAAGCCTAGTCTCTGTACCGACTGGGTTTCCTGCTTCTGGTCTCAAAGAGGCCAGAGGGTCTTTCTAAAGTATAAATCAGAGTGTGTCATGCCCAGCAGTAAGATAATTTCACTTAACTCTCAGTCTTTAGATCTAAAATTTTTTTTAAACTACAAGTGGATTTTGTTTCAATCAATGTGTTTATTAATTAGCATAGGATTCAAAATGTTTTTCTCTCAGAAAGAACATTATAAACAGGGTGAGAAGGGCAGGAGGGAAGAATATTTCCTGTTGGAACAACCGACTCCGCCTCTACCACTGAGCCTCAACTAGACGAGGAAGAGGACAGGAGAGGGGCATGGGAAGGCATACTCAAATGCGAACATCTCACAGAAGTTCCCAAAGCAAGCAGCTCTCATTTCCACAAAGATAAAAAAAAATTATAGCCAGAAGTAGGGAGATGTCCTTACTTTTGGTCTGTGCTAATTTGTACGTTTGAAAATTGGTAGGTCTATTTGTAAATGCAAGCTGAAATACATGAACTTTAAAGGGATTTTAAGTCAAATTATTTTAAAAAATTAAATTTTTAGATTTTTCTGATCTGGAGGACTATAAACAATGCAAGTAGATTCTGAGAATCATCATGGTAAATGAAATCACAAATAGGGGGATCATATGCTTACATAAAGGAACACCACAAAGTAGTCCATATAATCCATGTGCAATTAGACATATGATAGAAAACCAGAAGTAACTATGAGAAAAGATCCAAATGCTGTCACAAGAAACTATATCTTAAATAGAAAAATAATGCAGTCCTACATGCTTTGTTCCAGTGACTGTATCCTGAAACTATTTGCTTAAGGCAAGAACATACTTTATTAGAAGGGGGATTAATTACTATAAGACAGGATACTTTAAAAGTAATAGCAAAGCACATACTGTTACAAAGGATCCAACATTTGATAACATAATATGCTATATGGGTTTCTCACTACCATTAAAAAATAAAAGTCACTAAAGTAATGCCATTTCACTTTTGTAGAAAACAACTAGAAAAATAATATGTAAGTATAATTCCAGTAAAAGAATGGTTTTAACATATACCCTATGTTTCTGTCCATATCTTCTAAAAAGAGTATATGTTCAACCTGTAGTTATCAATTGGCCATTATTTGAAAATCTATGCTGTATATTTCAAGGAAATAAAAGCATTACATGATACAGAAATAACTCTTTTCTAAAGTATATTCCCACTAAATGGAGAAACCTTTCATAGTGCATTTTTGTCTTTTAGTCTTTTACTGTTAAAGAAAAATCAATCATCTTTTAAAAATTGCCAAAGAAAGTCGTAATTATAGAAAGACCACTTTTTAATTAACAAGGACATGCAAAGAGAAATAAGAGGTAGCACCTTAAACATGCACTGACGTTCTCACAAAAGCCAAAACACAAGGAAATATAATGTAACTCGCTTACACGTTAGAAGAAAATATACATAACATACTATAATCATCATTGCCATTGTTATTCTTCTCCCCAAAATCTTTTCTCTTGATAGTCTAAAATAAATGTTTAAAGGAAAAAGATTCAAGCAATGATTTCCTGATCAAGTCCTACTTCTATGTTTCCAATTTATAGTCACTATAGAAATGTTACAAAAAACTGTTTTCCTTAAACAGACATCACTTTTTCAAAGCTTTTATCATTAAAATGCTGCTTTGATTTTTATATTTCCTGACATCAGGTTATCTGGGCTATATTTACTGTCCAGTATACAATGACATTTGCAGAGCAGTTCAAGAACTAAATTCTATCTTTTATGATACCTGCATAAATATACTTTTATCAAAAGAAAAAAGGGTCACAATAAGACGCAACAGCTAAATGTCAAACAGATGGTGAGTTGGAAAGGATTAAAAACTCAGAGTTTAATTCTGAATAACATTAATAAAAATTAATAGAGTTACTTCAAACCTATATTATGACTTTTAACTTAACGTTTTCCACCTTCATCCACTCTCCTTCACTCCCAATCAACAGGTATATTGGTAATGCTCCAAACTTGGAAAACATTCCAATTCTATGGCAACATTCTAATTTTCAGTAAAATTTGGTGGATAGATAATTTTGCTGAAATTGAATACCAGAATTTTCTGAGAATGTGAGGTGCCACTTTGAAATAAGGAGGGTGATTCTCATGTGTGGCTTGAGGAAGCCAGGGAAGGAGTGATCATAGCAAAGACAAGTCTAACACAAGCCTTAACCTGGAGCAACAATGCATCTCAGCCCTCGTGCCCAGGATGATGTTAAAAAAAACCCACGGCTAGGTTCACACACATACACAAAAACACAGCCCACATTAAAAACAAATGATTTTAAGGGGGAAAAAATTTACAGTAAATAAAATTTTAGAGTAAAAATTTTAGAATAAATTTAGGTTAAAAAATATTTGTATGTGTAATTAAATCTGCAAAAGAATATACAACCTGTTAAAAGAAGATAGAGGGGATAAACTTACGTCAAAAAGTTTTTTTTTAACTGACCTCAAAAGGTTTTCAGGAACATAGGGAAGACTCTTTTGACACTTCAAACTAGCTGAGTATCAGAACCATCTTTGGAGCATTTTTGATAAACTAGATTCTTGGTCCTGGCCCAGATTGGCTGAATATGAATTGAGCAGAGGTGGGACCTAGGTGATTTTAAGGCTGTCAGGTTTGGAAACCACTTACATTAAGACATGTTGAAGGTATGTTCAGTGTATCCAAATACGTAATTAAAGGAAGGTGACTAAAGAGTTAAATTTAGTCGGAGAATCAGACTTATTCTAAAAGAAAATTTAAACAAGAGTCTTCACTTTTCACTGGTTTATCAACAAATATATATTGAGTGCCAACTAAGAACAAGCTACTATGCCTTCTAAGATAACTGACTGAATATGACGAAAAAAATGGATGATAAAATAATAATAATAATAGCAGTCATCATCATTACTTGAATTTGTTGCCCTCCTGAGTTTTGCAACCTACACCACAGCTTACAGAAATGCCGGATAATTAACCCACTGAGCAAGGCCAGGGATCAAACCCGCAACCTCATGGTTCCTAATCGGATTTGTTTCCAATTCACCACAACAGGAACTCCTAAAAATGCACTTCTAAATAATGGATAAGGAAGTCACAAGAACTTTTTTAAAATCTTCTGTCCTGAATAAAAATGAAAACACAGCATACTATGTAGACACAGCTAAAGAAATTATGTAGACACAGCTAAAACAATGCTTTGAGGGAAATTTATGGCATTAAAATGTTTCTGTTAGAAAAGTAGAATAGTCTAAAAATAATACTCTAAGCTTTCACTTTAAAAACCTAGAAAAAGATGACTTAATTAAGCGCTACCTAAGCATTTATTAAGAAAAGACTTAATAAAGAAATAAATCAATAAAGTAAAAGGGTGAGCCAAAAAAAAATAGAATCAATTAAATCAAAAGCTGTTTCTTAGAAAATGTCAAAAATATTGATAAATTTCTATTTTACTAATTTATGTAGTCATCATCATTACTTGAATTTGTTGCCCTCCTTCTGAGTTTACTTTTCTTCTTTCTGAAGTTTAACTCTTCTTGAGTCTCTTTGAGTATTCCTCCGTCCCTATCCAGGCATGCTTCCACCGTCTCTACCAGCTCACTGATTCCAGTGCACAACCAAGTCCCACAAGACTGTCTGGAGTTACTACTCCCCCATGCTACTTTGGATAGTAAATATCTGGTCATAGAAAAAGTAGGTGGCTGGTTCATTTCTGAGAAATCAAGCATTGTGCTCCCCCCTTCACTCAGTAGGCCAGGGGTCTTTGTAAATCCAATGGACCTGTCAATAGGTCTGCAAATTCCTTCAGCCCCCTTTCCTAAGCTACTACATAAGACTGAGGTTGAGCGGGTTGGGAACCCCTGTCTTCGCTTTCACATAGTGAACCAGCTCCCAGCCCCCAACTCACACAGAGTATTTTAAGTCCCTTCAGTAGGCACCAAATTACAGACTACTTCCAACTAGGAGCCCAGCAGGCCCCTGACTTTAGTTCTTCACACAACTTTGTGTTTCTATTCTACTTCTGGTTTCCAGTGATATTCAAAATATTTAACCTAATACATCCCAGATACAAAACAATCACAACATATGCCAGCTTGGAAAGAAAGGAAGAAAGGGAGAAAGAGAAAAAGACAAAAGGGAAGGAGAGAGGGGAAAGAATATATGTTGTCTGAAACTTACTTTGAAATGCATCAAAAAGTGGTTAAGTAGATGAATAGATGGATATCCATTTAATAAATCAAGTAGCATAATAAAATGTTAATACTAGATTCTAAGTGGTAGGTATATGGATGTTCACTGTAAAATTCTTACAGCATTTTTCTATGTTTAAAAAATTGAATATGTATATTAACTATAACTATATTTCTATATAATAACTATATTTCTTTTTTCCTTTTTTTTTTTTTTGCTTTTTATGGCCACACCTGTGGCATATAGAAGTTCTGAGGCTAGAGGTGGAATTGGAGCTGAAGCCACCAGCCTACTCCACAGCCACAGCAACATCAGATCCAAGCCAGGTCTGCGAGCTGCACCACAGCTCACGGCAATGCCAGATCCCCAACCTTCTAAGCAAGGCCAGGGACAGAACCTGCATCCTCATAGATGCTAGTCAGATTCATTCCTGCTGAGCCACAACCAGAACTCCTTGTTTTGACATTTCTTAATTATTTAATATACTGTGAATCTCAAGAAAAATATGGACGACTTTCAACCTCTGAGAGGTTTCATCTATCTACACCTACTGACTGCCCTTATTTCCTCAACATCAATTCTTTCTTTAACCCTACTCACTCTAAAGTTTCATTATCTTTCAAAGGTCACCAGTAACCTTTTTTGTATCAAGTATAACCTGTTTGAAAATAATATCTTACTCCCAACTTCATGTCATTGCCTACATGAGTCTCTTTTTCAAACCCTCCCCATGTTTCAGTAATGAAGCATACTTTACCCACTCCAAGAGCAAAGACGAGGCTCTAGTTCCTGGTCTAATTACAACTCTATCTCATTGCCTTATCTATAACATTAAAATAAAGGTATCACGGAGTTCCCTAGTGTCATAACAGTTAAGAAATCAGCCTTTATCACTGCTGTGGCTTGGGTTTGATCCTTGGCTCACGAATTTCGGCATGCTGCTGGGACAGCCAATAATAATAATAATAAAGGTATCAGTCAAAGAAAAAGTCAAACAAAGAATGGAAAAGTGGTTGCCAGGGGTTGGGAGCAGGGAAAATAGTGAGAGGTTAGTAAGAGGATACAAATTTTCAGCTATAAGATGAATAAGGTCTGAGGATCTAATGTAAAACATGGTGACTACAGTTGAGAACTCTGTATTGTATAACTGAAATTTGCTAAAATAGTAGAACTTAAATGTCCTTATATATACATATATATATATATATATAAAATCAGGTGATATATGTGTTCACTAGGTGGTAAGAAGTTTTTCACAATGTATACATATCTCAAATCACTACAGTGTTCACTTTAAATATCTTCCAATAAAGCAGAAAAACTTAATAATAAAGATGATGATGATAGCTAACACTTACTGTCCACTTACTGTGCCCTAGGCAATGTGTTAAGAGTTTCATATACATGGACTATTTAATTCTCACAACACTGTGAGGTAAGTATTATTATTGTTGTCACTCATTATTATCTATAAAATGAGAGGACTGTACTAGATGGCGTCCAAAGTTCATTTCAACCTTAAAATACTTCTATTACATTTTTATCTTTCTTTTGTTTAAGTTCCCATAAACATAGTATCTGTACCATATATTTTTAACACTTACCTATATACTTATGAGCATATTTCCTAATAGTTTCATGTGGGTATATTTTATCTCCAAAACAAGAATATAAACTTCCTAGAGGCAAGGCCTGGGATAGTTCTACTGTATCCTCAACCCTGGCTAACACACAGAGTACATAAGGAGTAGTCAACATTTTATCATTTGAGTTTGTCTTCTCTGGCTCTCTTTTTTGCGGGGGAGGAGGGTAATCTTTTCTCGTCAAACAAGGTGGAGTTAATTCAGTGACTACCAGAATCATAGCCCTTAAGGATACCATACTGTATAGTTTATTGATAGGGATCCTGAGAGACTCCAATAGCCCTAAAGGTGTCCATCTGGAGGTTAGATGATGAATAGACTGTGACCTACCTGGGTTTGCGTGTGTGTGTGTGTGCGTGTGTGTGTGTGTTTCACAACTGATTTTGTTCTGTGAAGACCAGACTACCTTATCAACCCAATACTGAATTAAAACAAGGTCATGTTAAAAGAACCCTCTTATTTTGTTAGTCATAGAATATGCAATCCAATGTCAGAAGTATAATTAGGATATCTAGACTGAATGTCTTCCTTCTACAACTGCACTGTCCAATAGAATTTTCAGTGAAGCTGTGGCTACTGAGTAAGTATTTCAAATGTAGAAAGTGAGACTGAGGAGCTTTTAAAATTTTATTTAATTTGTATTTCATTTTATTAAAATTAATTTAAAATTTAAAACCACATAAGGATAGTGTATTGGACAATACAGCTCTAGAAGATATAACTCACCTGTGACCTGCTGAGGTTGGAGACTAGGATCTTTCCAGCACCTCTTATTTATGCAATCACTCTGTTCTCTGATACTTTCAACATTTACTTCCTAGCGACACATATTAAGTGTCGATACACGGACTCATTACATATTTTTTTTTCCATACATGATTAGCTTTGTTTAGGAACTTGAAATCTTTTTTAAATGTCACAGAAGGCTAGTTATTTTCTAAGAAATTTCATAAAATTGATTTTCTGACATAGTTAACTTGAAAAAATGAGTGAGGAGAGTAATAAATTTATTTTATACTCATTTCCATCTGTTGTTACATATATAAAATATATCAAATAATGAATTTTATTATTTGAATATCAGCAATATGGTGTTACGACTGTTTATTCAACCTATACTATTACCAACAACAGGTGAGAGGAAACCACTATATGTCTCTTCATGAAATAAAGCAAAGCAACTATTTCCAAAATGAGTCTCCCTTTCATTGAGCACGAGAAAGAGTTAATAATCAAAGACTTTATCAATCACTGACAACATTGATCAATTTGGATAGAAAACCAAAAATACTAGTCAATCCTGAAGAGAGTTGGCTTTCTTCCCCCTAAGAATATGTCTTCAATACTGTTTTAGTTCTTCAAAGGAAAAAGATTCATATTCCTGTCCATTCACACAAACCTCTCAGTGAGCATTATTGTTTTGGGAGGAGGGGGCGGCAGGCAGGGGGCCCAGGATGTTGACGGAACAGATAGGATGTCAGGTGAAGATAGAATGCTGTGCCCTCTCTAACCAGCTGAAGTCTCGGCATGATTGTTTTCTTACAAATAATACCTGTGGGTGTTGAAACTGTTCAGGGAATCTATCAAATACACTCTTTCACTTTGCTGCTGTAACTCTATAAAATTTATTCTCATTTCAAAAGAGTCATAGGCAAGAATACCTGTAGGTGGTTGAGTAATTTTAAAGAAAATTTGCCAGGTCTACTTTCATTTACTTTACCAGAACAATACTATACTTATTTGGAGGTTTTCAAATGCAAAAGTTTCTACTCAATATAATTAAAATCTCAAAATAAGAGCTCTTCATCTAAAGAACTGTCTTCGGTCTTAAATGTTAAGTAGAGGTAATATATTAGGATGTTTGAGGATTAAATTTTGATCAGAAAAGGAAAATTACATGTTACAATCATTTCCTTTTTTATAATTATAGAAGTCATTCACACATAGATGAATGAGAAAGAAAATACCCAAATAGTATAATATTAGAAAAAAATACATTACTAATATATTGTCAAATTCTTTTTCTCATGGAAGTATGAAGGCCAAGATCTATCAACTTATAAAAGCTACCTATATAGATTAAAAAATAGATAAATGAGAGAATAAAATAATAACCTTTCCAGATTAACTTTCCTTATTAAGTCATTTATATCTATATTTTGACTTTACATTAAGTATCCTAAAACACTTAAATGCAAATTCAAAATATTTTTTCTGTTATGCAATAGGCATTTTCAGTCACAAATTCAGAGGGAGAAAAACTTCAGTATTGCTCAGGTTCAATATGTATTTTCCATATTAATTCATTCAAAAAGTATTATAAAACTAGGGGAGTTCCATCGTGGCTCAGTGGTTAACAAATCCGACTAGGAACCATGAGGTTGAGGTTGCGGGTTCGATCCCTGGCCTTGTTCAGTGGGTTAAGGATCCGGCGTTGCCGTGAGCTGTGGTGTAGGTTGCAGACACGGCTCAGATCCCGCGTTGCTATGGCTGTGGCGAAGGCCAGCAGTTACAGCTCCTGTTAGACCCCTAGCCTGGGAACCTCCATATGCCACGGGTGCGGCCCTAGATAAGGCAAAAAGACAAAAAAAAAAGTATTATAAAATTAAATAATTTTTAATTAATCAAGAAAAATAAAATGATAAATAGTAGTTTTTAAAATGTTTATTTAAAGATGAAGACATATTTCTAGACAATCCCCAAATGGAACTTACAGTTCATTAAAATGTTCAAAATCAGATAAGCAGGAAAATCTGTTTTCCTTGAGAGTTATTTTTAAATATAATTTTTAAAGTAAGTTGGCTTTTAATTTTTGAAGTGTTTGATATTAATAAAAATAATATTTTGAACTGAAAGGTTCAACTGAGATGTCATTAGAGCTGTTTTTAATATAACAGAATTACTCTGTAAAAAAACAAAAAGGATGATCAATCATTAGGTCTAATTTTTTTCCAAAGTGAGTTGTTTTAATAAACAGTTTTTATGGTTAAAAAAAAAGTTTGAGCCACAGATACGTATTTGATATTTGGTAGTATAATTTTAAGAAAATTAGAGAAATACATATATTTGAAAATTTTTTCCTGACCTAAACAGCTTTATGGCAAATCAAATGAAATGTTCCATGAAGATAAAAGTGTCATAGAAAAAGGATGGAAAATAAACAGTATTTCGGTGTCATTTCTTGTTTTATCCTATTGTCGGTTTTCCCCCCTCTCTGCAATAATTACCTATGCACAAACTCTAGATGGCAATATTGCACTTACTGTACTTTCGAGAAAATTGTCACAGTCGGTCCCCACATATTCTCTTTATCAACATTTTATGTGCCATGGATCTATAGCCTCTTATTATAAGTGTAATGAAGCAGAAGTTATTGAAGCATTTTATTGATTGCTCAGATCACAAGTTTACTGCCATTCTGAATTGGCACCTTACTCGCTGAAGCAAACTGCTGACACCTTTTTTAAAAAGTGACAACTACATCTATTTCATGACCAGAAATCCATTTTCATCTCTATCAAGACAAGAATGCAATTTTCACTTCATTTAACTGATGTTGGCCTGCTCAAAGCATGACACTTAGAAAAAGACACAAGTTTAAGGTTCTTAAAATACTTCAAGTGACTAGGATGCAGCTTGGTTTCAGGGGAGAAAAAATTCACCAATCACTCAAATCTACAAACAACCTAATATTCTAAAAAATTACCTATCAGAACCTGCAGAAATAGTTTTCATTTTGAAACATCTATAACATTGTTTTGAGTTTTTAAATAATTTATGATTATATATTACAGGTTTTGTCCCAAGGTTTTAAAGGACATCAAGAAGTTCAAAACTGAAGCATTTTGGGTATTGCCTCAGGAAGGCTAAATCAAGAAAAGAGCCCAATTTTTAATAGATAAATGGGGAACTAATATACAGCAAATGACTACAGTTACCAATATTGTATTACATTTGGAAAATGGCTAAAAAAGTAATCTTGAATGTTTTTACCACAAGAAAAGATGTTAATTATGTGAGGTGACAGAGGTATTATCTAATCCTACTGTGGTGATCATTTCACAATATGTTAAGTGTATAAAATCATCACATTGTACACCTTAAATTTATACAATGTTATATGTCAATTGTATATCAATAAAGATTAAAAAATATCTGGCATACTAAAAAAAGTATATATAGAAATTGAAACAGAAACAGTTTTTCCTTCAATAACGTTAGGACCAATAGACAATTTCAATAGACCAATGACACAGATCCTAAAAGACACACTCTCAGCACTTCTTTTATGGGAAATTAAAATATGAGACTTCTTTAAAAATTAAATTAAAGTATAAGATTTCAATAAACAAATTTTGTCAGCACTAAATGTAATTCAAACATATTTTGAACTGAATCTATTCTGAATAAAATCATTAGTATTGGTTTGATATCTAAGTATCAAACTTCTTGAAAAGTATGGGTTAAAGTGAACCAACATTGACTTAGGAATTTTTTAACAAAACAGAAGTGCTGCGATAGAGGTTAGTTTAATGTAATAATAAAATACAGTTTGGTTTTAAACTGAAAAACTGATGATATGCTTATGTTAGATGGTCATTTTCTCATCTAATTATATGCCCATAAAATAAAGTTACAGTACAGTTTCAGTTTAAGAAGTGAGACAGTTTTTGAAACAGAAACTTAGTGTTTGAGATTTTTATACCTAACACATCAAATATGGAATATTAGAAATAGAATATAATAACATTTGAAAAATACCTTGCTTAAATTAATAAACAAAAAGGACCATATACACAAGAAACTTACAACACAGGCAGAAACTTAGTTTTCACCAAACTTCATTAAGTAATGACCTAGTACAAACAACCCACGCACATATATTTCCAAATTAAAATTACAGAAATAAAACATTTCCCTGCAGTTTCAGACATAATTAGAAATTGTCCCTTTTTTCAATATAGTGTCAAAGTTTAGAAAATATCCAAAGATTTTAAGAAATATTTGAGGATATTTTTCTGTTTATTTTTTAAGCAAACAAGCTAAAATTTAATTTCAAAGTTGATTACTTCTTTCTGAAGTGCTGAAAATTAGGAGTAGTACTAAACATTCCTTCAACTTTTTTCGTTTTAACTACCACAGGGACTATGATTTTCTTCATAATTAAGATGATGGTTAAGGTATTATAGATACTCATTTCCTTTGTTTCTCTCTGAATTTCAGAAATGACTATGCAATTTATAACAACAACTAAACTATACTGTGAACCATTTTAAATGATTAAAACTGTATGTTTATGAGCTCTTTTAAAAACTGTATTTTAAAAGAAGAGTGCTTTGCATTCATTATGTAAAAGTCTCCAGGAATTTTGTAGCTTGGGAGAGAAAAAAAATTCAAAGGAGTATTCAAAAATTGGGAAGACATTTCCAGAAATACATGTTTCTCAAAAACCACATTTGTACTTAAGATCAGTCGTTGCAAATCATTATTTATATAGTTTTCTGGCACAGTTCCATGGACTTTTATGGACCTCTACAGTGTTGCCGAACAGACTGACATATATTTTGTTTACTGACAGCAACTAAAAGCTCTATGGAGGATCATAAATAAAGAAGATCATGTTTAAAAATCACTAATATCATTTTAAAAGGTAGTGCAGGCTTGTGTTTTGGCCTCTGTTTAGCTGTGTTAGGCTTATGAATGACAGCTTCCCTGCTTGAAGCACACAGAAAGCACAGCCTTCCTCATTCACTGACAGGACTGTGGCCTTTTCACACGTTCCTTCCACAGCAGTGTTTGTCCCCAAACACTGGAACTCCACACAATGGCATTCCTACTTCAACACCCCCACCAACAGCACCACTACATAACAAGAATGCTAATGAGATGGAAGGGCTCTGTCGCTGAAAGTGTTAACTGCGTTTCATAGGAAAGCATTTATGCTACTTCAAAGATAACCAATTAAATAGATTCTGCTTAGCTCTGAGCAATTTCTAAAATGTTTCCACTTTTAAGGAAATAAATGTAATAAATGTAAGACTAAGTGACTTTATGCTGTCCTAAATACAATAGCTCATTTTATATACATGAATCAGTACATATTTAAGACTACACTAATGCAGTGGGCTTAATTCAGTTGCATGCATGTAATAGCCAAGTTAAAGATAAAATTTGAAAAGTAAGTTTGTAAACATAAAACCAGTAGTTCTAACTTTTAAAGTTCTATTTATTTAAATTTATTTAAAAGAAATTTCCTTGGGGAATTCAAAACATCAATTTGAAGTCTATACTCTTTTGACAAAATCCCAGCAAAACAATGCTGTTGTTTTTATATGATCTCAGAAATGGGATAAATGGAAATGATGTCAAGAGGTCATATAATTCTATAATTTATAAGCCTAGGTTTGTTAAGAAAATCATCTATCATCTCTCTCTATTTTACCAAACACAATCTTATATAAAACTAAATAGAAAAGTCTATCCCTAAGGTCAAATGAAGTAAATGCAGTTCAAATAAAGTTCATTAGTGCTAAGAGGGATATTTGCTAAGAAATCCTACCCACAAATGAAGCTATTGCCAGGCTTAATGCTTAACCACTGATGACCCAATAATAGTACCACAAAGTGACCTTTATAAACATCGTGGATAATTTTAAATTAAGTAATGAAAAAAAACAATACAAAAGAGACTCAAGAATACATATAATTAGGCATGCCGAAAAGAAATAGAAATTTGCGTGGATGTGCATAACAGGCAATTTTCTATTCCTTTGTCTTCAATTGTATATTTTAAAATAAAACTTCACCAAGTATCATATTTAAATTAAGTGCAAATTTTCAAGTTATTGCAACTGAGCAAAATAAAAAGGTTTTTAGGAATGGCAAAGAGCCCTGATTTTTAAAATATTCCAAAGTTTAACATAATGTTGAAATTCATAATGATGATATAGACAATTTCAGATGCTCAGATATTTAGAGACACTAAAATGTTCATTTTTGTTCACATTACACTTAATAGTTATTTTAATAAAAATATTTTTTCATCAACTTTGAGTCATAAAAAATTTAAAAAATCAAAGCAAGAAGTAATTCTTAAAGCATTTTTTCACATGACTCAGTATACTTTTCAATCCAGTACAACCATTAAAATTTTTTTAATGTTTAGGAAAGTGCAAGAAAAAACAAATATGCCACAACTGCTTTCTGAGGTACTTATCTCTAACACCCTCACTTTTAATAAAACTTAGAAAATGTTCACTTTTTTAGATTTGATTTAAACAGTGCTTTTCTTGCACTGGAGAATCATTTAATGTTTTCTTAATATTAAATAAATTTAAACTGTCAAATTAGTAGCATCAAACTGTTTAATAACAAATAATTGATTGTAATTAAATTGGTCATAATCTATTGTATCTTAAAAAGTTTCTGTTAAAATAATCTAAATACAAAAAAATGTTTTATACCAGTTTTTATATATTAGCTTAATAAAGAATACTAAAATTAAGTCTGGCTTTTTTTTCATATTTATAATTATAAATAGCCTTATCTATGATAATTATGAATTTCATTTTTAGATACACTGACATTAATTAACTGGCAAAACAATCACATTTTGAGAATGAAAGTTTCTCACGGGAAGATGTTTCTTGCTAGTTCTGGATACCTTAGCTCAAGAATTTCTAGTCAATACAAGTTGTTCTTTTCCTAGCCAGACAGCAGGAGGTGCTGTGTGAACACTGAGACTGAACCCCCATTCACACTTCCCCTCCCCCTGCATATGGAGAATAATAGCACGATGCTTTCAAAATATTCATTTTTCAGCAGCCTGTGGTCTGAGATAATGAGCCCAGTTCTAAACTGGAAACTCCCAGTTAGAAATGTAAAACTTAGCCCTTATTTAATACGGTAAATTATATGCTTAACTTCTTAAGACCAAGTGCAAAGAGGATTCTAAAACTGTGGCAACTACATTTTCGTCTTATAAAGGGCATCAACCGTTCTGCTCTGCAATGCAAATTCTACTTGAAGATAAAAGTCCTTATAAGTAGTTATAAAAATATCAAAGTCTTCACACGCACATCCCTTTCTACCCTACCATACACGCGCGCGGACACACAATCCTTCTCTCTCTCTCCCCCTCCCTCTCTCTCTCTCTTCAGGTCTTACAATTATGGAATGCATATTTAGAAATTAAAGGACAAAATCTAGTTTAAACTAATTCAAAGGCATTAATTCTATTTCTATACTTTCGGGTTCTGAAAGATAACAAGTTAAATAGGCATAAATGAAGTAAGTTACTCTTGACATGAAGTTAATTCACAATTTCATTTCCCAGAATATGACTGATTATATTTTAGCCCTTTTTCTACAAGTTTGATTTCACACTGGAAAAAAAAATAGATGGATAAACATTTAAAGCTTCAAATGCTTTAGGAGCTATTCATTTTCTCATTGAAAGTGACTATCTATAGAATTTCCACATAAGGAGCTGCCTTCGCTTTGCACAGTATGCAGCAAGAAAAGATGAGACATATGACATCCTATACCAAAAGACAGATACAAGTAGCCCCATTATTGTTGACTTCGAGATTATAGAAGAAGCATTTTGGCTCCCTAACAGGCACTGAGCTCACAAAATACATGTCACGGTTCTTTTATGACATGATGCCAATCATTGCCTCTATACAACTAGTACATTTTAAAACATACAGTAAAGCAGTTTTAAAGAGGGTGGACTCACCTGTTTGTAATATTTTTTTGCAGACTTTAATCGTTGGTACAAGGCCAAAAGAACTCCTTGGATGTACATCTTAGCTCCTGAGGGGCTGAAACCTTCTCCCTTAGAGACCCAAACTGGTCCCCGCAAAGGTGTGATGGAATTTTGCAGGCATTTTTCAAGCAGAGGAACTACATGAGAAAATAAGGGAAAATAAATTCTTTTGACCCAACTGAAATACACTGCCTGGAACATAGCCCCAATACCAGAGCTAACTCTTAACATCTATTATTTATATCTGACCTGGGTTAAGTCTTAGAGAAGCAATTCCTGCATTACTAGTGGCCACCATGAAGGATGTATTTATATTGAGACACCCCCCCCAAGCAAGACTCATGAGCTTTGCGAGCACACCTGAATAGTTCTGAAGTGTGCCTAACTAGCTGCACAGAGTGTCATGGTGTGCACTGATTGCCTTATCTTCTCATTTATCACAGATGAGTTGGAACCAACCTTGCTGAAATCTACTTGCATTGTCCTGATAAAATTGTAAGATCCATGTTGTTTTTGTATATAGCTTCCCGTTGAGGAGTCTATATACCTAAACCATCACATCTGGGAATTATTCATAAAATATAATCCACACCTTTATAAGCCATCCTATTCAAGTCTTTTCACTGCCGTTGTTTAAATAACTCATAAAAGAGGGTGGTAAGGCTGTTTAAAAATAATGGGGAGAATCTTAAGCAGGCATTTAACCTCACCTTTTGTTTTTAAGCTTCTGGGATGTAAACTAGTCAAAGATTTAGGAATGTTATTCTAGTACACATTTTGTAAACACATATTTACTTGTGGGCCTGTATTGCAACATCCATGTGGACTAGACAGACATGTTTATACACTTTTTCACACGATTAGCTTATAAAGTCTTTGTGGTGTAAAACAGTCAAATGACATGGCAGCTAGCTAATATTTTTTAAGATATAATTTCCCTCTGAAATGCCAGAAATAAAGAAATTAAAAAAAATTAGGCACACTTGGGAACCCAGAAAAATGAGAAGATACCATTTTTTTAAAAAACTTGGTCTTAAGTGTATACATGTGACACAACATAAACACACAAAATAACTATATGGCTTGGCTACTTATTCTAATACACACTTCTACTAGAAAAGAAATTAAATAGATCACCAGCAAAGAAAATAGGTCTGTGCCATTGGTTATGTTATATGTTTCATATTTTATGCAGAGAGGCCTAGCATAGCAATGTGGAAATTGAATTACAATTAGGTACAGCTGAGCTGCTGAGCAGCTGAGTTATGCAAATGGCCTTTGCTACTGGTATTCTGCTGAATTTTGCTCTTAGTAAAAAAGTTATGCATTTTATGGCACCAAGTTCTGCAACTCTCTACCAAAGCACAATTTAAATTCTTTCTGATATATTCATCACTAAGAAAAATGTTAGAAAATGAGCTTAAGATTTTCTAAGACTACTATAAAGTTAAAAGGAAATCATGACCCAATGATTACTTAGACATATTTAGATGTGTGCATGAAATTCACTCACCGGCCTTAGAAATTTATTCCTAAAATTCACAAACTGAACATATTGTTTCAAGCCTGGAACAATTACTATTCTCTATAAGTTTCATCAGAATAAGCATATCAAACTTTTAAAAAATACTGTATCACACATATTACTAGAGAAATAAAAAGAGCAGCAAGCTTTATTCAGAAGGATAAGGCTTCAATCTTTAAAAAAAATGTCTAATATAAATCAATCTTGCTTATAACTTTTCCTAAAGAAACACAGCACTTTCCTTAAGAATCATCAGCACTTTTAGTTAGATTCAATTATCATTTGTTATTACATGTTGAATTTCAATTTGTAAACTTTTAACTGGTACACCCATTGAACCTAGCACAGTTTCTATACATGGAAAGTCATTACATAAATAGCTGTTAAACTGAAAAAAAAATTAAGTACCTTGAGAATTAAGTAATAAACTTGAATGGTTTACCTGAAAGATTTAAACTTGAATTTAAACTTGAGAACATTTTATCAGAGTCTCTAGTCTTTTTGCTTTATTCATCTATACTTGTTACAAAGTAACTTTTGAATTTTTTATGTCAGCCCAAAGGATTCCAAAGCAGAATTTCATAGATTTTTCTAACACAAACTACTTTTTTTCAGGGTTTTGTACCCTCCATAAGAATTTAATAAAAAAAATGTAGCTTAGTAAAAAAATATGTTATATCAAAATGTAAGCAGTGTCAGAGTTGATATAGGATGGAAAATATCTCCCATGCTCCACATGATTTATGTAATTAGGAATACTATGGAAACCAGAAACAGCAAAGCAAAGAAAGCAGTATTCACAGGCAGGTTTTATAAGGAACTTCAGAATCTGCTCTGAACTTGTTGAATAATCTCTTCAGTATTCCAGAATCTCCCTGCTGGAAGCAAGGTCCTCATTATAACCACAAGAGCCCTAATAAAGGTTAGCCTCTGAACTAGGGATTAGAAGGCTCTTTCTTTTTGGAAGCTGCAAACTAGTAACTTTGATGATCTTCTTGAAAAGGAAGACAAAGCACACTCGAAGAACAAACAATGTTTCCACTAACTAAGAAGGTACAGAAAACATAAGAAAATGATACGCATAAGCACTTAGAAAGGAAGTATAAATAAGCCTAACGTATTGGAAAAATAAAACTTATTAATCAGTACAAACTGAAGAACTCTTCTGAAAATGATGTCTTGGCCTAAGATGATAGTTTTGAAATATAATAGAATAATTGATTCTTTAAGAGAAGAGAAGTCAATTGACTTTTCGACTCCATCCACAGATTTTAACATGAGTGAGAATATCTTTTAAGCATTTCAGTGGTATACTCTATACCTTGGTATCTTCTATACCAAGGACTCTTAAATGTTCTTAACCAATGATTTTATCTCTTTTATGTAGAGTTCTGCTTTCTCTGTTTCTGAAGCAAAACTTCATTCTATTAGAGAAGACTACTGCATATAGATGTTCAAGAAATAAGGGCAATGATTTAGAAAGGACAAAAGAAACTTTTCAGCCTTGAAAAGAGCATAATCCTACATGTTGCTATGAGCTGGCAAAGCCCATTGTAGATACTCAATGAAAAAATATGCCTTTCCCAGGGAATGAACTCTGACTCTGGGATATTATTTTGTTATAAACTATGCGCTTCTCTTTCAAACTGCTATTCAGAAATATGGCCTCATTCAAGAAGGTTAGCTGGCTCCTATTATCCTATGTTTCTTTGATATTTGTGTACATAGCTACTCACAGCATTTCTTCTTCTGTCTGAGGCCTTACAGGTGTTCTACCTACTTGCTCCTGTTTACATTACTGCAGCAAAAATTTGCTTTCCTGTAATATCAATATTCCATTAAATGAGTCCTCAATATTTTTATTATATAGATGATTTGGAAATTAATCATTCCTTACATTTATCAATATGCATAGATCAGTCAAGTATGACCATTCCATGGACATCATTTCCATTGCCAGGAAGGTAAAGTTATATGGATGATAGCTTTATATTCATTTTATATTTTCTCAAGTCATGACTAAAGGGCAAAATAAATTAATCCTAAAATTTCAATGGATTTGGAGTTAATAATAAATACGCTGGGGAAATTGACCTAAACAGAGCCAGTACTGGACATTATGGGTAAATAGATCATATGATTAAAAGTAGTAGCTATGTTAATTTCATAAACAACAGCTGACACTGATAGTTCTTCCACTCAAGCCATTTTATTTCCCTTGCATTTCTTTTCCCTTTTCCCCATCTGTTAATATATTCTTGTCACTTCCTCTGACAAAATATCCCAAGTACTTTAGGCAAAATTAATTGTTCCATCTTCTATGTTGTCTAAAGCATTGTTTATACTTTTATTTTTCCCTTATTGATTTGTATTAGTCATTATCTTCTCCACTCCCATCTCCATCCTCTAGGAAATCACAAAACCTTTGAGGTTTGAGGGCATGGCACTTTTTAGTTTGATAAAAGCCCAATAAATGTCAAATGGATAAATAAATAGTACTTCTGGATATACTGTGGGCAGTCTTTTAGGTAAGTTTTAGGACCATGAGTACAACTATACACAGTCACTTAGAATCCGTAACTTGCAGGGACCAAATTAAAATTTGATCAAAGTTTGATAAATAAATATGAAGGTACAAGAATTCTGAAGCAGGGAGCTCCCACCATGGCTCAGCGGAAATGAATCTAACTAGGATCCATGAGGATGCAGGTTCGATCCCTGGCCTCACTCAGTAGGTTAAAGGATCTGGTGTAGCCATGAGCTGTGGTGTAGGTTGCAAACATGGCTCAAATCTGGCATTGCTGTGGCTGTGGCATAGGCCAATAGCTACAGTTCTGATTTGACCCCTAGCCTGGGAAACTCCATATGCTGTGGGGGTGGCCCTAAAAAGACCAAAAAGAAAAAAAAAGAATTTTGAAGCAAATTTAGGGTATGTACAATGATTTTATTTAAATCTTCCTTATAAAATTATCTTGAACACTAAAGAGGAAAATAAATATAAAGAGAAAACAATATGATTTGGCAACGACTAGTCAGGAGAAGACCAGAGCTGGGTATTTTTAAAAAGTCCTTATGTGTTTTATCCTAAATCATGCTACTATGGGAAAATGGACACAATAAAACCTAAATAACAGAGCAATAATATTAGATTAAGGTCAAAATACCTATTTTAAATAATAAAGGTAATTCCTTCTAAGAACTTTGAACACAATGAGTTCAAAAACTATTCATAAGAAAACAGACTGTTCAGCCTTCAAGAGGACCTTATATTCAAACCACTTCATCACTCATCACTTGAACTTATTTGGATTCATGATGGGCGCAATACAAGGATTTTGGCCAAGGACCCAAAAATTCCCCTGAAGAGAAACCACAAAGCCAATGGAACTTACCAAAGAGGTATATACTGAAATGTCCTGTCAAGTTCTATACCTAGGAAATACACATCTCTCTCCAAAAGCATCTGACATTAAAAAAGATACTTGGCACACTGCATTTGAATCTACTGTAGAAAACAATTAAAAGAGGATTTTTTAATCAATATATTTTCAAAAAGCACTGGAAATAATCAAAAGTTTTAAAAACCTGCTTCTAATTAAAATTTAAAATTCATGCCAATTAAGTATCCAGAATCATAATTTACATACTATAATTTTCACATTTCAACCAAAGTATATGAAACTAGGAAAAAAAAGATAATGCCCAGAACATAACCACCTATAAAGCAATTTCTATATGCTCTTTGGCAGGAAATTCAGATCTCAGTCTCAAAATACTTAGCAGTACATCATTTGGAAATTTCCCACTAATTCAACTGGAATTTATTTTTTAAATGAAGTTGATCTAAAAAGTCTTTTTTTGTATGATACAAGGTGAGTTCTTAAAAGATACTTAGAACTGAGTGCTTCCCATCCAGGAAGTATGCCTAGAGGGAGCTTGAACTAGTGCCAAGGTATTTGTGTGTTTTGCTGCTCCTTATCCAGCTTTAGGTAATAGGTGGAAAGCTCCTGGTCCCAAACCAACCAGCAGACGCCACTCAAAAGCATGGTCTGCTGGGAAGACTGGGTGATGGGGAGCATACTGTCTCCTGTGTTGCTTGATTTATATCAGTATATTTTCATTCAAACAAAACTAAACTAACAGCTGCTGTGTACTTTTGTTTACATGCTATATGTCAAATCTTATTGTGTCCCTAAGGTACATAAGAGAAAAGATTTAGCAGTCATTTTCTTAAATACCAATGCCTACCCAAATTTGGATTTTTCCTCCACTGAACAAAATGACAAGCACACGACTGCTATACTTAGAGCAAGCTTTCACAGCTGCTTTAGTTTTTCAGTGATCCTATTAAACTGACGGCATATTGCTGTGGGGTCTACAGTGTTATAAAACTGCTATAAGAAACATTGATTTGTATGATAGGATCAAACAGAACAGAGATGTATTGAAGTGGGGGGGGGGAGAATTTCATAGGTCACACTGTTTTTACCACCTAGGTAAAATTTAATTCAGACATTATAACCTTTACAGAACACCTGGTTATTTTAATTGCTGATATGTGGGTGAATGTTGACACTGGTGCTTAGGAAGTATGAAATCGTAGGAGGTCTCCTCCATTTTGCAAATGCAGCCTGAGTCACGTCTTTTCTTAAACTGAACGAAGTAGCTGTGCATTAAATATGCTGGCACATCTTCTGCTTGAGCAAGTGGACCGAAATGGTGTGAATTGTTAATGCCTTGCTGCTTTGGTTCACGGCTTGTGATTGATCATTTGTAACTATATCTACTCCTTGTTCCATGAAATCAAGTATGGAGTAATGGGTTCATCAGATTTTGGGGTTAAATTGAGAGTGAAGAGGTACTGTGTGTGGAAATAAGAGTTGCCATGTTCAGGGCTGGCCTTGTAACAGCATGGAATCTAAAGGCGATATTCAAAACCACTTCACTCATCATACGCTTACTGATTCTGAATAGGGCCCATTTGCAGGGGACATTTGGTAGTTTTCCAATACGCTTTATGCCTCTTTCTACTTCCACCACCATGCACATCTTTTTTTCATACACCCCCAGTAGCACCCTGGTAGAACAGGTCGGCATACACAATTCATTTATTTAAATAACTTGATTTATACACATAGAAGTAGGCTGGGATTCTATTGTCTGAGTCCTGCTTTTCCCCTTAACAAAAATAATAGTGTACGTGTCTTTGAAAATACAAGTATTTTGCAGACTCAATTTCATGGGCATCTAAGGATATTTAGTAATAATGTCAAATAACTTAATTGAACTGATATGTATACAACTTTAAGCTTACTTTAAGACATGCTGAAGATCAACTATATTTAATCTATTATCATGTGGTTATGGTCTATACCAATACATAATTATTGAATATATATGACCTGCTTTTGTAAACTTTAAAGCTCTGTACAAAATTTGAAGTATTATCTTAAGAGTTCATTTGGGGAAGTACAATGCATGGAACTTAATAAGTAAAACAAACACAAATTAGAAGTTAAGACCTTTAGAAATATCATAATATAATTGCTTTCAGTAATGGATGATACCTTTTTTAATTATTACTTTTAATTTTTATTAATCTTCAGAAAAGTTTAATACAAACGGTGTTAACTGTGGCACCAATTAACTTTTGACCCTGTAGGAAAAGATGTGATAAAAAAAAACACATAGTAAAACTTAGGAAAAAAAACAAATATAGAAAGCACTTACATACATAACATTCAAAAGCAAGCTACTTACAAAATGTCTCAAAATTCTATTACATTTATAAAGTCACAACTAATACAAATCTAAAAAAATGTGCCTGGCTACTTTTCTTTTTTCTTTTTTTTCAATCTCATTAATAGGAACAATGATAATACCTTGCACATACATACCTAATTCAGAGAGACCTAGGAGTCAGCTCATGTAGGTAAAATTGTTTTAGTCTCCTTGTCTGAAAATGCTAGGTCAACATATTGCTTATATTTACATATTTTACTTAGGATGTTATTTTACTTATAATGAAAATTTTATATTTTAAATGTGATAAGTTTAAAACTCTTTTAATAGTTACAGTAGTTACTATGGAGGATTCCCTTCTGACATTTCTCCATGTTTGCTTCACAAAAGTAGAATTTTTGTAATAAGCATTTCACATCTCTTGTCCATTATTCCACCTCTCTTCTGAAAAAGCTTAGGAGAAAGAAAACCAATCTCTGCTAAGTCAAGTTCTTTTATATGGAGAGCTGTGTTTAAAAAAAAAAAAGAAATGGTTTTATAACAGCTAGTAACAATTGGTAACAATTAGGCTATTTGTTTTCATTGGCAATTATACTTGTTACATTGTTTTTTATAATGAACTTCCAGGATCATGGAATATCATTAGAGTTAGAGAAAGATTTTTGGTGTTAGAATTCAAAGATGAGAAATAAGAGATATAAAAACCAGAACCTAAGGAACAAACTCAAGGAGAAGGGGAAAGAGCAGAGACTTGGTTAAAAAATTTTAATAAATACTAAAGCAAGTTTAGTCCAACAAAACCTAGGAGTGATGATCATATACTCATGAATATAAAAGAAAATCTACGTTTAAAAGACTTCAAAAGGGAGTTTTTCACAGATATAAAGAGCCTATGAGCAGATTAGACTGCTTTGTGAATGTTCATATCACACAATTGTGCACTCATATATTTAATAAAAGATGACAGTGATCCAATTATAATGGGAGTTCTTCAACTGCCACTAAAAAAATTAAAAAAAACTTTAAAATCAAGTCGACAAAATTCTTAATATTCGAAGTCAATAGCAGATACATAAATTAGTGATTAGTTAGCATTTTCTGTCTCAAAGTCACTAGAGGACACTGAAAGACAGGTCTAAGGAATCCTGGAACCAAAGCAAAGTCACAGGAGGATAGTCCCAAAGAAGGTCTGAAGACTTTTCCTGAGTGGCATCTTCCCTACACAAAAGGGCTCTTAACTGGCTGCTTTTGTATATTCCCCATCTAGAGAAACTTTAGGACTGATGAATAACCACCAGCATTTGGCATCCTTCTTCAGCAAGAGACCTCAATTTTTACATTTCACAAAATGTGAGAAGTAAAGCTAAATGGTAAAAGGATCCAAGGACTGAAATGAGGAAAACTTAATTTTAAAGGAAATATTATAGGAGCTCTCGTCATGGCTCAGCAGAAATGAACCTGACTAGTATCCATGAAGACACGGGTTCGATTTCTGGCCTACGTCAGTGGGCCGGGGATCTGGCATTGCCCAGAGCTATTGTGTAGGTCGCAGACACAACTCAGATCTGGCCTTGCTGTGGCTGTGGCGTAGGCTAGCACCTACAGCTCTGATTCACCCCTTAGCCTGGGAATCTCCATATGCCGCAAGCGTGGCCCTAAAAAGCAAAAATAAATAAATAAATAAAATAAAGGAGATATTATACGCATAAGTTGGATTTTAATTCCCTGAAATGTTCTAGGACAGATTATAAAATGAATAGTTTGTGAACTCTTAGAAAAGTAAAAACAAACAGTAATCATTAGGACCCATATACTAATTCACATACTAAGCAATATTTAATGAGCAGAGAGGAAGATGTTTGGGGAAAAAAAACCATACAGGGCTTGACATCTCTAACAGCAGCATATAACCGTTATATCTCCAGTGGGAAACAGATAACAATAGATTGTGGCTACCATATATTGTCTTTAAGCAAGGTACTGCTAAGTCTTTATGTCCCTTCCCGGATAAAAGACTTATCTGCAACAAGGTAGGAGACACCCTCGAACCTCGTGTTTAAGTCCTCTATTTAGGATTCATTATTGCTTTCTTTTGACATTTCTTTTTAAAAGTGATAAAGAAGTATGTTACTTAGGATCCAAAACAAAACAAAAGAAAATTATGAGTGGATGCTGCCATAACTGACAATTTCTTTCCTGGAGAAAGTAATAAAAGGAATCAGAATGAATACACACAGTTGTCTCTCTATGGGGCTTCACTATAGGCTGCAGGCTATAAAGCCTTCTGAGTTGCCCACTCTTAACTAAGAAAGCAGTGCCATTTACAGGACCCAGACCATCTACACCATTGCAGATTTCCACATTTAGCAGAGCAGGCAAAGTATTAGCAACACAAGAGCATAAAGGGAGAGGGTGGCATTTTGACTAGACGTTCAGGGTCCTGAATTTTGCATTTACATCAGAAGGAATCTAAGTATAATGCTTCCCAAAGAGCATCATGCCCAATCTTTAAGCTATTTTATACCTATATTATTATAGTCCTGGGTTAAACATGGGAACAGAGAAGACTACAAAATATTGTCCTCATAGATCTTGTAGTCTACAGAACAGTTCAGTATTAAATAACTCCTCAGGAAGTTTTATTAGTCACATTTGTGACAATTACTATATACAGCATGCTATTAATGTAACAGGGCTACCTATCCTCTGAAAGGAAGGAAAGTGGGACAGGAGCAAGGCAACGCTGGGAAAGTTTTCAGAAGAAGAAATATTTAAAATAAGACCTTAAGATGAGTAGGCAATAACCTGAAAGGAGGAGAAGGTGAAAGAACCAAGCAGAGGAAACAAATGGTAGGGTACCGGGGCATGAAGGAGAATCAAGTGTTTGAGGAATAGAAACAAATAAAGTGCAGAGATGAAAGGGCCAGTAGTACTGAGTGAAGATGGAAAAGTTGGGTAGGGACCAAATCACGAAGTCCCTTAGGCCATGTAAAAATTTAAGCATTGATTCAATATGACAAATTATTATAGACTAAAGTCACTTTTAAAAATAGTATCACTAGAGGAGTTCCGTCGTGTCTCAGTGGTTAACAAACTGGACTAAGAACCTTGAGGTTGTGGGTTTGATCCCTGGCCTTGCTCAGTGGGTTAAGGATCCGGCGTTGCCGTGAGCTGTGGTGTAGGTTGCAGACGCGGCTCAGATCCTGTGTTGCTGTGGCTGTGGCGACAGCTGGCAGCTACAGCTCCTGTTAGACCCCTAGCCTGGGAACCTCCATATGCCACAGGTGCGGCCCTAGATAAGGCAAAAAGACAAAAAAAAATAGTATTACTAGAGTAAAGCTATTAGAAGACTCATGCCTAAATTGGAGATAGGTGAGCTTACAGATTCAAAACTAAATGGACAGCCCTATCCAGGGAAAAGTAATATAAATCTGAATGAAGCAGGGACTTGATTAGCATGCTAAAGATCTCTATCCCTAGGCATGGCCTACTTACCATTTTTATCACTAACTTGGAAAGTGCTAAAGTTGGTGTTCATACTAAATTTACAAATGTAAACAAAGATGGGAGAAACTGTTAATCCCTGGGTAACAGAGTAAACATCTGAAAGATTACTTAAAGCTAATCTACTAAATAAAAACCTTATAAGTAGAAATTTAGTAGGTATCAATGGATAAAGTTCTAGTCATACATCAAAAAGTCAGCAGTAAAGTACAGGATAAGGAAGTAGCTTAAAAGCAAATTGTGAGTAAAAACTTGGGGGCTTTAGTTGACTTCAAATTCAATTTAGGTCAATGAGACAATATATCCAAAAGAAATAATAAACTTTTTGTTGGTTATACGATGACCTGGAACAAAAAGAGTAGGTAGGGCTGCTTTACTCATCACTGATTGACCTAGAAAATTGTGTACAATGTGGGGTCACACAAAAAGGAATATCAGAAAAATTAAACAGAATAGAGAAGAGTAACCAGGATGGGGAGGAGCCAGAGAAATAGCCGGAGAGACTAGAGATATTTTACTTGGAAATGATGTAAATCATATATGTTCAAATATCTGAAAGGCAAAAAGATCATACACCACGACCAGGTAGGATTCATCCCAGGAGCACAAGGATGGGTTCCACATACACAAATCAATTAACGTCATACACCACATTAAAAAAAGAAAAGTCAAAAACCACATGATCATCTCAACAGAAAAAGCATTTGACAAAGTCCAACATCTATTCATTATAAAAAAAAAAAACTCTTAGCAAAATGGATATAGATGGAACACACCTTAACATAATGAAAGCCATTTATGACAAACCCACAGCAAATATAATACTCAAGGAAGAAAAGCTGAAAGCCTTCCCACTAAAATCTGGAACGAGACAAGGATGCCTACTCTCACCACTGTTATTTAACATGGTATTGGAAGTCCTAGCTACAGCAATCAGACAAACAAAAGAAATAAAAGGCATCCAAATAGGAAGAGAAGAGGGAAAACTGTCATTGTATGCAGATGACATGATACTATATACAGAAAACCCTAAGGACTCAACCCAAAAACTACTTGAACTGATCAACAAATTCAGCAAAGTAGAAGGATATGAGATTAATATTCAGAAATCAGTCACATTTCTATATACTAACAATGAAATATTAAAAAAGGAACACAAAAATACAATACCTTTTAAAATTCCACCACAAAAAATCAAATACCTGGGAATAAACCTGACAAAGGAGGTGAAAGACTTATATGCTGAGAACTATAAAACATTAATAAAGGAATAAAGAAGATAACAAAGAAATGGAAAGATAGTCTATTATCATGGGCCGGAAAAATTAATATTGTAAAAATGGCCATACTACCCAAATCAATCTATAGATTCAATGTAATCCCTATCAAATTACCCATGGCATTTTTCACAGAACTAAAATAAACAGTCCTAAAATTGATATGGAACCACAAAAGACCCAGAATCGCCAAAGCAATTCTGAGGAACAAAAACCAAGCAGGAGGCATAACTCTCCCAGACTTCAGGCAATATTACAGAGCCACAGTAATCAAGCCAATGTGGTACTGGTACCAAAACAGACATACAGACCAATGGAACAAAATACAGAACCCAGAAATAAACCAGACACCTATGGCAAGAACATAAAATGGGAAAAAAAAAACTTCAGCAAGTATTGCTGGAAAACGTGGACAGCTGCATGAAAATCAATGAAACTAGAACACACCCTCACATCATGCACAAAAATAAACTCAAAATGGCTTAAACACTTAAATATAAGACAAAACACCACAAAACTCCTGGAAGAGAACATAGGCAAAACATTCTCTGACATCAACCTTACAAATGTTTCTCAGGTCAGTCTCCCCAAGAAACAGAAACAAAAGCAAAAATAAACCAATAATCAAACTGACAAACTTTTGCACAGCAAAGGAAACCAAAAAGAAAACTAAAAGACAGCTTACAGAATGGGAGAAAATAGTGTCAAATGATGGAACTGACAAGGGCTTAATCTCTAAAATATACAAAAAACTGATACAACTCAACAGCAAAAAAGCCAACAACCCAACTGAAAAATGGGCAAAGGACCTGAACAGACATTTCTCCAAAGAAGAGATGCAGATGGCCAACAAACACATGAAAAAATGCTCAACATCACTGATGATTAGAGAAATGCAAATCAAAACTACCACGAGATACCACCTCACACCAGTCAGAATGGCCATCATTAACAAGTCCACAAACAACAAATGCTGGAGGGGGTATGGAGAAAAGGGAACCCTCCTGCACTGCTGGTGGGAATGTAAGCTGGTACAACCACTATGGGAAACAGTACAGAGGTACCTTAGAAAACTATACATAGAACTACCATATGACCCAACAATCCCACTCTTGGGCATATATCCGGACAAAACTTTCCTTGAAAAAGACACTTGCACATGCATGTTCATTGCAGCACTATTCACAATAGCCAAGACATGGAAACAACCCAAATGTCCACTGACAGATGACTGGATTAAGAAGATATGGTATATATACAATGGAATATTACTCAGCCATAAAAAAAGAATAAAATAGTGCCATTTGCAGTAACATGGATGGAACTAGAGACTCTCATACTGAGTGAATTAAGTCGGAAAGAGAAAGACAAATACCATATGACATCACTTATATCTGGAATCTAATATACAGCACAAATGAACCTTTCCACAGAAAAGAAAGCCATGGACTTGGGGTACAGACTTGTGGTTGCCAAGGTGGGGGGGAGGCAGTGGGATGGATTGGGAACTTGGGGTTAATAGATGCTAACTATTGCCTTTTGAATGGATAAGCAATGAGATCCTACTGTATAGCACTGGGAACTATTTCTAGTCACTTGTGACAGTGCATGATAATGTGAGAAAAAAGAATCTATACACGTATGTACAACCAGGTCATCATGCTGTACAGTAGAAAATTGACAGACCACTATAACCCAGCTATAATGAAAAAAAATAAAATCTTTATACAAAAAAGAAATTAACAAACACATGGAATAAACTAGATATTAAGCAATACTATGGGCTTAAGAATATAATAAAACAGTAGCCTATTCTGTAAAATTTGTAACTCCATTAAAAGGCAGATATACTAAATAAAATTTATCAAAGAACACATTATAAGAAATCAGTCATAAAAATAATCCATGAAAAAATAAAATTGAGAAGATAATATTAACTACAGTGAAAAAAAACAACAACAAATATCTGAAAGGCAGTAATAGATTAGAAATTAATTTGCATTATTTAACTTCAGAAGCCAAAATCAAGAACAAAGGTAAAAGTTTAAAAGAGCAGATTTCGAGAGAGGCGGCAAGATGGCGGAGGAGTAAGAGGTCGCGCTCACCCTCTCACACAAATACATCAAAAAACGCATCTAAATATAAAACAAGTTGGACAAATCATCATCTGAATGCTGATCAATTTAAACCTCCAAAAACTGCAAGAAACCCCTGAAATAACTGGGTAGAACAAGTGAATAAAAAAAAAAAAAAGGTGAGAGAGAAAGGCAATTAGGACCGTAACCAGCACTCCAGGGAGGGAGCTGTGAAAAAGAAAAGTTTCCTGGGAAGAAACCTAAACAACGATCAGCGGATCAACGACCATCGGATCAACGACCATCGGAACTAGAGGGACATCAAAGCCTGAGAAAAACGTAGCAGCTGGATTGAGACAGGAAAATCGGAGTTAGAGACCTGAATACAGGCGCAGACACCACAGCCTGAGGCGCCGGGCGGTGCCTGGGAGCTGACACAGCTTCCCAAGGTCAGTCACTGGGAAAGGGCAGAGGTCGGTGGCCCCGGCGTTTGCGGGAATAGCGCAAGGAACAGCGATATTCTATGATTTGGAGAGAGCGACCAGGACTGAGGGAATCGAGGAAGTCTGGTCCCGCAGGGAAGGCAAGCCTCCATTGTTAGGGAAGAGGAGAGGAGGAGGGGCTGGCCGCCATAGGAAGCGACTTGAACTAGCACGCAGGGCGGGGCGACAGTGATCCGCCAAAGAGAGCGGAAGTGGGGAGGAGCCAGTGGAGGCTGCAGCCGCGGCGGCGGCGGCGGCGGCGGCGGCGGCGGCGTCGGAGCCACGGCGGCGGCGGCGGCGGAGCCGCGCCTTGAAACCCGTGGGCGGAGCACGGTGCCAGGTTGTGGACCCAGGCGTCTGCGCCAGCCAGCATCGGCGGGGTTGGCGGGACCCTGGGCCGGTCCACGGACCTAGGCGACTGCATCAGCCCACAGAGTTGGTAGCTCTGGCGGGCGGAGCAGTACGCGACCACACAGAGCTAGCTTTCGCAGAGGAGCGGGGCCGGCGCCAGCCGCTGCCGCCCGCCCCAA
>PVHT021183666.1:17850729-17867760 GCA_004024745.2 Catagonus wagneri | reverse complement strand
GGGAGGGAGTGGGGATAACTACTGCTTTAATGATGGAATAGCAAGGAGCTCCAACTGTAATGCACGGGGAACTATATCTAATTACATGTGACAAATCCATATATGTACATGTAATCGGGTCACCACATGGTGCAGTTGGAAAATCTGACAGAAATCTGTAAACCAGCTATAATGCAAAAAAAAATAAATAAAATAAATAAAAGAGCAGATTTCAGTTAGCTATTAGATTTTTAAAAATTAAATTATAGCTGTCAGAAATGGACCAAGCAGTGGCTGGATGGACATTTATTAGAGATGATTTATAGGGGATTCACGACAGAGTGAGATTTTGGTGATGACCAATAATGCTTCTAATGTTGAGATCCAAAGTAAATCAATAACATGATTCTGAAGCAGATACAAAAATACAGTCTTTATAATTTATTTTTACACTTCTCTGGGTATCTAATAATGCATATGCATCAAGTTTTAAAGTTCTATAGAATATGGCAGAATACTATGCAGAGTGGGAGGTGAATCATTAAGTGACATCAGTGAGAACTACCAGCAAAAAGTAGTTAATAGTGGGTAACTTGTTTCAAGTTTAATTCAACAAAAGAATTTTTTTGAATTCTGATTTAATCATTCATTTAAAAATTATTTCTCATCACTTCCTATAACAAATATTATGCTTTACAATTATTATTTAAATATTAATTTTCTGAAAGTCTATTATTTGCCCAGTCCCACTGTAGATATTACTAGATTTTTGGAGTTTTTTAAGTATAAGAACAAAATCTCTATTTAGTTAAAGAGATAATTCCTATACATGAAAGGGAGATACTATATAAACAAACGTTATGACATATGGTATCAAAAGAAGTTATGAAAAAGAGGTTATTAGTATACAAAATAAAGTGGTACTTAAGTGATATTTTAAAATTCTGCAAACTAATGCCTCGATTAAAGCTTTGTAAGAGACCCAGAGTCAGAAGGCGCAGCTAAACCATGCCTGGATTCCTGATCCACAAAAATTGTGAGATGATACATGTTTATAGCTTTAAGTTCCCAAATTTTAAAGCAATTTATTACACAGCAATTGATAACTAATACAGATTTTGTTTAACAGATAGTGTGTATTCCATTATTATTCAAAATATTTGCTCCCTACCTCAGAGGAAAATTATAAAACTTGGAAAAGTTTTATGCTGTTAGCTCTCACATTTAGACTGATGATCTGTTTTGAGTTATTTTTTTTGCATATGGTATTAGGTAGGTGTCCAAAATCAGTCTTTCACATGTGCATATCCAGTTGTGCCAGCACCATTTGTTGAAGAGACTACTTATTTCCCACTGCATAATCTTGGCACTCTTTTGAAGGTCAGTTTATCATAGATGTATTAGCTTATTCCTACTCTCTTAATTCTATTCCACTGGTCTATATGTCTCTGCTTATGCCAGCACCACACTGTTTTAATTACTGTACTGTTTTACCTGTTTCAAATTTTGGAGGTATCGGTTCCCCAAATGCAGGGAGTTTACCAAACTCAAGAGTAAGGACACAATTCTCCACAAGACTGCCCTCCCTCTGATCAGCTGCCTATAAATTCTGGGGTTTTCAGTAGGGGTTTTCACCACTTTAAGTTCAATAATTTGCTAGAATGTCTCATAAAACTCAGGAAAGTGCTTGCTCAGGGGACCAAGCTGGACAGGAACCCTCAGAAATACATGAGAAGTAAATTTGGAAAGCAAATAACATAAAAATAGTGAGACTTATGGAAGGGCTTTAACTGCATGGCTTTATGCTTTGATGATACTTCATTTATTTATTTTTTTATTTAGTATTTTTAGGGCCACACTCATGGCATATGAAAGTTCCCTAGGGGTCCAATTGGAGCTATAGCTGCTGGCCTACACCACAGCCACAGCAACGCCAGATCCGAGCCACGTCTACAACCTACACCACAGCTCATAGCAACACTGGATCCTTAACCCACTGAGCAAGGCCAGGGATCAAACCTGTGTCGTGACAGATCCCAGTCAGATTCATTTCCGCTAAGCCAGAACTGGAATTCAGCTTTGATGGTACTTCAATATGTAAAAACTAGGTGGGTTTTTGTTTGTTTGCTTGCTTGCTTTTTAACCTTGGTGGTGTCTGGCAGCTTATATTGGGTCATGAAGTTGAATTTGCCATTTTGTATTTGTGCTTTTACTGAAGGGACTATACATGGAGAACAGGGGAGTTGGCCAGATATTTTTAACAGGCAATGGCTGTTGTAGAAGTTTGAGCTTAATGCATTACAGCAACTAAATGCAGCTGGAATCACTTTCCACAGACCCTGACCTTCAGAAAATGCCAGCCCAGGACAGGGGTGAGGGTGATGGCTTTGGTGTACTGAGTTGGGCTGTGGAGGCCTTAGAACCCCTGTGTGGTCATGCTTGCCTTACTGTGCAGGCTGCCAGCACTTACACCTGAACCAGGCAGTGAGCATCCCTTCATACTGCAGGCAAGTCTATGACTGGGATTTGATCATTTCAGACATTGGAAGGCAGAACAATAGTTGCTGCTTTTATCTGGTTTGTAATAAATCTGCAGGTCAGGACTTCAAAGTAGAGCGGCAGCTAGGTTCTACACATGCTATAGTGAGTTTCTATCATTAAATTGTTAGTTCCAGGCCCAGAAAGGAGGCACTGGATTTCATGCCTCAAATTCTGTTCTCCATTATGTTATTTTAAACAGCATTCTGGGCCAAAAAGAAACTGTGGATGAACTAACCTTAGATTCATGTGGTTTGTCCACAAGCTTTGAAACTCTACTAATTCAGGCTGACTTTAAATTTACTTATCACATAATTTTTGAACATAGTTCTAACCATCAGAAACGCAAATTGTGATTTCACCTATTGAAAGGTGACAGATTTATTATAAAAAGAATGCTCTGTCTCCTTCTGCTAAAGTAGAGAAATAACTTGAGGAAGGTATTACAAATCTAGGAACCAGATTTGTTAAAGGAATGAAGAAAAAAGTAAAGTAGTTTTAAAATATGCTTTAATCTTATAATCAGAAGAAAGCAGTGTATTATGAAAACAAATAAGAGCAGTTTATTTAGCTGGAGAAGGAAAGAGATTTCTTTAGAATAAAGGTGAACATCTGATCTGAGTACACACAGTTGGATTTGAAAAAGGATATGAAAAAAGAAAACTGAAGTCATGAAGGGCAGGTATGAGGCTATAGGAGGTACATCCAAGTCTAACTACTCTTAAAGAGATTTTTATAAAAGGGGCATGTATATTTAATTGGTACAAAACAAGAAACAGTTAATTGGGGCCTCAGTGAAACCTAACGGAGGCATCTCAGAGATAAGGTCTCAGAGAGAAAACTTAGAACAGTCTCCCAGAGATGGCAGGAACCTGAATATTGTGAAGAAGGTAGCATTTAGGTTAAAGATAAATTAATAGTAAATGCAACTGAAGAATCTCTCATGAGGGTTTATGAGTGGAATAGTTTTATAAAGATTGAACAAAAAATGTGAACCAATTGGAGAGGGTAATACTAGGGATATTGATATAAAACACTAAAAAACAAAAACAGAAAACAAAACCCAGTATTTAGTGAACTCCAAAGATTTCTAAGATTAAGAAAAGGTGAAAGCAAGATGAGTTACATTATAGGAGATCCAGGCAGAACAATAATAGGTCAAGGAGTCCAGATCTAAATTAGATGTTGGACTGTGGGAAAATATATCCTGGGTAGGATTATTTAACTCAGGGAGGTGAAAATGGATAAGACTGGTTTGAACAAAGGATGCTATTGACAAACTTGAAACTTATTGACTTAATATCTCTCACTATGAGAGATTCTTCAAGGAAAAAACAGCTTGAGAAACATGTTAGAAAAACACAGGTATGGACCAGAAAGCAAAGAAAAAGTAAAAGAAAAGAAAAGAAAAAAAAAAAACCTCAACTGCCACAAACAATGCAGCCCCAAGTCTGTTACAGAAGGGAAGTTTTCTGAAAGGAAGAGGAGGACAGTAGAGGCAAACATCAGAGGTAAGTCCTAAACACTGAAGAAAAAGAGGACAGAAACATTAATTCAAGACCAGGAACACTCAAAAATTGAGGAAAGACCATGTCTTCAGGAGGAAATGGCAGCAGCATCGGTCCTCACTGGGCACCTAAGAACATGAGCCTCAGAAATATTAACAGCTGCTTTAATTCAGAAATCCACTGAAAGACAGTCATCAACTGGAACTGATGTGAAGATAAGGGAGAAGCTGTGCCTATGAAGCAGGTTTCTTAGGCTTCAACAAATTCCACAGTCAGCGGTCATTACAGCAGCCGCTGGGAACCAGGACTGAAATTACTGCTCCCAGGGCAAAGAGGATGCCACACCACCAGATAGGGCCCACCCTTGGTTTGGTATGGGGTCCACAAATACAATACTCAGAGAGAAAGGAACATTAAGATGTTTGGGGAGTTCCCTTGTGGCTTAGCAGGTTATGGAATCAGCATTGTCACTGCTGTGGCACGGGTTTGACCCTTGGTCCAGGGGCTTCCATGAACTATAGGCATGGCCAAAAAAAAAAAAAAAAAAAAAAAGAGAGAGAGAGATAAGTATGTACTATAATCCCTATTTTACAGATTAGGAAACTCTCAGAAAAACTAAATAACCTGCCTAAGGTCATATAATATGTGGCACAACCAGAATTACAGTTCTGCCTTCAAAATCAAAGCACTTACCCAACAATTTATGAAGCCTCTTTGATAGAGGAGACAGTGTATACTGGTCATTTTTCCCCACAAGATATTATAAATACAGAATGCTATAATTAATGCCTTGATGGGAGACTGCTTCCCAATGAGGTACAAACATCACAGGTCAGAGACCCTGCTCTACTGCATAAACTGACTGGCGTCTTGGAAAGACTAGCATGAAGAATGTCTTCTCTTCTTTGCCTTCCTTCACTTAGTCTCTGCTATTGTCCTCTGGCAAAACAGTCACATGGGTCTAGATCATACCAAACACACAGTCCTGGAAACACCATTTTGCTTGGAATGGCCACATGAGAAACTGAGGATTGGATTCTATTCTGAATGTGCTGGGTGTCGAGCTGATGTTGTGATCATCTTTTCGTTCAGTTGGAAATAGGGAACATAAGAAAGTTGGTGAAGACCCAATTCAACTTTGGAGGTCTCCAGGGATGACACCTACTGCAGGAGCCCAGAGAATAGCTGCTAGAGGAATTCCAGCTCAAACCAGGCATTCAGAAGCCATCTTGCTAATACTGGAAAGAATAAAAATTAGGAAGGATTTTAATTTCTTCGAATTTTGATTTGAGAAGTCTGAACTTTTATTGCATATTAACTCACAAAGGTAAGATTATTTGATTTTGGAATTCAATTCTCTGTGAACTTAAAAATTTTGAATTTTAAATTCTTTGGGATTTTATTCTTTGAATTTATTCACAAAAATCTAATAATGGGCAAGAGTTAACATGTAAATTCAGGGTATACTATTGGAATTTTGTGACTGAAATATGTTAATCCTGTCATTTGATTTCACTGTAGAATCTCTGAAGAAATTGTTGAAGAATATGTAGAATTTTGGACAGCTAATGTTGGGTGGAAAATGGAATAGGAAGTGAATGTTTAGTGTTCCATAGCATGGCCTCAGAGTCAATTTATTAATGTACTATTCTAAGTCATTTCAGAATTCTCTAAGGTAAATTTCATACTACCCGCCATAACCTAGAAGGATCCACAAAGGAGCAGAGTTTGGTTATTAGAACAGCAGCCTCATAAAGGTCCTGATAGACTGAGTTTCTCCTTTCTCAAGAGGCAAAGTGACTCCCTGGTTCACTATAATGTAATAATTAAGTCAAAGAAGTTAACAGGACAGAAAGTTGGAGAATGCTTGGGGGAATAAGTGTGTTATTAAACAAATCCTTCAAAATCTGACAGTATCTATGTGTGATCTACCACTATTATGTGTTTCTATAATATCAAAGAGCTCATACGTGATTGCTAAGCAGGGGGAATGATGTCAGTAAGATACAGAAGATAGGTTGGTGAAGTGCTTTTTTCCTAGGCAAAGGAGGATGAGAGAGTAGGAGTAGAATTCTATCCTTCAGCACAGAAGATAAAAGACATTAGCTTGGCTGTTGCACTGGGGCACCCTTCCCAGAAAGGCGCACCCTATGCCTTGCATAACTTTTTGTGGGAGTTTGCTTCCACCTGTGCCTTCTTTAAAGAAGTCCCACTGGCTCAAATCTCTAGTTGACTCCCATCTGCACTGTCTCACACTCTATTGTTTCTGCACAGCTTTAATATCATCTGAAGCAGCACCCTGAGATGCCGACCCAGACAGTTTACATTATCTCCTAAGTTAATCATTATTATTTTGGTTAGTATTCTGGTTTAAAGGTACATAGACTGGTCTTCCACAAACCTATTTTTCTCATAGCCCTGTTATTTCTGAGGGTATAATTTTGCAGAATGCATTTCTCACACATACATTACATGCTTCCAGAAATGCTATACCAGCATGATGACATTATATAAGAATACGGAATCTTTACACAGTAGGTAGTTCTCTTATACTCTAAAAAGAATACATCAATATAGAAACCACAACTAAAGAACCTTTCCACATATAACAATACAACTTTCTTTGTTAAAATCTATGGTTTAGAAATCTAAAAACACAAGTGATTTGCAAATCCTATGGATTTTTAAAGGTTTCACTAATCTTCATAAAGAAAAAATAGTTTGTCATGTAAAATGTGCTCACTTCTCACAGCATAGGAGGAACACTTGAAAGTATATCTAATTCCAAAAAAGAAGCAACAGATAGAAAAATTCTTATTTTGTATATCTGTTACTTTTAGTTCTTTGTCCTATTACACTTTTAATTTGTGCTTTACAATAAAAAATAATTGTTATAACACTAATATTGAATATTAACAAATGACTTGTTCTGATCTAACAAAGGGCAAGTAAGAAAAAAAAAGCCATATATCAAATCAGAATGTTAGCATTTATTTAAACTAAGAGATTTCTCATATAGCACTTACCCTTTCCCAAGTTAAAGTATCAGAAGGCTATCAAACATAAAATGTTTAGGGACCTTAATCATTTGATGCACAAAATCATACTAACAAAGAAAAAAGAAATGCAAACACCTAATATTAAGTGACTAGGGTGCTGCAGACTGGAAGTTCCTCCAACAGGATTAGCTTCTTTAAGTATTTTAAGTCCAGTGAACTTGTTATGCTTCCACATGTTAGTAGTTGCACAGGCTAATTTCAGCTGGCATAAGCTTTTTATAAGTATGCAAAAACACAGGGCAAGGCATGCATTAAAATGTGATAATAGCACACTTCTGGAACACGTGAAGCATGAGGCATGAATCCGAATGCCTCTGGCATCCATGAAGTCTCATGCCTCAGAGTCAGAGCTTTTCTGTTTTGATAAGTAATTCTGTTATACCACATTTGGGAAGGGGAAAAAAAGTCATCTTGTTAAATTTAATCTTTCACTTTAACCAGGGCTCCTTAGAATTTCAACTCTAGCCATTTGCTCAAATATAACTTTTTTTAATTTCAGGTGAGCTGGAAATAATTCGAAGCTAGATACAGTCTTAAAAATGTTATTCACTTATTTTATTAATGCAAATTTAAAAGTGATATATAATATTGTTGATCTTAAAGAAAATTTAAGCCAAAGCAATAGGGAAGGGGACAAAAATGCAAGAAAGGCAAAATCAAGTAATAATAATGTTATTCTCTCCAGCCCACAAAAAAAGGCCATTAAGGAAGGATTCCCTGTGTTACCTATGTCTTAGAGGTAAATAATTCATGCGTCTAGATAATGGGTAAGTATCTATAAGCATTTTGAAATCTTCAGATGAAAATTCTTAAAAAAATGAAAAACTCAATAATGATCGTATCTAATACAAACATCAAAATTTCATAGTGATCACTCAAATTAAGGATGTTAAAGCTATGAAAGTTTGTTTTTATACAATACGAGAAAGGATATTAGAAACAAATGGGAGTATCCAGGTAGCTATATCTCAAAATCACTTATAGTTATCCGGATCTGCATACTTGCAGTTGAGTATGCCACTTAAGACTCTGGCTCTCTTCACGCATATGAAGTTAAGGTTTAGATGAAGTGATAGGACGATGCAGTAACACATTTAAGAGGGTTAACTGTGGTACTTTTAAAGCAATATTAATCACTCCTAAAGTAATAAAAAGTAAACTTAAATAAAAGTAAAAACTAAAGTAATAGTAGTAACTACTATTGACAATAATTTAATGATAGCACAAATGTGGAATCCATGTGTTTTTACTTTCAAAGACTAGCACGTCAGTGCCTTTAGAAATATAAACGGAGGTTATCACATTTTGACAATGACATACAATAAAATTGTTTAAAGCACATTTCATAACTTTCGAAAATCTCTCTAGAAGTTAATGAAAAAAAAAAAAATCCCTGAGCATACACAGCATGGTTTATTTTTCTCTTTTGAAAGTTGTATACATAGAAATTATTAAATTCTGAAAACATTTACTTCTGTTTACTAATTTATGGCTTACGAAGGTTAAAATACCCATCAACTTAAAAAAAGTAATCACAGCTTGTGCTGTGCTTAGACTGAATGTTTATGGCTCCACAAAATTCATAGGTTGAAACCTAATCCCCAAAGTGATGGTATTTGAAAGGGATTAGGTCATGAGGGTGGAGCCCTCAGGAATGGAATTCGCGTCCTTATAGAAGAGACCTCAGAGAGTTCCCTTGTTCCTTCCAAGACCTAAGGTCACAGTTGAGAAGACAGCTGTCTATCAATCAGAAAAGGACCCTCGATAGACACTGAATATACCAGCGCCTTGATCTTGGACTTTCCAGTCTCCATAACTGTGAGAAATAGATGTTTGTTGTTTAAGCCTCCCAGTCTATGGTAGCCCAAATGGATTAAAACATGCTGAAATAAAAGATTTGCCAAGCTTTAATACCCTTTCATGATTTCCCTTCATTTAAGAATGACATAATTGTAGTTTCCTTTGTGGCTCAACGGGTTAAGAATCTCACTAATATCCATGAGGATGCAGATTCGATCCCTGGCCTCACTCAGTGGGTTAAGGATCTGCCATAGCCGTGATCTGTGGTGTAGGTCACAGATGCAGTTTAGATCCAGCACGGTTGTGGCTGTAGCACAGCACCAGTTTGACCCCTAGGCAACACCAATTCGACTCCTAAGCCGGGAACTTCCATATGCTGCGGGTGCAGCCCTAAAAAAAAAAAAAGGAGGAATGATATATTTATCCATGTTATAATTAAACAGGTTTTATCTGTTTTCCTTTTAAATACATAAAAGAAAAACAAAATTATGTAAATAACTTTTGAAACAGTATCATGTAGTTTACAAAACCTTTGCCACTTACCTTTTGAAATATCTTTAATTTTTCTGCCATACAAATCATAAAGATATCTGGCTGCTGAATTTAGGTTCATTCTCATTGTGCAAATATCTAAAACCTATACAGAAAAAAAAATCCTATAAATACTTTATTACAGTAAGCTGTAACTAAATTGAATACGTATTTTGAGTCCTTTCTAAATTACATGGCTGTTAAAAATATGAAGTAAAATTTGATGATTTATCAAGTATTTCTAGAATATGAAATGGAAAAAGGCAGTTAAAATTGTCAGATTCCATTTGTACTTAAACACACACAAATATTTTAAAAATAGAAAGGAACTGTAAGAAATATTAAAAAGTAGCTATACATTATTTAATAAATGGTAGACATACTATTCCTACTACTATCTATAGTTTTCATTTCTTTCATGATGGGAGGATATTACATTTTAGACTTTGTATTAAGGTATTTTATTTAGCTCTTAATTTCTGTCAAGTATCCTAAAATAAATTATAAACATAGTCTGATCACAGTTCACCTTGATAATTTATGTTGTTTGGGTTCTAAAAAACGGAATTAATAAATCATATTTCAAGGTTTTCAGTGAACCTGAGTTTGAAGGACTTCACTTTTAATGGCTTATAAAAACTAATGCCCTTCTCTTAATATTTTAATTTCTCAACCTGTTCTTTATATAGCCCTTATAAACGTATAAAAATCACCTTTCCAACCCGAGGGGAGACTTAAACATGCACCAGTTGGAGAGAAATTTCTATTCACAAGATAAGAAAAATTAAAGAGTAACATAGGAGGTTTGGGCAGTATCAGAAACCTGAGGCAGGCTTTATTTTTAGGCTTTTGGAAGCGACTCCCAAATATGAAACTTGCCACATTCTTTTTTAAAAGTCCATAATACAATGCAAATCCAAATCAAAAGTTCTTTGTTTTCCACTCTTACTATTTACAGCTATAATATAGTATTGTCTTTGCATAACCAAGAACTGACTGAAGGACAATATTCATTATATGATTATACAGCTTAATTTTTTTCCCGATTATTGATATCACTGTCTCTATTTCTGCCCACTTTTATCTCTGTTTTAAAATTGGAGCCTGTAATCCTAGTCCTAGCCCACTTAACTAATTTTCTTTGTGATAACAGACATTTAAACAGCTTAATGTCTATGTAGGTAAACCACTAAGTAAAATTAAAATAAGTAAAATACCAGCTATTTAAAGATAGTCCCATTTACTTGAACATGGGACTATGATTTTAAAAATTATCTCAAATATTGCTGCCTTTGAGTCAAAAAAATAGTCAAGTAAAATCACATGACTTTCTAACTCATAGATTCTTCTTTTCATTCCTAAAACATCAGTAAAAATGTCTGTGCAAGCCAAGTTTTAAGAGTTAAATGAGTATAAAACCTGGCATTACAAAATCAGACATTAGAAATTAATGATGCATCAGCAACACTGTCATTCTCTCCTAGGTTCAGTATGAAAGATCTTTGCAGTGTTTAAGCAATGCCAACCTTCAGCAATCATTTTTTCACAGTAAATTATCAGTGGTATGAATTAGTATCAATATAAACTTCTGTCAAAAGCCCTAAAATGAAGCTTCTACTTTTAAGGTCATTCTTAAAATTCACAATTTTAAAATATTTAACAGTGCCATCTGCTGTAATATTAAGGTTAATTAAAATACCATTTCCACTAATCTGTACCTGTTAAGCTTGTTAAAATATTACTTTTATGAATTCATGTTTTGTTCATTTCTTACAGCTTAGGTTGTAGAGAACCCTCTTTATACTAAAATCTGAAAATAAAACTAGACTCTTCTTGACAAGCACCTAGGAAGAGATTTTCCACAAACTCTTTTTGGTTACGTCCATCTGTTTATATTTTGTGGAGTCACCTCCACCCCCAGGGCACATCTGGTGCAGTTTGCAGCTTCTGGAATGGCTACTACAGAAGTGGTGTGGTCCACAGTCCACACAGCCTCTGAGTTTGGTTTAGCACTACCCATGTCCAGGTGAGAGAGTGTGCTTAGCTCAACATAACCCCAAGCCAAGTGAGCTGAATCAGGCCATCAGATCCTATGAAGTCATCCTCCTTAAAGACAAAGAATCTTGATAACTTTTAACACATTTTTATGAGCCTCTACCCGGAAGTGTAAGCCCTGATTTAGACCTGCTCATATACTCTCTTCAAAAGATCCTCTACAGTAGGGTCAGCAAACTGCATACACCATGGGCCAATTCTGGCCAATGCCTGTTTCTGTCTGGCTTATCAACTAAGAAGGGTGTGTGTGCATATGTTTTTGTTTGTTTGTTTTGTTTTGTCTTGATTTTTTCTGTGCCTGTGGCGTGCAGAAGTTCCAGGACAAGGGATCGAATTCACGCCACAACAGCAACCCAAGCCATAGCAGTGACAGCACACAGTCTTTAACCTACTAAGCAACCAGGGAAGTCCCAATTTGTATGTTTTCAATTATGAAAAAACAATCAAAATAACATTTTGTCACACTTTCACAGTATACGAAATTCATATTTGTGCTCATAAATAAAGTTTTCTTGGAAAATGACCACACTGTTCATTTATACATTTTCTATGGCTGCCTTCATGCTACAACAGAGTTGAGTGGTTGCAACAGAGACTTTATGGTCCATAAAATGAAGAATACTTACTGTCTGCCCCTTTAACGAGAAAGTGTGCCTATTCCTGGTCTACTGTGTTATCATTTACATCAAGTTCTATATTTTCTTGTTTCTTTTTTTTTTTTTGTCTTTTTGCCTTTTATCTAGAGCCGCACCCGTGGCATATGGAGGTTCCCAGGCTAGGGGTCTAACAGGAGCTGTAGATGCCAGCCTTCGCCACAGCCACAGCAACGCGGGATCCGAGCCGCGTCTGCAACCTACACCATAGCTCACGGCAACGCCGGATCCTTAACCCACTGAGCAAGGCCAGGGATCGAACCCGCAACCTCATGGCTCCTAGTCGGATTCGTTAACCACTGAGCCATGAAAGGAACTCCTATATTTTCTTGTTCTTTATACATTACTCTTAACTCCTTCATCCACGTTTAAAACCTTTACACTGGCGTGCTCTGAAAATGCTTCTCCCGGTCAACAAAACTGACTGGACCCTCAACCTCTTTTAAAAGACATCCGGCTTTCCTCTCAGTTCTCTCACTTCCCCAGAGTCCTCTCAGGTGCTGGGATTTTAGGTTCTCATATCATACAATCTCAAATTTGGGAAGTAGTATTACTCCCAATGTTATTTCAAGATAATTTTTCCCCAATCCTTTTATTGAACAAACAAACCCCGCCCACCTGAGTATATACTGACCTTCGATATCACCATCTTTCCTCACTCTAGTCATATTTCCTCATTCACAGGTAACCTCTGCCACAGAAGTCCTAACTCAGACTGACACTTACTGTTCACACACCAAGAAGCTTGGTGGACCTGGAGAAAGTCGCATAAATGAACACATCCATTTTCATAGTGTTACCATTATTCATAGTTACCAACCTCCATGACCCCTTAATGCTGCCCAGTCACTTCTATATTTCTTTGGTCAAATCTCTTCTCCCCTTGCCAAAATAAATATTTCAAACCATCTCTGCTCTGCCTGTTTTCACTCAGCCTCATCTCCCTGCTACCAATGCTACAAGCCTACCTACTTCTACGCCCATCCTCTCCTTTACCCTCTAGTTGTATTAGTCCCTGCTCCTATCTAAGGCCAATATTCCACCTATGCTTTCAATTACGTTTGCTCTCAGCATTCGAAGCAGGATATATTATGCATCATTTCTTGTATATTTACCCTTTTTCAATTAGATTTTTCCAACTGGCACTTAAACCCGATCAGGTCTATCCTATGTTGAAAAATAAATTTTCCCGTACTCAACATCTCCCTCTAGCTACTCTGATCCACAGCTACAACTGTTAAAAAATTTGTACATCTGTTTCCATTTCCTTTCTTCCTAGTCATTCTCAGGCCACTCCAGTCTGACTTTCAGTATCGTTTTTACTGAAATAACTCTCATAAAGATTACCAATGACTACCACATTGACAAATCCAAAGGGCATCTTCTTCTCATTTATTTTGATCTCTGAATAGAATGTCAGCACTTCATCTTTCTTTAAATGCTTTTTTTATCTTGAATTTTGAAATATGATAATCCACTAATTTTTCTCCTGCTTCTTTTTTTGTCTTCTTCACGGGATCATCCTCTTGTATTCAATCACTGGAGTTCTTGAAGATCAGTCCTAGCCCTCTTCCTGCCTCACTTCTAAATTCTCTCTTAAGGCTATCTAATCAATGTCTACTGTTTCATTATCCTTCTATATACTGACACCTTCCAAATTGGTATGCCTACCTCAGGGCTCTCCTCTGAGCTTCAGACCAAATAATACCTATTTAAGATCTCCATTTAAACAGATCAAAGATCCCTCAAAATCAACATGTCCAAGACCAAATGCCAGATCTTCCCCTCCAAGCCTAGTCTTCTTCCAGCCTTCTATGCCTTAAGGAATGAAACCTCTTTCTACCTAGATATGCAAACCAGAAACTGCAAAATCGCCCTTGATACCCTTAACATATCACTGCCTCTCACCCAATGCCATTATCAGGGGCTGTCAGTTTTATCTTTAAAAACCTTAGAAACACATCCACTTTATATATTTCCACTATGACACCTAGTCTAAACTATTATTATCTGTCACTAGGACTCCAGCAATACTGGCGTCTACCTGGCCCACTCCATCGTTCTCCACTGACCACCAAAGTAACTTATTTAAAAATGTAAAGCAGGAGTTGGGCAGTGGTTAACGAATTCAACTAGGAACCATGAGGTTGCGGGTTCAATCCCTGGTCTTGCTCAGTGGGTTAACGATCTGGCATTGCCATGAGTTGTAGTGTAGGTCACAGACGCAGCTCGGATCTGGTGTCACTGTGGCTGTGGCGTAGGCCAGCGGCTACAGCTCCGATTTGACCCCTAGCCTGGGATCCTCCATATGCCGTGTGTGTGGTCCTAAAAAGCAAAAAAAAATGCAAGGCAAATCTGTTTACCCTCTCTCCCACTCCTAACTAAAAGCCCTTATATGACTTCTCACTGCTCTTTAGAGGAAAAAAACGCAAAAATCTGCATCCTTTTCTACAAGGCTACTCTCTCCCTCATATACTGACCTTTCAATTCATGTAATTCATTCTGTTCACTCTGCATGGAATATTTTCATATGCTGTGCTCTCTGCTTAAAAAGGTTGCCATCCCAGTATCCTCTGCATGTACCCAAATAAATCCTGCTTATCTCTTCTCAGAAGGCCTCCTTATGTCACCTACGCTATATTCAATAATTTGACCATTTTATAAATGCCTGTTTCCACCACCAGACTAAAAGCTCTTTGAGAAAAAACCATGGATGTTTTTTTCACATCTTTTTATCCAGGTGCTTAGCTGATGTTAGCAGTCAAAAAAATACTGTGAATTAATGAATGAGTGAAAGTTAATACATGTCTACTTTATTTTTCTTTTTTAGAGTCACACCTGTGGATATGGAGGTTCCCAGTCTAGGGGTTGAATAAGAGCTACAGCTTCCAGCCTACACGACAGCCACAACAACGCGGAATCCAAGCTGAATCTGCAACCTACACCACAACTCATGACAACACTGGATCCCCGACCCACTGAGCATGGCCAGGGATCAAACCCACATCTTCATGGATAAAAGTCAGATTTGTTTCCTCTATGCCACAGTGGGAACTCCTAATATATATCTACTTTAAACTCACTTCATAAATTTTATATTATTATTAAAAGTCTGATAAAAATGAAAAATAAAATTCTGACCAATGTTACAAAATTATGCTTTAACTGAAGTATGTATAATTTCAGAAAAAAATTATTTTTAGTACTAGAGCACTGACCCTATACTGTCCTTAGGAAATGAATTAAGGAAACCTTTTCACATTTGAAGCAATACTCTTGGTTGCCTACCTAATATCCCTTCTCTACCTCATCTTTGCTGTCCTGATTTTGATTAAGGGTTCACCTTTCCTTCCTCCTTTTCACTCAAGGAAGGCTACAATTATCTTGATTGGTTTAATTATGGTGACCCATGCCCCTTGTCAGTGAATGATTTGAGGATGGACAAAATCTAGTTCTGGCCAAATGTGACACGAGAAGGGGTTTCTGGGAAAAGCCTCTTCAGTCACAGGGAAGAGATAGTCTTTTTCTGCCTCCAGACAAATTTGTACTAGGCTATGCTACCCTGCTGCCAACATATGAAAAAGCACAAAATCCAGAAAATTATAGAGAACATAAATGGAATCCTGTCCTACTATGCTTAAAGCTGCCCTACATCTGGATTTCTTGCTTCTTCTTCTCCTTCTCATTCTTCTTCTTTTGTTTATATCTGTTTGAATCAGTATTCTCTGTTATTTGCAGCTAAAGTCATTGTAACCAATAGAGAAAAAAAGATTTTTTTGGCTCAGCTTCCTCAAATGAGGAACATTATTTCAGATAGCTCAGCGAGTATTATTAATGTGGCAAATAGATTATAACAGTAATCACTATATAAACTTAAAAAGCAAACTATTTAATTAAGAACTGAGAGAAGAATTTTAGAAAAAAATTAGCAAGCTGAACACTGTGAAACTGAATGGATAATTATGAAATTAATTCATTGAATTACTAAAAATATTTTACCTTTGGAAATTAATTGCACTTGTTCAGTAGAAGAGAACTACAATTTATCATGAAGGATTTGAGAAAGAGAATCTGTTTTTATAAACTTTTTTTTTTTTGCTAATTGAAAGACTGTCAAATACACTACAAATTTTCAATGAATTAAAATATAATAAAATATCCTTGGCATGACAATGACTTATAATAAAGATTATGACAAGTATTTTAATCTGAAGATGTCAGGAGACTGGGCTGAATTTGCACCTATTGTTTACTTCTTCTTTTTTTTTTATTTTTTATTTTTTTTTTTATTTTTGCATTATAGCTGGTTTACAGATTTCTGTCAGATTTTCCAACTGCACCATGTGGTGACCCGATTACTTTTTCTTATTAAGTAGCTTAAAGGTACTTTCCTGAATAAAGCCTGGAGACAAATTTACTGTCCCGTTATTTGTCTTATTCTCATAAAAGTAGGTGATAAGAATGCACACCAGGAGTTCCCCTTGTGGCTCAGTGGGTTAAGAACCTGACATAGTGACCATGAGGTTGCAGGCTCTATCCCTGGCCTCATTCAGTGGGTTAAGGATCTGGTATTGCCACAAGATGTGGTGTAGGTCACAGATGCGGCTCAGATCCAGTGTTGCTGTGTCTGTGGTGTAGGCCTGCAGCTGCAGCTCTGTTTTGACCCCTAGCCCAGGAACTTCCATATGTCACAGGTGAAAGCAAGGAAGGGAAGGAGGAAAGAAGAGAGGGAGGGAAGAAGAAAGGAAGAAGAGAAGGAGTAAGGAAATCAAATCTAGTTGTTTGCTCTTACTAGTAATGAACGTGACTATGATTTGTAAAAGAAATTTTTTCTTGTGAGTTTGAAATACATGTTTTCTGGTATTCTATCAGTAAAATGTGAATGAGAAATAGATAACCAAAGGATAT
>PVHT021183666.1:17729744-17850629 GCA_004024745.2 Catagonus wagneri | reverse complement strand
CACACGGCATATAGAAGTTCCTGGGCAAGGGGTTGAATTTGAGCCACAGCTGTAACCTACACAGCCAGGTTGGGATCAAACCAGGGCTGCCACACAGACAAACCAGATTATTAACCACTGTTCCACAGAAGGAACTCCTCTAAGTAGTTTTTTAATACATATTCTTTGGCAATTTTGTTCTGAATTGATTACTTCTTAAGAATAACTAAATACTCCATATTATTTTTAAATTATTTTTATAATTCTAATTATGTTGTCATTTTTGTTTGCTTTATTAAATCTTCTATTTTGATGTGCAGTTTACATGAAGTAAACTGTACCTACTTTAAGTGTTTATTTCAATGCAGGTAAACATGCATCTGTGCAACTACCACCATATTCATTTCTAGTGCTAAAGAGTATCCATTCACCTGTTGAATACTTTTTGGGTTGTTTCTAATTTGGGGCTATTATTAATAAAGCTGCTATGAACATTCACCTAGACATCTTTGTTTTGACATATACTCTTTCTCCTGGGTAAATACCTAGAAACGGAATTGCTAGATTGTGTGGTAAGTATGTGTTTAAATGGACAAGAAACTGCCAAACTGGTTTGCAAAATGGTTGTTGCATCAGTTTGCACTGTCATCAGCCATACATGAGATTTCCAGTTCCTCCAGGTTGTTGCCACAGCTGTGGCAATGCCAGACACTTAACTCATCGAGTGAGACCAGGGATTGAATCCATATCCTCACAGACACCATGCTGGGTTCTTTACCCACTGAGCAACAACGGGAACTCCATTTTCCATGTCTTTTTAATAGTGTTCAATTATTTTGACTTCTTTTTTTTGGCTTTTTTTTTTTTTTTTTTGCTGTTTAGGACCAGGCTAGGGGTCCGATCGAAGCTACAGCTGCTGGCCTATGCCAGAGCCAGTTGGCAAAGCCAGTTCCAAGCCAAGTCTGTGACCTACATCACAGCTCATGGCAATGCCGGATCCTTAACCCACTGAGAGAGGCCAAGGATCGAATCCAAAACCTCATGATTACTAGTCAGATTCGTTTCCGCAGTGCCATGATGGGAACTCCTGATCTTTTTTATTACACTGTTTTTCTTCTTACTATTGAGTTGTCAGAGAATACAATATATACTATAAACAGATATAATCTGAATACAAATTCTTTGTCAGATGTGTGTTTTCTGAACACTTTCTCCCAATCTATGGCTAGATTTTTCATTTTATGAATGCAGTCTGTTGAAGGGCAGAAGTTTTAAAAATTTGGGTAAGGCAGATTTAATATATTCTGTTTTGTTTTAGTTCATACTTTTTAGTCCTAAGTCATTTTTCCCTACCCTAGGTTTGTAAAGAATGTCTCCTCTGAGAATTACTACCGTTTTATTATTTTAATGAATAGACCTATGATTAATTTTTTTTTGTACTGGCACAAAGACAGAAATATAGATCAGTGGAACAGGAGAGAAAGCCCAGAATCAAACCCACACACCTATAGTCAACTAATCTATCACAAAGGAGGCAAGAATATACAATGGAGAAAAGACAGCCCCTTCAATAAGTGGTGCTGGGAAAACTGGACAGCCACATATAAAAGAATGAAATTAGAACACTCCCTAACACTGTACACAAAAATAAACTCAAAATGGATTAAAGACCTAGATATAAGATCAGATACTATAAAACTCTTCGAGGAAAACATAGGCCAAACACTCTCTGACATAAGTGACAGCAACATCTTCTCAGATCCACCTCCTAGAGTAATGACAATAAAAACAAAAATAAACAAATGGAACTTAAGTAAACTTCAAAGTTTCTGCACAGCAAAGGAAACCGTAAACAGAACCCTAAACAAAACAAAAAGACAACCCACAGAACCCAAAAGAAGTGACTGACAAGGGATTAATCTCCAAAATTTATAAACACCTCCTACAGCTCAATACCAAAAAAACAACCCCATCAAAAAACGGGCAAAAGATCTAAACAGACAGTTCTTCAAAGAAGACATACAGATGGCCAAAAGACACATGAAAAGATGTTCAAGATCACTCACTATTAGAGAAATGCAAATCAAAACCACTATGAGGTACCACCTTACACCGGCCAGAGTGGCCATCATCAAAAAGGCTACCAACAGTAAGTGCTAGAGAGGGTGTGGAGAAAAAGGAACCCTGTTACACTGCTGGTTGGAATGTAAATTGGTGTGACCACTGTGGAAAACAGTATGCAGATTCCTTAGAAAACTGAAAATAGAATTACCCTTTGATCCAGCAATCCCACTCCTGGGCATCTATCCAGAGAAAACCATGACTCGAAAAGACACATGTACTCCAGTGTTCATTGTAGCACTATATACAATAGCCAAGACATGGAAACAACCTAAATGTCCATCGACAGAGGAGTGGATAAAGATGTGGTACAGTGGAATATTACTCAGCCATTAAAAGGAAAGAAATAATGGCATTTGCAGCAACATGGATGGACCTAGAAATTATCATGCTAAGTGAATTCAGTCAGACAATGAGACACCAACATCAAATGCTATCTATCACTTAGATGTGGAATCTAAAAAAAGGACACAATGAACTTCTTTGCAGAACAGATACTGACTCACAGGCTTTGAAAAACTTATGGTTTCCTAATGAGACAGGTTGGGGGTGGGGGATTGCACTGAGGGTTTGGATGGAAATGCTATAAAATTTGGTTGTGATGATTGTTGTATGCCTATAAATGTAATAAAATTCATTAAGCAATTAAAAAAAGAATGTCTCTTCTGAGAATTACTACAGTTTTGCTATTTTAATGACTAGATTTATGATTAACTCTTTTTTTTTTTTTTGGTTTTAGGGCTACACTAGCAGCACGTGGAGGTTCCCAGACTAGGGGTCAAATCGGACCTACAGCTGCTGGCCTACACCACAGCTCACAGCAACGCCAGATCCTTAACCCATTGAGGGAGTCCAGGAATCAAACCCGCCAACCTCATGGTTCCTAGTTGGATTCTTTTCCACTGCGCAATGACAGGCACTCCATAGTTGTTTCCTTTTTACGACCCCATTAATTGCTATTTCCTGGTACTTGTTTGCGCCAGGCCCTGTGACGTTCACCATGAGCATGAGAAACTCAGAATTTAGTCAAAGATATAGGGAGGCTCCTGTGCAGAATTTGGGAACTATTCTCCAAATATCTTCTTATTTATGGCATTTCATGCCAAATTCCAGCCACATGAGCCTCCTAGAACTTTGATGTCTTAGTGTTCAGCCTGTGGATATCACTGCTTTTCTTTTTCTTTTTTCTTTTCTTAATTTTCTCTGTGCTTTTCTTGGATTCTCTCTCCCTATACCACTGTCCAAAAGTTGCCTCTAGTATAAAGATGAGGTAAACTGTAGGACTCCAACTTTTCCTCTTCCCTCAAGCACAATGGTCTAGTGCTTCCATTTTCTAATGTTTAAAAATAGCTGTCATATATTTTATCCAGTTTTCAGTTGCTTAAAACGGGATGGCTAGGTCTGCTACTAGCTATTCCGTTATGACTGTAAACAGATGCCTCATATTTTTTAATGATTATGTTAACTCATTTTTTAAATGCATACACATAGGAATTAATATGTGAAGAAAAGTATATTTGTGGCAGTTTCATATAACCAAAAAAAATTATTGAACTCAGAAAATGGTTTCTAGTTGTAGCTATTTCAGTTGATCCACCTTGGATATGGCAGTTAACTTCTTTAAGTGATGGTTTTCTGAGTTGTTGGATTAGGCTATTTCATAAAATTCTGTGACTATAACGTCCAGAAGTTAGATAAATTTCAACAAAGGTACTTTAATGGTAAGGTATTATTAAAATTAATTTAATAAACCCTTCAATTTAACCATTATTGCTATATGTTCTAAACAACTTGTGTATTAAAATATAAAATGTAAATATAAAAGCTATAAGACTATTTTAATAAAAGAATGAAAATAAATTTTACCTTTTTGGATTTAATATCATGAGCATATCTTAACTGTTTAGGGGAGTTAAAACGTGTTAACTGTCCTTAACTGCCATCTACAAAGTAAATAAATCTTTAGACTAAAAATTCTCATTTCTTTTTATTTCGGCTGACAAAATCCATCTTTCCCTCCTTCCCTTATGATTTCATTCAAAAAAAATTTAAACTACCAAGTAATTATTTCTAAAATTCTGAAATAATTCAATTATATAATCCCGAAATTTATACCAAATAAATAGGAGACAGTTGACTATCCATCATCACTTGAGAATAAACTACATTATCAAATTCCATATTTTAAAAAATCTGCCTTCAATCCGATATTAAACCACAGTATGAACATCAGACCGATTTTTAAAACAATAGTAGTATCAATAGGCTTTTACTCTTATAAAGAGCTCTTTAAAGAACTTTGAACATAAGTAATTACGCATGACCTCCCCTGTCGGAATACATGCTGAGCATCCTTAATCAAATGTTGTTACTCCAGGTGCTAACTTTTGGATCTCTTAAAATGTTCCCTAAATTCTTTCACCCACACTATTAGAAAAATCTGTTGTTATAGTTACTGATTTTTGTGTGAACATTCTGCAGTCATGCTATTCATGTTGTATTTTTCAACTGAATTGGGCCTTTTTTTCTTTTTTCCTTTACTTGAAATATAATTGATTTACCATATTGTCTTACCTTCAGGTGTATAGCAAAGTGATTCAATTATATATTTTTTCGTACTATTTTTTATTCTAGGCTATTATAAGATATTAAATATAGTTCCCTGTGCTATACAGTAAGTCTCTGTTGCTTATCTATTTTATGTATAGTAGCTTGTATCTGTTAATCCTAAACTCCTAGTTTATCCCTCTCCCCTCCTATTCCATTTTAGTAAACATACACTTTTTTCTATGCCTGTGAGTCTGTTTCTATTTAGTAAATAAGTTCATTTGCTTCATATTTTAGTATTATTATTATTTTTTGGCTGCTCTGGCAGCACATGAAAATTCCTGGGCCAGGGATCAAATCTACAGCACAGTAGTGACTCAAGCTGCTGCAGTGACAATGCCAGATCCTTAACCCACTGTGCCAGAAGGGAATTCCATGTATCATATTTTAGATTCCACAAAAACGTGGTATTATATAACATTTGTCTTTCTCTGTCCAACTTACCTCACTTAGTATAATATTCTCTTAAGTCCATCCATGTTGCTGCAGATGGAATTATTTCATTCTTTTCATGGCTAAGTAACATTCCATTGTGTAAATATGCCGCACCTTCTTAAGCCAATCATCTGCTGCTAGTCACCTGGGTTGTTTCATGTCTTGGGTGTTGTAAATAGTGCTGCTATGAACATTAGGGTGCATGTATCTTCCCGAATTAAGAGTTTTTGTCTTTTCCGGATATATATACCCAGGAGTGAGGTTGCTGGATCTATTTTTAGTTTTTTTAAGGAACTTCCATACTGTTTTCCATAGTGGTTGCACCAATTTACATTTGAATTGGGTTTTTCTTAAATTTGAAAATTTTCTTAAGTTTTATTGTTGTTGTTGTTTGGGCTTATTGAGCTATTTTTCAAATTAACAAATGGTGAATATCATAGAAGTCAAATTTTTCCTCTGGTTTAAAGGTACCTCATAAAATCTATTATCTAATTATATCTTGATAGTCATATGTGAGTAATTTCCTCAATACTTAGGTGGTTTTTCAGTAATAACAGGGAAAAGTCATTACAATTAAGTATGTTTGCATACAAATATTAAGAGAATATTTATTTTTTTCTAAGTCAGTCTTACTACACACAGACTACTCCGTTTCTGCTAACTGTAGGCATTTTCCTCTTCCTCACTTCTGAAACCTTGCACTATTTCTAGTCTAGCAATCAGTGATATAATTCCCCATAAATTGTTTTCTCCATCACACAGCTTATTCTTTCTTATACCACATGAGAACAATACAGAACAAACAAGAAGTTTATGAAAATTTCCATTAATTAGTAAGTCTGAGGTTTTGAACATCAAAATAAGAGTTCTCAGCTTTAGTGGGGCTAGGAAACATTTGAAGATGTTTGTTGAAATTCAGATTCCCAGGATCCATGCTCATGAGATTCTTAATTCAATAGACTTAGAGTAGGACCCAGAATCCAAATTTTTAACAATAGCCCAGATGATTCTGATGCAGGTGTTCCATGGACTGTAAGATTTCTGCCTGCAATAAATATTTGATACCTCCAGGTGACATAAGAAAGTATTCTGTACTCATTCAAGTAGCTTAAAACTACGTTTTCCAAAGTAGGGGTGCACGAATATCAAAAGACTGGGCAAAATCCACTGGGGTAGGTAGAGGATATTAGAATTATCTTTTTATTGTAAAAAAGATTAGCTTCATCAATGTTAAATAAAAGACTGACATTTGACATTTAAGAGAGAGATGGGGAATGCAAATGAGAATCAGAAAAGAGATATCAGTAACAAAAATTCTGGAAGCCAAAGGAAAGATAATTATGTGGTGAATGATTCAGCAAATGAGAAATGTTGAAACTTAAGCTAGTAAAAGTAAACTTAGCCTGTATTTCAGAACTGAGGAAAGGTTTAGAAATTTGAGTCATCAGATACTTCTAAAAAGTGGAGCTGAACACATGTTAACTATTCCTATAAAAAGCAGTTAAGTCTCCAGAACCCTTTCTCAACACCAAGCATTCAGGCAACCATACTTCTGCCATCAGAAGAGAGGAGAGGAGATTTGTTCTTTTGCAGGGGCTAAATCAGAAGAACTCTGGAATCAGAGGCACCAGGCAAAGTGGAAAGTGAATGAAGCTTACTGGAAAGAAGGGAATTAAATGAAAATCTACATACTGAAAGTGCAACTCAGTCCTCTTCTCTACTTGGCTCCTAGACTGCTCAAATTGGCATAGTCTATCTAGAGAAACCGATCAGCCCCAAAGAAAAGACATACAGACACTCACATTTAGGGACATCACCCCAAAGCCAAAGCCTAGTCAAAACACTTTACAGTGAAACCCATCCCTAAAGGATATATATATCTGTGGCTCAAAAGATTTTCAATCAGCTTTTAGCTATTCACTTTTAAATACTGATTTAAAATTAACTCATCTTTAAGAAAAGCCTACTACACAAAAGATCAAAAATAAAAACAACAAAACTAATACTTGAGAAAACAGAGGTAACACAGAAAGCAAAATAATTCATTGGGTTGGAAGGTAAAGATAAGGAAGTCTTCCAGATAAGAAAACTAGAAGTTCAGTTCAGAAGATTCAATAAAGAAAAGTAGGAGTTCATAAAATCAAAATAGAAAAAGTAGAGAAAAAGATGTCAAAGAAATAATTCAACAAAATTTCTCAAAAGAGAAGTATGAGACTGCAGACTGAAAAGACACACTGAATATCTAGCACATCTTGAAAAAAACTTTTGAGTACTGGGAACGAAGATGATTCTAAGTGTTTTCAGAGAGGAAAAATTAAAAGCAGGTAACCTATGTAGTAACCTAAGTGTCCATCAACAGATGAATAAAGAAGATGTGGTATATATGTACAGTGGAATGCTACTCAGCCATAAAAATAATGAAATTTTGCCATTTGCAAAAACAAGGATGGATTTGAAGGGTTTTACGCTAAATGAAATAAACCAGAGAAAGACAGCAAATACTGTATGGTACCAATTATATATAGAATCTAAAAAATAAACAAATGAATGAATAACAAAACAGAAACAGACCCACAGATACAGAGAACAAACTAGTGGTTACCAGTGGGGAGAGGGAAGGGGGAAAGGCGAAGTTAGGGGTAGGGGATTAAGAGGTACAAGCTACTAAGTATAAAATAAATAAGCTACAAGGGTATACAGGGTATATTCAACATGGAATATAGCTAATATTTTATATTAAATACAACCTTTAAAGTATGTGAATCACTATGTTGTACAGCTGAAACATATAATATTGTACATCTACTACCTCAATTTAAGAAAAAAGGTCATTAACAAAGGACTAGGAATCAGTACTGTATCGGAATTCTCAAACGCAACACTAGAAACAAGAAACAATGGGGCAATATATTCAATATTTGGAGGAAAGAATGATTTTCCAAGATCTCAAAAAAAATTTATCTTCCATATTCTCTTTCTCGGAAAGTCACTAGAATATGTCAACAATAAGTAAATAAAGATAGATAAGGAGCAGTTCCAGCTGTGACACAATGGGATTGGTGGCGGCTCTGGAGCACTGGGATGCAGGTTCCATCCCTAGCCCGACACAGTGGATTAAAGGATCTGGTGTTGCTGCAGCTGTAGCACAGGTTACAACAGTGGCTCAAATCTGACTTCTGACCCAGGAATTCCTATGCCACAGTGTGGGGGGAAAAAAAAAAAAAAACAGACATATGAAGACTAGGAAAGAAGCATCCAGGAAAGAAGAGGGGGAAAGATAACTCTCAAGCTGATGGTGAAGGGAGACACGAGGATAGCCATGGGGGGCAATCAGTTCAAAATGGGGTGGGAGAACTCAAATCTTTTCCATTATCTTTTACATTACTTTCTTGTCATTGTAATCTCATTCCAGAAGTGATAGTACAAAGAAAATCAAACAAAACAAGTAAATAATTTAAAATTATTAACTACTGAGAAAAAAATAAAGATACCTCATAAAGGAGATGCTGTCCTGAATAATACAATAATCTACACAGTTTAATACCACTTCTCTGACAGTGATTCTAAGAGATAATTGAGGTAAAATAAAAATTATCTATCACAATGCTAACCTTAGAAATTTATATACCTGGAGCAGACAGTTTTCATTTTCAACTTACTCTGCATCTTGTGCCACAAATTTTTCCTAATACCTTTTCAACACAAGGATAATGTTTAGCCTATAATCCCTAGTAGCAGGTGCCATGTCATTACTAAAACCATACCAAGTAATTCTAAAACAATCTGATTCCGGTTTCAAAGGAATGGGCCGTAGTTCTGGGATTCCAAAGTTTAAAGAAGAATTATATCATTTTGGTCCTCATTTCAAACTTCTTAATTACCTAACCTCCTAAAATAAATAAATATATATTTTGATCTTGTACCGATTATTGAAACACAGTTGTTTCCCCTTGGCTCCATTCTGAGCAGAGAGGACTTTTATGTTTCAACTACCTTATTTTATTCCCTATCTTCTCCAATTCCTTCCTTATTTCACTGCAATAACCTTCACCACATTAGAATCCTTTACTTTCTACTTCAGATTTAATTACTTAGCAGTAATCCAAAAATAACTATTAGTCCCCAACATTCTTAATATTTTATGATAAAAGACAAAATAATTTGTGCTTTTCCTATGACTATGCCACCTTTTCATTCCTACTGCTTTAATCAATACTGGGGCATTACCCTGTGATTATCAACAAAGCTTTCAAAATTAAGATTTTGTTCACAAAATAATTAGCTAGCTTTATTTTTTTCCCTCCAAAAAGTTCTATCAATACCCGAGACCAATATTCTGTTGCCTCCTTTCCTTTACCTCTCCCTAAAGGCAATATTTAGATAAATATTTAAAAAGTATTTGTTACTAAATCATGTCCTAAGTTTTATAAAAGTGGTGAGAGTTCTTTAAATTTTACCAATTATGAGAAGAAAAAATAAGCTAAAGAATTCTTTTATCATCCAGTTTTAAATAAATTGCTCTCTAGTGTCAAAAAGCAAAATAGCAGTGACATTTTTATACTCAACCTTTCATCTAAGAACATGTAATCTGTAAGAATGACTATTACTCCAATTTTACCACTGAGGCATAGAATTACAGAGATTGAACTGAAGTGAACTCAAGGGGTTATCTAATCTAGCTTGTATCTCCAAGAATGACTGCACTTTAACAATCCAAGAGATATGTCCACTTTATTTTTCAAAATCTCCAGGGAAGATGTTACAACTTGCCTTAGCAATTTGCTCTGGTGTGTAATATCCCTTGTTTTACTCATAATCCAAAACTTCAGATAAGAAGGAAACTTCAGTTTCCCAGCTCATCAGTAAATGCTTTTACTCAGATGTAGTCATAGAACAACCACAAAAATGAGTAGATTAAGAAATCTGTATTTTGGTAATAAAAACTTCTAATATCTAGACAACTATTCACCTGTTTCAATTAATACTCATTTTTGAAAATAGTCTGGTATTAAAAATGATTTACACCTATCTTTATTTCATAACAAATATTTCCCACTAATAAGAAAAATAATTTCTAACTCTTAGATGTGTATTGATGAGTCCTAAAGATAAGAATAGCAAGGTAAGAATTTAATGGAAACTTTCTGGGTGTCATGCATTCTATTCCACATATAATACTGCATTGAATACTCACCTCAATTCTATGAGGTAGGCATATTATCACTAGTTTTCAGATAAAGAAATTGAGACTCAGACAGGATAAGTTACCCAAAGGCTAGTGAATGACAAAGACAGGATTAAAATCTAGACAGATTGGTTATGTTTTACTGTCTTTCTTATACATGTTTCATAAATTTTAGGTGCTATTATTATTATTATCAAGCTACTTTAAGATTCATTGGAAAACACTGATCTGAAAAACTTTTTTACAAACTCTCATTAGTTCCTCTATATTTTTAAACATCAAAGATCTGGGACACATAAGCACCTTATAAAAAGCGTGTTTATTTGACAAGTAATACTTTAAAAATTTATTTTTAAACTTTACTGGACTTTTACATGGTTTTTCTTAAGCCCATCCAGATTTACTTTTTAAAATGTATATGGGTAATTTTAAAGTGAATTCCAGTTGTTTCAGACTTTTATTTACTGTTTCAAAGAGCAAAGGTGTTTCCAGGTTTTATTGCTATTCTAAATGAGAAGGAGCAGATTTGAGATTTGAACCTAGGTTTAACTGGCTTCAATCTAAATATCTTACAAAATATCATAACCAACCAGAATATTTCCTCAGTTTTATACATAACTTTTAACTAGGGAAACTGCCAACTATATTACCCATTTTTTTTTCTGAAATACTGTTGCTTTATTAAAGTAAGTTATGCTGTTAGTGCAAAAAGCATCTATCTGTACAACGGCTGAATTTTTACCTTCTATATATAACGCCTTCTTAATATTTCAGTTTATTAGTTGATACTGATATATAGAAGAAAAAAATATTGCCAGGGTTATAAAAACTCTGAAATTTAATTTATACTTCAACATCTAATACAAAATTACCTTTTTCATTGTTTCCTTCCCCACTGTGATCTCACGCCCATCCTGCCCCATGCCATTCTTAAAGAACAGAATTCGGGTTGAGGTCTTCTCAGTAAGTTTCTTCATTCTGCTAGAAAGAACAGGCATGGTTTTCCGTCTTTTGATATCAGTAGGAAGTATCAGTCCATTCATTGTCCAAGTTACTTTCTTCATCAACAACAGATGGTCTGGAAGAGAATTTTTTTTAAGTCAAGTCAATATTTGGCTTCAAAATTAACAATGGACACATCATGCTTCCCCTCCCCCTATTACCTATATCATATACACTGGCCAGTCTCCATTTAGATGCTGGTTTTCTGAAATGCTACCACCAGCTTCCCACTAACCGTGACATAAGCTGTAGCAAGCTGTCTGCTCTGATAGCCTGCATAAATCATCATTTCTGAAGGGAACAGATGTTCAGGGTATGAAAGAGTAATACCACAATTTAGTCCTAATTAAAATTCACCTTAGCATACCTCTATCACCAATCAGACGCACTGGGTTGAAAGGGTCCATTGAAAGGGTCCAAGGTCCTTTGCTTACTTATAAAACAACATGGGTCCTGAACTTTTGAGTTCTTTAGGGGTTGAGAAAACACTTTTTCTCTTTAATATGATTATTATCCATGTTGCTTTATAGATGATGACCTCTAAAGAGTAACCTTATATGTAATTCTCCTACGACTAGATTGAAGGTGCCTTCTAGGACATCTTTGGCAGGAGACTGAAAGTACTTCACTAAAAATGAGAACTGGTTTTTCATTAACAATTTACTCTGACCTACACATTTTCAAAGATGTGTGCAGGAATTTAAGTTTGAAAACTCTCACTAATAGTAACAGGAGTGTAACTAAATTACTATGTATGACTTGGAAAATGCAAGGGTAAGAATAGAAGTCTAGTATATTGCATATTAAGTTGCTATCACCATTTCTTGCTTTTCAAGAGGTTTCATTTCATAAATAAATAATTTGCACCTGATTTATTTTATATGTGCACTCAATTTATTTTAGATTATATTTTCTTTTCACATAAATTACAAAAACATAATGATTCCTTCTTCGTTTTCTCTTTATTTGTCCTAATAAGAGAAATAAATTATTTTTGGCACATAAGTGAAAATAGCTGCATTTATTTGCCCAAATTTCCAAATAACTCTTTGCTATTAGCATTTACCTTGAAAGAAGCATAGCCTCTTTGACCTAGAAATGGTACTTTACATAAAAATCTGCTAGTACTGATATGAAACATGAGCCCATGGTTGTAAACAACCTTCAGGTCCCAGAATGGCTACATTAAATGTTAAAAAAAAAGCCCCCAAAACACACATTCTCTCTTTCTCACACGCACACACATGCTCAGGCATACATCCACATGCACACATATATACAGTTGGCAGAAATATGACCAAAACTTGTAGAATAAACTAAAACTAGACTATAGACACGATTAAGCCTTCAAGAAGAGAAAAATTTTTAATAGAAATTAGTTACATATTTTCTCACTTTGTTATCTGAATTTGACAGGAATTAGAATTAGAAAAATAAGCTAGAAGTTGAGATAATATATGTCTGAAAGAATTGAAAACAGGTAGTCAAAAAAAATACTTAGATATGTATGTTCATAGTGGCACTATTCACAACACAAAGATGGGAACCAAATGTTTATCAATGGATAAAGGAATAAACAAATTGTAGTATATACATATGATAGAATATTATTCAGCAATAAAAGGAATGAAGTACTGATACATACTACAGTGTAGATGATCTTTAGAACATTATGTTAAGTGAAAGAAGCCAGACACAAAAGAAGACACACTTTATAATTCCAGTTACATGAAATATTTAGAACAGGTAAACACATAGAAACAGAATTCACACTGATGGTTGCCAGGGGCTAGGAGAGAGGAGAAATAAGGAGAAACTGAATGGATATGGGGTTTTATTTTGGAATGATGAAAACATTTTGGAACTAGACAGGAGCAGTGGTTGCACAACACTGCAAATGTACTAAATACCATGGATTGTTTGCTATTAATAATTAATTTTATGTTATGCGAATTCCACCAAAATAAAGAAGGAGGAAAGGAGCTTCCTCACCTCATGGCCTAGCAGGTTAAGGATCAGGCATTGCTCGGGTCACCAATATGGCACGGGTTCAATACCTGGCTCAGGAACTTCTACATGCCCCAGGTACAACCAAAAAAAAAAAAAAAAAAAGGAGGATGAAGATTAGCAATGGTTAGTATCTCTCTGAAATAAAAAAAAATCATTTCTCACTGGGAAAAAATTAATAAATTCTTATAGTTTGATAGGCATTTACCCACAATATGGACACCGCCACCTCCCCAGATGCTTTCCATAGTAGAAAAGTTATAAACTTTAAACTAGGTTTGAATCTCAACTGTGTTACTTTAGTGGCCGTAGAGGATTACGTGTAAAAGTATCTAAAACATTGAAGTCACTCCATAAACGCTGGCTCCTCTCCACGTCCCTGAAATCCCACTGCTTATGACTGAACCCTAAAGGATATTAATTGCTATATAGAGCCCAACCAGAGACACAGAATCCACTTGGAGTATTTGAGCAGAGGGAATATCTGCAGGGAGCTGGTTAGTAAGTGATAGAAAGACCAAGAAGCAGCAACAAAAGGACAGTGCCACAACCCAAGATGAGAAAAAGCAATAAACCACTTCCACCAAGGCTGGAGGGAGGAGGTGTGACAGGTGTCCAGTTTTAGAGAATCTTAACAGTAAAAATTTAGAGAATCTTCCCCTTTGATTACTTAGACCAGGCCAGGATTAGAGTGATGCTAGTGAAGGGCCAAGAATGCAAAATTAAGGATGCACGCTGAGGGTGGGGCAAGGGAACAACCCAAAAAGTGAGTGCCTCCTTAAATTTCATTGTATAGGTGCTACACTAGTCTCTCCCTAGTCCCAGCCCTGGCTTTGACTCTTCTTTTATCTCTTCTATATGCAGTACTCCTTAAATCCCATTAAAAATAATGCTACTAGCCAGACACTTTTTTAATATGATTTATAACTATTAACTCATTGAGTCCTCTCAACATCTCTCTGAGGTTGATAATACCACTCTCCTCATATATAGGTGAGGAATTGAGACACACAGAAGTTAAATAACTTACCCAAGATCTTGCAGCTTGTAGGTGGTTGTGCTAATATGCCTGTGTGTGTACTTACTGTCTTTATTCTGTACCTCTGCCCAGAGTGAACTTAAATATGACTGATTTACCACTTTGATGGTTATTAATGACCACAATGGCATAAAATTGTTTCAGGAAAAGAAGAAAACTTGCCAAGGAGAATTGCTTGGCAAATGAAGGTCTAGAAGAAACAGAATAGTTGGGATGAACTCAGAGTATATTTAAGGTAAATGCTTATATTTTCCTCAAGATCCCATTTGGGGTGACTTTTTTCAGGAATGCTTTTCCAGCTTGGACACCTTGCTCTATGCTCTTTGTGAAGACATCTACCACTAAACCGACCCCACTGAACTATCACTTTTTGCCTTCTTGGCTAAATATGCGATCCTTACCTGGGGCATGGAGTAGGTAATCAATAAGTCCTGAAAGAATTAATGAACAAAGCTACCTTTTATTCCAATAAAAGGAATTTATTCATAATTCTATTACCTGAAAACATCTAAGGACATGTTACTCCACTTAAAAAACAGGCAGCCTAATTTTTTTTTAAAAAAAATCACATTTCTGAAGTTCCAAATAGGTTTTCTGAAAGAACTCTAGGTAGATCCCGGAAAACCACGTAATAAGGTAAATTTTCAAATAAACTTGAAAATATCATTTATAACACACATTATATATGTTTTTAAAGATATTCCTACTTCCTAGGTCTTTGTTGATAAACATGAAAAAACTATTGGAAATACATAGAATTCCTTATACAAATAAAGATTTTTAAGCCAACCTGTAAAGCAGCCTAATAAAATAATACTAATGATGACTAAAACATATTAATAATATAATAGATAGGCAGCAAAGCCTAAAGAACATGGGCTCTGAAGCGAAACTCCAGGGACTGAATCTTAACTTTGCCTCTTACTAACGCTGTAACCTTGGAAACATCAGTCAATCTCATTTTTCTTAGTTTTCTTACCTGAAAAATGGGAACAATAATTCTTGTACGGATGAAAGAAATTTCTACATATAAAACACTTTTGTGCAAATATGAAACATAGTAAATGTTGGTGATACTATTATTGTCCCCATGATTTTCCCAAGAACTTAGCATATAGACATCAGTGTGCTAAGACTTTGAGCAATTCAAGGGTATGGAATGTCTTTTCATCTGTGTGCCTCCAGTATTTGGTACACTGTAAACAGTGTACTTGTTGGATGTTTAACACAATAATAAAAGTTGATTATACATTTTCAATACAAGCATTAATTCCCTACTGCAATGGCCAGCACCTGAAATAGTATTTATCCCATAATAAATGATCGATAAATATTAGGCAGATATAAACTTGACTTTTTTTTTAACCACTGCACCTGTAGCACATGGAAGTTCCCGGTCCAGGGGTCCAATCAGAGCTTCAGCTGAGGGCTATGCGACAGCCATAGCAAAGGCAACTGCAGATCCCAGCTGCATCAGTGACTTATGCTGCACCTTGCAGCAAAGCTGAATCCTTGACCCACCAACAAGGTCAGGGATCAAACCTGCATCCTCATAGAGACAATGTCAGACAATTTTTTTAAAAAAAAATCACATTTCTGAAGTTCCAAATAAGTTTTCTGAAAGAACTCTAGGTAGATCCCAGAAAACCACATAATAAGGTAAATTTTCAAATAATCTTGAAAATATCATTTATAATACGCATTATATATGTTTTTAAAGATATATATATATATATGTTTTTAAAGATATATGAAAATATCATTTATAACACACATTATATATGTTTTTAAAGACAAAGACCTAGGAAGTAGGAATATCTTTAAAAACATATATAATGCGTGTTATAAATGATATTTTCAAGTTTATTTGAAAATTTACCTTATTACGTGGTTTTCTGGGATCCTTAATCTCCTGAGCCACAATGGGAACTCCTAACTTATATTTTCTCTGTATTTTGGGAAAACATTACATTTTTACATTCAAGATTAATCTGCTTTTTCATTACCATATCCCTCCTTGAACTGACTCAGAAACCAGCATATGTATCATGAAGGACAGTTCAGAGTAAGAAGCAAAAAAAGTCACAGTTCCCATTGCAGCTCAGCAGTAAGAACCCAAATAGTACCCATGAGAATGCAGGTTCAATCCCTGGCCATGCTCAGTGGGTTAAGGATCTGGTGCTGTTGTGAACTGTGGTGTAGGTCAGAGACACGGCTTGGATCTGGCATTGCTGTGGCTGTGGCATAGGCCAGCAGCTGCAGCTCCAATTCTACCCCTCGGCTGGGAAGTTCCAAATGCTGAGGGTGCAGCCCTCCTCCTCCTCCTCCTCCAATTCTACCCCTAGGCTGGGAAGTTCCATACGCTGAGGGTGCAGCCCTAAAAAGGAAGAAGAAGAAGAAGAGGAAGAGGAGGAGGAGGAGAAGCAGCAGCAGCAGCAGCAGCAAAAAGTCATAGACTTAGTGCATTAATTTGCATTGGTTAAGAACTGTAAAACCTTGGGGTTGAATGAAACTTTAAAAACTATTGATTCTAACCACCCATTTCATTTACAACTATTCATTCAACATACACGCCTACCATATGTTTTCTGCTAGAGATGCTGTACAGAGAGGACTTCAGAGTTCTCAGAAGACAAGAAAGGAAAACAACACAAAACACAGTTTGGCAGGTAATTGGGTCAGAGATGTCACAGGGTACTGGGAAAGCTTGGAGTAGGAGCACCTGCCCGCAGTTTGTGGTAGCCAAAAAGGGCTCCTCTGAGGAAGGACATGAGGTGAGACTTATATGATACATGCAGTGGGCAAAAGAGGGAGAACATCATCCAGGGAGAGGAAACATTGCAGGTGATGACCTAGAGTCCTGCAGCAATATGATGGACCATTGGGTGGAAAGTGAACACAGAGATGGAGCAAGGCAGGGCATAGCCTATGCAGATCACAGCCTCTGCACAAAGCAGCATGTCTCACAGTGTGGGCCATGGGTCTTCTACGTGAGAACCAACTAGAGAACAAGGGAAAGCTCATATTTAGCAACAAGAGATGAATCTTCTCTACGTCACTGCTCTAAGGACATATGCCTTCATATGAAGAAAGGTGGTGAGGGCTGACAGCCAGAGCAAGCATTGTTACATCCAAAGGTGCGAAGAAAAACAGAAGCTGACTCTTCCACGCCAGTATGGAGCAGCTGAGGACGCTTAACAAAGACCTGAGTAGGTTCTGGCATACTCAGGAGGCTACTCAGGAGAGGAAGAGGACTAAGCGAGGCTTGGAGTGGGTCGAATGGGGAGTAATCAGGTGGTGAGGGTCAGGCATATGGGGCAGGAAGCCAGCCTGAATATTAAAACAAGAAATTTAGGAGCTCCCTTTGTGGTGTAGCTGCAACAAATCTGACTAGTAACCACAAGGATGTGGGTTCGATCCCTGGCCTCACTCAGTGGGTTAAGAATCTGGCTTTGCCATAAGCTGTGGTGTAGTTGCAGACATGGCTCAGATCCTCCGTTGCTGCGGTTGTGGTGTAGGCCAACAGTGGCAGCTCTGATTCAACCCCTAGCCTGGGAACTTCTATATACCGTGGGTATGGTAAAGGGAAAAAAAGAAAAAAAGGCAAAAAATGAATGAATTAAAAAAATAAAACAAGAAATTCATTGCCTACACCTCTGTCTTTTTTTTCATTTTTTTAAAGTTTTTTTGACACATACTTGATTTACAATGTTGTGATAATTACTGCTGTGCAACGAAGTGATTCATTTATACATACATACACATTCATTCTTTTTCACATTCTTTTCCCATGTAGATTATCACAGAATATTGGGTAAGTTCCCTGTAACTATATAGCTGGTCTCCACTGGCCAGTCATTCCCTGTCTTTTGTTAACTTTCTCATCTTAAAACCCCAACATCTGTCCCAGGGCTGAGGTTATCAGGTACCTTTGTAAGAGTCAGAAAACAGCCTCTCCACCCTCTCCCCAGCTCCACTGTCCTTCAGCTATGCACAGCAGGGAGCAGTGGCTCTAAACCTTCCCAAAGGTCACACCATCTCCTCTTTCTTACTTCCTTACTTTCAATAAGAGTTAATAAGCACCCACTATATGCCAGGTACTGTGAGAAATACAAAGAGTAGTGATTAATGAAGAAGAAAGCCTCCCCACTCCCCAGCTACCAAAAGAAAAAGATTGAGGGGAGAGACTCTAAGAAAGGGCATTCCTGAGAGGATGTGGGAAGAATGAAAATCTCAGATCTATAGGTTCCTGGGAGAATCTTTTATCCCAGCACTCCACTTTGGACCATTGTCTGGTTTCAGACAAACATTAGCATAACCATTAGCCTCTCTGCCATGTAATTATTCTTGGGCTGGCTTACTCTGGCCCCCTGCCAAACAGGAACACTCACAAATCTACATATGAATTTGGGGTAGGGGATTTTTAATATACTCCTTCTACATGTCCACTGATGGTTTACAGCCAAGCAGGCTGTTCTAATGAGGTTTTTACCCTCCCCTTCACTACCACCTCATTGGACTATGGATGGTGCACCATGGTACCTATTTGGTTCTTCAGCCAATCACTTAGCAATATTAAGTGAGAATCTATTAAGTGTCAGGTCCTGTGCCCAAAGATGATGGTGAAAAAGATAGCCATGGTTTATGCCCTAAGTAAACTTGGTCTAGAAGGGACAAAAGATATTTTATTTCACTGGTAATTACAAATCTGAGGATTACAAAAGGGGACACTGAGAATGAGCTTATCTTTTCCAGTAGGAGCTTCCCTAGAGAGTAGGAGCAAATATACAATGCCCATTCAACCACAAATCTCAAAAGCAGGAGCCTTGGAGTTCCTTTTTGGAGAGTTCTTCAATCTCCTCCTTGCTGACAGTATTCTCAGCAAATTCTCCTTCCCTACACACCCACCTGACAAAGAAGGGGTCTGAGCCTCATCTCACCATCTGGTCCTCTCCTTTAAATTTGCTAGCCACACCTACTGGGTTCCAAAGCATCATGACCAGACCTGTCCCAGTCTTTCTCTCTAGAAAGTTAAGAGCCCACTGGGTAAGGATAGGGGCAGGGCCTGTACTTTAGTGAAATTTCAGTGAAGCTTTAGCCCAACTTTGGGAAAAACTCCCTGAAACAGCTACATCCCCACCAAATCCCCTTGACTGTGCATGTTCATACACTTACTCTCTTGCAGCACTCAGAGTACATTATACCCCAACCAGAGTTTATATTTTATTTTAAAGAGCCCACATCCTATTTTATTTTCATGGTTTTGTTTATAACCAAATCATGAGAAAGATAAAGCACCTCCTAGCCCACCTCTGCATTAGAAGGTGTATAAGCATCTACAGTATTATCACATTTTCTAAGTCACTGCCTGTTATAAAATTAAATAAATGTTAGTGCTCACCACCTAATTTTTCATTTCACATGTGCTAGGCAAAGAGAATACTCCCTTCTTCTGTCACCAGAATAAAATCAGCAGACTTACAACTTCAAATCCATGAGCTCATTAAAAATCTTATTTTTAAAAATCCTTTCTCTTGTAGTTGGGCAATAAACTCAAAAATACATTAATGCTCTGACTGTCAAGTAAGTACAGATAATGACACTAAATATGAACAAGCACATCATTTCATGGGTGCAAGATGAGTTTATAAAATATAAATGCTCTGACAGTAAGAAAACATACTGCTATGTTCAATTATATCATCTGCTCAAAATACAATTGCTTCTATGTTTGGTAAACAGATTAAATCCAGGTCACATTCCTGTGTTCAACTGAGTTTCTAGTCACTCCCTTTTCTGTAAATACTTGCATTCTTTGTTTCTGCATGTTCTTAAGTGTCATCATTTATTGCTATAGGCGTGATGGTTATCCTTAACTAATAATGACAGTGGTTGTCATTAGATTTAACTCACTAACACTAGTCTGACATATCATTTGAAGTATGTGTTCCATTTAAATTTGATTAAAATTACAAACATCCCATCTATTGTGCCAATCAAAATGTTGTCACCCTTTCCCTGAACTTTTCTATGAACTTTCTTGAAATGAGTTACGGCAGCTTAAAGTTACGGCTAGCCTTGGGTCATAAACATATTTTAAAATAATACTCTTGGAATAGAGCAGAGCAAGACCACTTGGGGCTCCTTTTATAAAGGGATTTGATTTTACCTTACATCCTAAAAAAATTCTCAAGGAAAAAAGCATAATATAGTGAGAGTTCAAAGGCTCTAATGTAGGCTCCTATATCATGCAGTATAAATACGTGCTCAGTAGAAATTTTAATTTGGTGGTATGTATTTTAAGATCTTAGACTTAGCAAATACCTTTGGTTGTAAAATCAGGTACTTATGACAGCCTGTATGAAAAGCTGGTGGAAATGTGTCAAGCAAAAGCTGGAGCAAAAGAAGGAAAATATATAAAGAGCAGGTGGAAATACAACATTTTAGACACCTATTATATGCAGCAGTCTTTTACACACATCTTATTTACTCCTCATTACAACACCATGAGGCATCTACTGCTGGGCTCAACTTCTGGATAAGGAAAATGAGGCCTAGTGAGGTTGAGTGACTTGCCCAGGTTCACAGAGTATTTTGCTTGCCCAGGTTCACAGAGTATTTTGCTTCCCGGGTTCACAGAGTATTTTGACTTGCCCAGGTTCACAGAGTATTTTGCGGAAGTTCCTGGGCCAGGGATTGAACTTGTGTCACAGCAGTAACCAGAGCCACAGCAGTGACCATGATGAAACCTTAACCCACTGGCCACCAGGAAACTCCCAAATGATTTTGTTGTTGTTGCTGTTTTCCTGAACCCAGGCAGCTATTCTGGGAAGGTACGAGGTGGACACAAAGTTCTGATTAATAGCACTGAGACCCTAAAAGCATCTGGAATCTTAGTTGTGTTTATGAAGTGCTATTCTCAGTGTTCTACTTAAATGGGATTTATAGGTGTTTAATTTTCAAATAATTTATCTTTTTTTTAGAAAAATAAGAAAACAATTTAATAGTCCTATATAATATTATTACCTCTGTTGTACAGGTAAGGACACTGAAGCACAGACCAATCTGCCCAATCTTGTAAGATCATCTGACTTCAAGTCTAATGTTCTTCCCACTAAATTATAATGCTCTTCTAATGTCCCTCCTAATAGATGTCTGAAAGCTTCAAAAACTAATGTTTTGGAAGGCAAAATCCTGAAAGAGTACATATAGAATATATAAATGAATTCTCAGGCAAAGTAGCAAACAGGGTAGGTAGGCAACTGCCTAAAAGATTTGATTTAAATTTTACTGCAAATGCCTGTTTCAGTTTTTAAATTCCCTCCTTTTGTTTCCATGATGTTATTTGTTCTTATGATACCACCCTTTTCATTTCCTTTGTAACACTTAACACTGTCAATAAATAACTTATTTAGTTCTCTATAGGCTTATGTCTGTTGCTTCTTCCGCGTTACTGGAACATAAACTCCATGAGACCTCTGTCCGGTTCATACCATATCCCTAAGGCTTGGAACAATGCCTGGCACATTGTAGAGACTCAATAAATATTTCTTGAGGAAATGACTGAATGAATGAATAGTCTTTCTTTAACTATTCCTCTGCCCCCTTAGCCAAGGAACCATGATTTTTTTTTTCTCACACACCCTTTCAGCTCTAATCAGGAAGATATTTTCTTCATCTGCCTTTACTCAAGTAGCAAACAACTCAAGATGATAAAGACAGTATTTACATCCTTTCTGAGTTAATATCCTAATGAAAATTAAAATTTATCAGATTTTTTTGTAGCTATCCAAAACTCTTAAGGTTAGATGTGATCCCATAAACAGAAAATTTTGAATTTCAAAAGTGTTAATACATTGCATGTATCAAATATTATGTAATATCCCCAGCAAGGTCTAAGGTAGCAGCCCATAATCAAACACATTACTTTTCAACAAAATAACCGATTAGTCATACCAAATAAGTTTCTACTATTAAAGGAATTATGAAAAAATTGTTAGGTCATCTGCAATTTTGGATTTTATAATTGCATATAAGAGACTATGGATTTGTAGCACTAACTCAGGAACTGTAAGGAGAAAGCAAAATACACTTAGAGCACATGCCGAGTGCATGGCACACAGAAAGTATTCAAATTATCAGAACAGTTACAGGTTTGCAGGTATCTTCATTAAACAAGTGTAGCCTCCACATATGTATATGAAATATATACAGTTCAACAATTCATGAATATGTTAAGAATTTTGATGTTTCTCAATTATTTGATATTTTGACAGTATAAGGAGATGCTGCCACATGCATGCTCTAAATTTCCTATTGGCTAAGGATTTTTTGGGGGGTGGTGAGGGGGCCATCTCTTGCAATGATACAAGTTTAAGTCTTTTGGAATAGAGAAACACACAAAACATATGCCTATAGCTTTACCCTCACTTGTAGAAATAGATAAGTTTTCTGTGCTGTCTCAGAAAAGATTTTTTTCCCTAAAGATAATATTTTCCAGATTTTGAGTGTATAAAAGATAAGACAGACAATTCTATCTAATAATATATTATTCAAAAAATATATTAATAGCGAAATTGAAAACACCCCCCCAACTCCTGCTGCAGCTGACAGAACTAAGTAGTAGTTGGTTACCCCATGTGTGAGTATTACAAAGACCAGTATTAGCTTTGTCAGGACTAAAGCAGCCATGTAGACAGGATTGTAGCATTGTCTTGTGATCCTGCAGTAAGAATAGCAAGGTGTGATGTGGCCACTGGGTCACTTCTTGAAACTTGTGCTTTTAACACAACCATTTAAAAAATCAACAAATTCAGAAAACATATAATGTAATGGGATATAATGCATGAATCCAGGTTCATTTAATTAACACGTTTTTTGAAAAACAAAATAGGACAGAACATTTCATTATTGACATAAATAAGAGAAAAAGTGTTATGCTGCTATTTAGAATGTGTCTTGTGTGTCGTGGAATTGAAATATTTCAAGTCATCAATAATTAAAATGATGAGAATCCATCATTTCACTGACATTTACTTCTACATGAAAAGATGGCCTATTTTAAATGTGCTCACACATATTCTTGTCAATCACAAGCTGTCACAGCAAATTATTTCATTTTGTAGATCACATGGCAGTTAGCAGAAATCTCTACGTTTAAATTTAGATCTTAGGTATAGTATCAAGAACTCTTTTCATGGATATATTTTCCGTGACTACATCTTCACAATACAGTATTTAAAAGATGTAAAATCCTATTCATAACACTCAGTTTCACTTCTGGTTAACAAAACTCAGGAATGAAATGAATCACTGTAAATGATTACTCTGAAAGCCAAATAATAGAATAGGATATATAGGAAAGAATGGAAATAAGAAACTGAAAAAAAAAATTAAATGATCAGAACTCCATATAATGAAATCTAGACCTAATGAATTAGGTCCAAACAGTTTTTTTCCCTCATCTTCATTAAGACACTTAAGCAACTGGAGGGCATGAACCATTTCTTATGCTAGGTTTACATTGCCTACAGCTCCTAGCAGTTATAAAGGAGCTGAACTCATAAACCCCATGAATCTTACGCAAGAGTTTCCACCATGCCACCATTAGTAGAAGGTCCAAGAAACTGAATAAAACCTAAACTGCATGCCCATGAATCTGATATCTTTAAAAATGCCTTTTCAAACAATCCATTAACTGCATCTTCACAGTTCTAGAGGAATCTTTAATAAACTTCAGAATCTTCAAATGCCAGAATTATAAGACCTAATAAGACAGTTGATCTTCATCAACAGTATTTATAAAACTTATTTCTGTTTTTCCCACACACAATTAATCTTTCTGCTTAGGCATTCAACTTCAAATGTAAGAATTATTCTAATATTACATTTCAACAGACTTGACCTTGGCTTGACCTTTACACGAAAGCTTTGTGTTTAGAGGTATGTGATAAATAGCTCTCTGGTTTTCTATTAAATCTAGTGCCTCTGGTTGTCAACAATGATACTCAAAAGGGTAGTAAAGAAGTTAAAAAATCAGAGATGTTCTGCAGGTCTCTTTTGACTTAGTAAATCTGGAAATAGTTCTAAGGCAATTTTCACTAACTACACTGCTTTTCCAAAGAATAAGAAAAAAATAAAGTAGGGAAATATAATTGTTAAAATATACAGAGACTTATTTGGCCTTCCTGTGCCAGAAATAAAGTAAGTTTTCCTTGGTAGGACACAAAGGATTGCTTTAATTTTTTCTTTTTTAATTTAAAATCAGAGATGAAGGAACAATGACAAAAACATAAGTGAAACTATGAGTCTGTCTCTGATCTGGCCTAGTACCTGGCACATAGTAAGCTCTCAGTGAATGTTTGTTGAATGAATGAAAATCAGTATATTAAATTAATGACAAATTACTGACTCTAATGTCTATTGTTAACTGTACATAAAATATCTATGTTCGTTTGGAAAGATACAACACCAAATTTTGCCAGGTGTTTTCCTCCTATTTACCCTTAGAAAGTACAATTTTTCAACTTCAGAGAATGCTTCCTTACTTTAAATTTATCTACCATCTTCAAAGCTATGCATGCATGTTTTATTTTTATGGTACACTCATGACAGGTTGGCATATTATTGATTATCTATAAAACTCATGTAAGAAAGGTAAGTTTACCTTATATGAAAAAGTATATGTGAATACGTAGGTGATACATATATATGAAATCTCCCCACATGCCTCTCTAAATATCTACATATATAATAAACTGCATATATATAATAAATTATTTGCTTTTATATTCTTGTTCTGAAAGAAACCAAGTATCATTCTTTAGGCTTATAGGCTTATCTAAAAGCTTAATTCAGATGAATGGCTTTTCCCCATTATACCTTAAGTCTTTTTAACGGACATGTGATATGCTAGTCTGTGTCCAAGCTCACCTACAATTTCTTTTCTCAAAAGACAAGGCACATCTGCCACCTGCTCTACTCCGTGTCCCAGCAACAACTGTCGAGCAGCATAAAGATTGATTATCAGTCAAAAACCATTCCACAACACCAGATTTTGGTGGGTTAAGCTTGCTGATCCAGCAAGAGATGGTGTGAAATTTTCAGGAGTGTGTGCCAACATTTTGGTGCTAAAAGAACAGCAGTGCATGTCACAGTGAAACACAGCCAAAGATATGCAGACAAAGCAGAGAAGTTTTTTGTTCTAGACTTGGCTTTAAAAGAATAAAAGAGAAAACAAAAAGTAGGAGGAAATTCGTTGTGTACATTTAAAACTCATCCACTAAGCTTAGTCATTTGTATAACAGTGTTATTTTAGGGAAACATGTCCAGGAGATCCTCTAAGAAGCTTAGCTATAAGTAATTTTTATATATCTCTTCTATAATACCATTATCATATGAAAGGCAAGTACTTCTTATTAATGAAAATAACCAACAATCTTAAGGAAGCATTCATTACATATACATCTGAATATAAAAATGTCACGGGAACAATTACAAAGACTCATGCTTTTAAGCAAATGGATGATTGAATGAATACAGAATAAAGGCAGCCGTATTTTAAAATTAAAGCAAAATCTGAAAAATATATGTGTCTATGCTACTGCATAGGTAATTTTTACTGAGTATTATAGCAACAAGTTTCTTTACAAGGATCAAATTACCTCGAACTTTTTATTGAATTCAAGAAGTTATTTATTTCCTAATAACCAAGTAGCCTTAAAGAGACAGAAATCCTAGTATCATTTTATACAATATTATTAATAGAAGAAGAATTTTCATCACTTCATCTGTAAAGAACTACAAAATTGTTTTTCTTTTACTTATGCAATTACTGCCTAGACTTGCCTTTGGTTCACTAGCTTAATAGCAGAAAAAAAAATTCTAATAAGGTTTAAAAAGCAGAGGGGAGTACAGCAGTTAGATACACTGAATTTGTATGGCAAAGTTCTTACGCCTTTTAAATGAGATTACCATATACAGCACTTGATAACAGACTCTGGGTATGACACACGCTTGGTAGAATATTCTTAGATAGTGGTACTTTTATTTCTCTCTTAAAATGTATTCTTTCCCACTGAAGAAAAAACGCTTTTCTATTTTAGAAAATCTCCACATTTCTGATATGTTAGAAACAACAGTCTTTTTCAAAAAGACCTTACCTACAAAGAGTCTAAAATACACATATTTGTATTTCGTATATATAATTTATATTATATAACATATTTTATGTGTTCCTTTTATATATGTAAAATGTATATACATATAAACATTTCAAGGTTAAAAGTCAAGTTGCAGCATTTATCTTATGAAAAATTATATTAGGAAAATCACATGTATATAAGAATTATATGTTCATTACTGGCCACATATTCATAATTATGTTAATGTCATCTGAAAAAAGACCAAGAGTATAAATGAATAAATGATACTTGAAACTTTGAACTATTTTTTGAGAGAATAAGTCTAATGAATTATGTCTGTTGAGTGTCACAGAAACTAAACAGTAAATTCAATAATCTCTGATTTAATTTATTATATTTTCACCATTTAACCTCCTGCAGGCTCCCTAATGTCTATTCAGATCTATATTAAATTAAGCACCAATGCTAATGAAGGGCAATAAACGTGGCTGTCAGTGGATTTTTCTTTCATTAAGCACATTATCCTCTTACTGAGCTGTAAATGCGTAAACATTAGTTTTGTTAAACCATGCAAAAAAGACAGGATGAAAATCATTTTTTAATTGCACCCCTTAAGCAATTTACTATGTGTGGGGGTAGGGTATATTTTTTCCCTTTTTTACCTTTAATTTTTTTGAATGGATCTAAAAAGGGCTCTCCCGTTGAAACATAAACGTCAGCTTCATGGGGTATATCTTCAGGTTTGAGGGCTTCAGTGCCGTCTGCCAAGAACACTCGTCGTGCGGCCATGTTCAAATTTAGCTTTTCTGTGCACTCCTCCAGCAACTAAAAGAAAGGCAGAGGTAAGAGATAGAGATTTACGACAAAGAAAGTAACATATTTCCTCTGAACAAAAGGTGCAGTGATCAAAATAGAAACCCCCTGAGCCACTTGCCAAATTAAGTAACTCAATACCTCTACCAATCTGGCTACTAGCAGTTGAAAATATTCAAATAGGTTAAATCACAAACACTGAGAATATTTGATTGTCTATTTCCAGTCCTTGAATGTTCCACCATATTAATAATGATACAAGATATAAAGCCACTGTATCTGTTTAATTAAATATACTATACATATATTGAGAAAAAAGAAATGAAATGACTATGAGATCTATGAATATATGGTATAGGAAATATACAGATTCAGATTACTAAAAAGAAAATTTTTAAACAATAAATGTCCCCTTTCTCATTTTTTTATATATAAAGAGAGTAAGGTAAGAAATAAAGCACTGAAAGCTTTTGGACACTAATTACCAAGGTGATGGTTGGTACAGTAATTTTGGCAAAGACTGTTTTAGATCCATTTTTATAAGCTGTTACTCTAATCATTCTGGGTTGAAGTTTGTGTCTTTGAGACAATTTATGCCAATTCAGGTCCAACTGAGATTTTAAAGAAGACAACTCTGAAACTCTGAAGAAAAAAACACACAACAATCGGTGCATGTTAATTAGTAAAAACATTTAAGTAAATATTATCCAGGATATTATCTATAGATATAAGCACTGATGACTGTTCCTAAGTATTCCTGAAAACAAAACAAAACTTTTTCATAGGATAAGACTGTCCATATACACTTAAATATTTTTAAAATTTAATCATGGATAAATTTGCCAAAGCTATTCTTTTAAAACACCTATCTAAGAATAAGCCACTTAAATCATTTTACATATAAAATATCACAACACTTATTTAAAAAATTATATATGCTATATTCTAATAGAAAGCAAAAAAAATAGTATTATAGTCTCAACATCATGAAATAGTAAATGGCTACGATTTTCCTTTAAGTTTTCATGTTTATCAAAGTTCTTTGATTTTTTTAAAAAAAGATTTGAAATTCAAACAGATCATAACTAAACTTTTTATTCTGAAGTCAATTTTCTTTCATTTCAGTTTGCTTGGGGGCAGTAAGAAGAGATTTCTAAGTTTTGCCTTGGTCAAAACCAGTTTCAATCCTTATTATTTTTCACAGCAAAAGTACGTGGTAAATGACTAACATGTCCTACTTTTTTACTTAAGAGTTTTCTAACTAATCCTGTTAATTCCTAATGCCACAGTAGTAAAGTCAACATTCTAAAGTAAAAATGTGAGGTAAATTAAAATCACAATATATCCACATATCCAAACATGTGAAAATAATACATCAGTTTCTTAGTTTTACTTTTATCAACATTTTCTTCTATCCATAAACTCTTAGGTTAACAGTTTATGATAACAATCTTGATGTGAAAACATATATACAAATGGTTTTATAATATGTTCATTTCAATTTGATTTTATTTCAAATATTCATTAAATATCAAAAGTATGCATTTACACTTTTAAACAAATATCTAGTAAACCAACATATTTCAAGATCTTAGCCGGTTTCTGCTTTAAATATGCTTTTCAGAGTTTCATATTATCCAGGTTCAAGTGTTTCTCATGTTTTCCACAAGTGTAATTAGCAACATTATACTCAGGTGCTTTCAAAGAGAAAAGTAAACAAAACAAAAACAGAAAGAAAACCCTAAAGATGTGTTACATTTTAATGTCTGAAGTAGTCAAGTGAATCATTATAAATTCTGCTCAAAGGAAAAAGCTTCAACAAATCAGTTAAAAAGAACAGAGAACAGCTTTGATTACCTCAGTTGACCCACTGGAGCACTGACAGGTCTGTTTCTCTTGGATGCTGATATAAAACAAGAATTGTTTTTACTGTTTGATTCGTAGCTATCTGGGTCTGCTATTTCATTGTGGCTATGATCTGATGCTGTTTGATGTGTAGAACAATCTTGAAGTCCTGACCCTTCTGATACTGCTGCTGAATGCAAAAGTCTGTTGGGGCCAAACTGCAAATAATCTTCAGTAGTTTTAATAACTGCTTTTGCCTGGGATGACATAAACTCCCTGAAAGAAACAATGCAAGGAAGAATATAGTGAATTGATCTGTAATCACTTATTAACAACTACCACATAAAAACTAGTTGTATGTTATGTGCTAGACAAAACACTACACACTTAACCAGCATTTTTGTTTAATCTTTATAATATTCCTGGGAGGTAGTACTATTTTTATTCCCATTTTACAGATTTTAAAAGTTGTGGCTCAGAGAGGTTAATTAACTTGCCCATGCTCACATAATCAGTAGCTGACTGGGTGGGAAATTGAACTCAAGACACACTAAAATAAAACCCACATTCATAACAAACCTAATTATTTAACAAAATTAAAGAGAAAATTTATAATGTTTGAAACTATGTTAAGTAACATTTTTAATTCTTAGATTCACTTATTAAATACTACCACTCTACATTAGGAAACACAAAAATTAAAGATATAGCAACTACCCTCAAGAGACTTGCAAACTATCCCCTAATAGAATATATGTTAAAAAAAAAATGCTTAGAACTATGGGTGTTTATTAACTTTAAGTGCAAAAAGAATTCATTGAAGGCAATCTTATGTGGGGTAGAATAAAGTTGTAAAGGCTTTACAGCAGACTTGGGATTAGGTGACTAACTCACCCTGATTTGCCCAGGATGGTCCTGGCTTTGGCACTAAGAGCAACACATCTCAAGAACTACCTTAGTCTCAGACAAATTGGGACACTTGGTTACCCTACCCGGTATTCAAGCAGAAAGAGTAGTATTTAGTTGAACATGGTACTTGAATAGGGTACCATTAGCCTGGGATGATATGTAAATATATGTAAATACCAAGTCTGAAAGAGAGAAAATGTTGAGTTTGCCAGTAGGATAAAATGAAATAAGCTTAAACGTATTTGAGAATATGGAGCTATGTGATGGTCAGGCCTAGGTGGTAATTAGCTTCTACGCATTAGTGTAATTTGGACTATTTTTACACAAAACACATCTGCCTCTTTCCAATTTGCTAGTTCCTCAACAGTTCTTATACATAATATAATATAACCCCACTGCATCCCCACACACGCAATTATAAAATAACACATTTTTAGCATGGAAAGTTTGACATGAACAGCCCCTTCTCCAAGTTTAAACATCCACAAATGTCATAATCATCCCAATGATTTCTTCTGGCCCTACTTTATGTTCACAAGTGTGGAAAAGAGTTGGTTATTTCCTCAGAAAGAATGAAAGGTAGTCATGTGCCACAGGGAAAAAGCTTTGTGTGTGGATGAGAGCTGATACTGTGGGCCAATGGAGCTCAAACACTGGGACCTGAGCAGTTGTATTTTGTTGTTGTTGTTGTTGTTGTTGTCATCACGTTTCTATCCAAGTCAGCCCAGGATGAGCATAGCACTGGGGAGAGGAATAGCCTTCCCCACACTCTGAGGATCCACCCTGGTTTAAAACTGTGGCAAACAGCATCCTGAATGGATCACTGGATTTTAGCTCTGGCAGAGGTGGGACTTGCCTACAGTCCACCTGAGCTACTGAGTTACTGATGGCAGTGGGGAGTGGCAGCATATGGCAGAAGTCATGTCACAGTGGCGGTGTTTCTGCAGCAACAGCAATGGAGCTGCAGATGGTTACCAAGCTCTTCGACCTGGGGGAAGAGCAGTCAACAGCCAGGAAGGAAGATATTCAGATCTCATAACAGTTCCAAATGCCCATAAACAGTTACTAGGAAAGCAAGTTGCCACTTAAAGTAAGAAAAGGAACTCAAATGCAGAATGCGATGTCTTTGTTTTTTAATAAATGCATTTTGTTTATTGTCAAATATTTTTATATATGTACTAATGATTTTATGTAATAACCCACTGTCACACCACGATGCAAGTATTTTTTCCATACTCCAAAGTTTTAACTTAAAGCTTTGTCTTTTTTACCTTACACTGTTTTATAAACATTTTTCAGATTGTTCTATTGTCTTTACAGATTTTACTGGAATGTAATATTTTGTCAAGTATAGTTTGCTTTCTTCAACTAAGTCATTTAAGAGTTATCTACTATTTTTGTCTGCTGGCATATCTTCACCCTGTATTCTGGTAAAAATACTTGCATTCTTTTGGGAAACTATCCATCCTAGCCCTCCAAACTCCATGTGATTTTGGTAGGGTTAGGACAATAAATTACATGACATTTACCTGGCAAATAGTAAAAAGAATTAAAATATATGGTTCTACCATATATGCATTTATTATATACTTTCCTCTAGCAATTTATATCTAAAAGGGGAGAAAGAGTAGTTTTTCATGTACAAAACTCATTATTGGCCCATCATCTTTTGTCTTTAGCTTTGATTTATTTCATCAATATTGATGACAGATTTGTACAAGTTCCTATACATACGGAACTTTTCTTTTTCTTTTTTTAAATTTTTTAATGGCAAGACTCCTAGTATATGGAAGTTCCTGGGCCAAGGACTGAATCTGAGCCACAGCTGCAACCTACACCACAGCTACAGCAATGCTGGATCCTTTATCCCACTGTGCTGGGCTGGGCCAAGGATCAAACCCACATCTCCACAGCAACCGGAGCCTCTGCAGTTGGATTCTTTGGTCTTTTTTTTTGCCTTATCTAGTGGCAGCACCTGTGGCATATGGAGGTTCCCAGGCTAGGGGTCTAACAGGAGCTGCAGCCGCTGGCCTACGCCACAGTCACAGCAACGCGGGATCCGAGCTGCATCTGCAACCTACACCACAGCTCACGGCAACGTCGCATCCTTAATCCAAGACAGTCTTTGTCCTTTAAATGAGAATTTACTTTCATTCTTACCGTTTTTTATTTTTCCTGTTTTATGTTCCTTTTTATTCTTTTCTTATTTTCTCTTGGATTAAACAGTACTTCTTAATATTATTTCATTTCCCCTTCCATTAGGTTGTATGCCATAGATTGTTTAACCTTAGTTTTAGTGGAAACACTAGATACTACAGTATGAATCCTTGTCTTATTAAAGTTTAATATAAATTACTACTTTACTACTTTCCAGACAATGCAAAAACTTTGGAACATATCATAGCCACTTATTGCTGCTTCCATAGCCTGGTGATCAATACTTTTTTATTCCATTTTTCACACATCTACCTTTCATGGCTACTTGTTTTACGCAGGAAACTTAGCTCTGAAATTCTGCTTACATGGGTTTGAGGTTTTACGTCCTGTCCTATGTTTATTATGCATTATTAATTACATGAATTTTATAATTTCTTTTAAGATCTACATTTTCTTATTGCTGTCTTTTATAAAAATTTGTTAAGTTGTAGCACGGTTATCTTGGTTTGTTTTTCCTAACTGGAAAAATTCCCAACTAGGAATTTCATGTGGATCCCTAAACCAATCGTTTTAGGAAATGACCCTTTATCCAAAACATAAACCTCATTTTGCCCTCAGTTACTGTTGAGGCTTTCTACCACATTCTAAAACCTGGGCTAATTTTATTAACACAGATGTTCTTTCTAACCTTTCTATGTCAGTCTTATTATTTTGTCCTGAAGTCTATGATATATCTCTACCGTGAATATTTCATTATATATGTTATTCATATATATATAGATTTCAAGAAGTTCCTTGTTCAGTAAGACTTTTATGCTACCTTCTTGTATTAAAAAAAATACTTCATTCCTTCATTCCTTCATTCACATTTGCCCTGGTAGGTTTGATAGTTTGAATCACTATATCTCCTTGATCCTTTCCTACCATATAAAGTGCTAGATTTCAATTTCTGTTAAATATTCCAATTTATCAATTCATTATTTACTCTTGGTAAAAAAATTATTATTTACTTTTGGTAAAAAGCATTTTTTTCAGCATAAAACCTAAAATCCACTATTAGGTTGATACAAGAACATCAATCACACTACTTTAGAACTATATCTTAAGAAATATCTCCTATCTATCTACCTATCTATCTGTATCAATTTTCTATTGTTTTTAACAAATTACCACAAACTTAGTGGCTTAAAACAACATCTATTTATTATAGCACAGCTTCCATGGGTCAGAAGTCTGGGCAAACCTTAGCAGGAATTTCTGCTCAGGATCTCATAGGCTGAAATCTTGGTGTCAACTGAGGCTGCAGTCTCAACTGATGCTCATGTTCTTCTTCCAAGCTCATTCAGGTTCTGCCAGAATTTAGTTCGTTATAGATAAAAAGAATTCATAGTTACTATTATCTTCTTTGAGGCCAAAGGAACTCACCTTTCAGGATTTTCAGTCTCTGATCTCTATATGATCAGGTTAAGTCCACCCAGGATAATCTCCATTTGATTAACTCAAAGACAACTCATATTATACCTTAACTACCTACATCTGCAAAAATCTCATTTGCCATACAATGTAACCTACCCATGAGAGTGACATCCTATCATACTCACAATCCTGTCCACACTCATGAGGAGAGAATTATACCAGGCATATATACCAAGGGGGTGGGAATCGTGGGGATAATATTAAATTTCTGCCTGCCACACTAGCTATACAATTACACAGTCTTGAATATCCATTTTTAATACCAATTTAGATCCAGATATTTTATTTTCTGGAAAATTCAAATGCAACTAATGAAGATTAAATTTTGTCATTATTAAATACTGAGACTATTTAAAAGAATGTAGCACAGTTTCTGATGGCAAATCCAAAGAGCAACTCAAGAAAATACACAGAGAAATGGCATTGTTTTTAAAATAAATTACCACTTCCAAAAGTATATATTTTAAAGGTGGTAGGTATTAATTTGGATGTAAATGTCCCAGTAAGTTTTTTATAAAAAAAAAAAAAAACAGCTACATTAATTCTGAGTTAGTTTATTGCCAGATATTGGAAAAAGATAATTTATTTTAGCAATTCAAATAATTCTTTTGGAATTAGGTGATAAAAATGAACAAAGAAAAAGTGTCGTTACCTCTTTCTCCCCCTCTCTCTCTCCCCCTCCTCTTTCTCTCTCTCTCTCTATATATATATGTAAACTATGTAAATATTCAAGAATTTTATGCATTCTTAGAGGAAGATGAAGCAAAACATGTCAAAATTTAACCTTAAAGATGGAAGCATAAAAGTTATTGGATATTTAAAACCTGTAAAACTGGAGTTCCCATTGTTTCTCAGTGGGTTAAGGACCTAACACTGATTCTGTGAGGATGTGGGTTTGATCCCTGGCCTTGCTTAGTGAGTTAAGGGTCTGGCATTGCCACAAGCTGTGGCATAGGTTGCAGATGCAGCTCTGATCCACTGTTGCTTGTGGCTATGGTGTGGGCTACAGCTGCAGCTCTGATTCTAGTCCTAGAGGAAAAAAAAGCTATAAAACTTTAGATTTTTAAATCTTTTAGACAATTTGTACATATGGTACAGTTATATGATAAATCAGAATTACAAGGCTAAAAGGTACATTAAGAGATTAACTAAATTTTATACTTTTCTGAAACAGTACTATACCACATCTACATATAGGCTTTCTATAAAAAAGATTATAAAGGACAGATCTTAAATACTGTGGAACTGACAACCCCCCTAACATCTCAGGTTAGTTTCCACTAATTCTAATTTATAATTTTTGTTTCATAAAGCAACAACTAAGATGTGAGATCTAAAAAGTATAAGAGGAGTTCCCTTCGTGGCTCAGTGGTTAAAGAATCCGACTAAGAACCATGAGGTTGCGGGTTCGATCCCTGGCTTTGCTCAGTGGGCTAAGGATCCGGCGTTGCCTTGAGCTGTGGTGTAGGTGGCAGATGCGGCTCGGATCCCGCGTTGCTGTGGCTGTGGCGAAGGCCGGCAGCTACAGCTCCTGTTAGACCCCTAGCCTGGGAACCTCCATATGCCATGGGTGCGGCTCTACATAAAGGCAAAAAGACAAGAAAAAATAAAAATAAAAAGTAAAAGAAAATATGCCCAGGAGTATAGAGAAAGCAGATAAATAGATCATGATGAGACTTAAGGATATGACTCTAGTTTTGACAAGAGCAATTTTTCTTCTGAATTTCTCTGTTTAATAGCATTAGTGGATATTAGTGGCTTTTTATAGCAACTTGAGGAAAGCTCCTAATAAAGTCATACTTGTTAATCTCTTACTCAAGGACTTCTGCCAACTGGTGCTGCTCACCACCCACCCCTCCCACCCTGTAATACCCCTCAGCTAGACTTGTATCACATTGCCTTCCATAGTTCTTACATGTTTGCCTTTTTGTCAATGGTGTTCACTCAGCTGATCAATTTCCATTACTGTATATCTTTCAATAAGTAATTATTTAATAAATATTAAACTGAACTCAGTGTCTACATTTTCCAAAACTCCTTCCCTAATAACAGTCATTGTCTAGTGGAGGAGAAAAATGTTATACACACAGGCATGCATATAAATTTACAAATTACTGACTGTAATTATTACTGTGAAAGAAAAGTCTTCGTTATTATTATGAGGGAGACATTCAGGGGTTAGGGACATAGAGAAAACCTCAATAAAACTCTTCAGGATGACAAGACACTTTTGAGGAGTTAACCCCACTGGATCCTGGTCATTCCCTATTCCAAATCATTCTCCCAGGTTGTGTGCAAGAACAGATTGTACTGTTTTGCATGCTGATACATTTGCTTTGTGATTTGTTATGTGATTTCAGATGATTTCACATCCCACTCTGCAAGGATAAGATCCTTATTTTATCTCTTTTACACTGCCACAGGAACTCAACCAGTGATTGATAAGCAGGAATTATTCTTTGGTAATTACGACATCATGCAAAAGTATGTCATGTCGTTGATAAAGAAACACAATTTAAGAAGTAAATTATAATAAACCCAAGCTTATATCATAGAACATTATTTGTCTGAGTCAATGCCCCATTTTTCCTTAAATGAAAAGCCTCAGTTATGTTTAAATATTCACCCTCTTTATATGCCCACAGAACATATGCCCTGCTCAACTCCAGTGGGAAATACTCAATGGTCTAACACCAATGAAGGTAATTCCATTTCCTTTGCCTTGTGCAGGTTAATAATCAGCTTATAATCCCGTTTTGGTCAATGAGAAATGAGAAGTCTTCTAAAGAAAGGGTTTTTTTTCCCTAATTAAAAAAAAAAAGAGATAAGTGATCAAATATCTTCTTTAGTCAGATATTGTTGAGTGAACATGTGATGAGCCCTCTTGCTAGTAGGAGGAGTCAAATCTAAGGATCTGGCCAATATTCTGAGGATGGCAGAGGGGAAGATACAAAGAGCCAGTTGAACCACTGAACTTAACCCTAGAATTGCCCAGTCTCTTAAGCTCTTATTTTATGTGAAATAGTGACTGTTTTTTTTTTTTTTAACTTTTTAGGGCCACATTCGTGGCATGTGACTGTTCATTCACAGTTTTTTGTTATTATCTGCTAACACAGGCTCTGCTAAAGTAACCTAACTCACATAATCAGCTTTTTAATCATATTTGCTTTACTTTTAAATTTACTCAAAATCTTTACTAATTTTGAATTAATTTTATGATAGGCTAAAATATAAACATAAGACATTTTCAAAAAATTGGGTGTTTTTTTTTTTTTTAATTTTTTCCTTTTTAGGGCCGCACTCACGGAATATGGAGGTTCCCAGGCTAGGGGTCAAACTGGAGCTACAGATGACACACTACACCACAGACACAGCAATTCAGGATCCAAGCAGTCTACAACCTACACCACAGCTCAGTGCAATGCTGGATCCCTGACCCACTGAGGGAGGTCAGGGAGCAAACCTGCATAATCATGGATATTAGTTGGATTCATTTTCTCTGTCCCATAACAGGAACTCCCTAAAAAAATTGACTTTTACTTAATCAGGAACATGTCACCAGAAATTTCAGCAGAAGCATAAAATAACATGGAGGTCCCCGCCCCTTTTTTGAAACACAAAGCATCCTTGGTGAGTTTAGATTTCTGTGGCAGAAATCTGCATGTGGCTAATAATTCTATTCATAAGTAAGAAGTGTGGCTACTTTGACAGATCATGGCTCAATAACAAGCATGAAGGTCTAAGTTATCACACAGTTTGGATGTGAATTCAACAGCAGGATAATGACAGTTGCCAAGGATTTGTGCTTGCTGTCGCTTTATACCAGTGTTGCCTGTCAAAATGTCTCTTTTTCTTATACAGAAGCCATAGAATTTTTATGGATAGCAATTACTTACAATATACAATGAAGTACATCAAATCTAACAACCACTCTTTAGCCCCTCATTACTTGGTAGTCTCTTTGTTAAATGTAGTCGACCGTTTTCATCTAAATTATTTATTTATACTGTATATTTGACAAGTATATATTTCTCGCTTTATATTCTTATGGCATTTAAACCTTCCTGAAGAGTTATGCTTTTTTTTTAATATTGTCATTTGTAAAACTTATCTTTATCCTATTACCATTTTAATGATAATTAAACTCTCTAATTGGAATAAATACAAATAAGAAAATGTAAACATAAAGGAAAATGACTCCAAGTACATTCAATAATAAATCACCAGCTTAAAATACTGGATGCAACAAATACAAGAAATAACCCCACATCTGTCTGGTGCATGGAAACTTGTATAAAATCTGAAATAAACAAAGCACAAAGATTTCATAAAACTTCATCCTACCTTACTTCAATCAGATAAAACAAATAACATCTAAGGATATAAATAACTGCCAACAATTGCTAGGTAAAATGTGATTTAAACATCATAGAAGGTGAGTGAATAATAGCAATGGTAATAATAAATGTGAACAATTTCTCCCAAATTTTATTTTGAACACAGGAAGAAAGTATAATTCTATTTTGGCTTGGAAACAGTAGTGAAGATATCTTGATCGCAGAGCCATTTGCAATTATTCTATAATAAATAGTAAGTCAAATTTTTATTTGGAGCTCAATGACTAAATAATAACTAATTAATTATGTTCAAATTACACTTAATCCCTAAAGGAGATATTCAATGTTTGTTAAATTGAGCTTACTTGCTTCTACAGAAGGAAATCTAAACAAGAAGAAAAATTTATAAAATTTGTAAAGGGCCCATCTGAGTGTAGGATCAGAGCATAAGTCTTTCCACCTAAGGGAAAAAAAGAATACTACTTCGCTTATGCAAAAGCACAAAGGAATAAAAATAAAGTACATCTCAAATCTAAAATTAGGAGAGGTTATATATATATTACATACTTTTCAAAGGAAATTTAGTTTTTTTAACGAAATAATATAGTCTTAATATTTTAAAAGTAAAAAGTATATTAATGTTTGGATCTATATAGTTTTTTAAGGCTTGAAGGAAAAATCTGAACTAGGAAAAGTGTAATTTGTTGGGCAGTGGCGGATGAAAACAGTTAAAGTGTTGTCTGGCTTCATTAACCCTTTCTGTGTGGTTCTCCTCACCTCCTCTGCTGCTCATTCCTTGCTTGGAACAATGGGATTACTGAACTTAAACTGTTCGTAGAAAAGGTACTATTACCCAATGTTTACATTTCAAAAAGGAGTCTAAGATTTATTCCAATTCAGAATAGCCTAGATAACTAAATGACATAAAAAGTGAGTGAATAGACTAGGCTTGTTAGTCTCCTTGAAAGCAAGATTCATCTGTCAAAAAGAACCTGATAATCTATAATAAAAAATTGTTGGAAATTCACTTTTTTTTTCTTTGTAGGGCCACACCTGTGGCATAAGGAAGTTCCCAGGCTAGGAGTCAAATCAGAGCAGCAGCTGCCATCCTATACCAGAGCCGCAGCAATGCCAGATCCTTAACCCACTGAGAGGGCCAGGGATCGAACCCACATCTTCAGGGATACTGGTTAAGTTCATTTTTGCTGAGCTGCAACAGGAACTCTGGAAATTCCCTTTTAAAACTGATTTTAGTTCCCACTGTACCTCGGCAGGTAAAAAACCTGTTCAATCCCTGGGCTCCCTCAGTGGGTTAAGGATCCAGCATTGCTGCAAACTCCAGCACAGGCCTGCAGCTGCAGCTCCAATTCGATCCCTAGCCCAGGAACTTCCATATGCTGCAGGTGCAGCCATAAAAAGAAAAAAAAAAGATTTAAGTTCTAATATAATATACTAAAAATAAATTGTCCCCTCTGGGAACTAAAAGAATTGGTATTACACTCAGTGGCAAATAGGATTAAAAAAAATCATAACTTTCTATTATAAAAATCATGAAATCACAAACTTTGAAGATCACTAGTTAAAAATTAATAAAAACTTTTTTTTTTTGCTTTTTGGGGCCGCACCCACGGCATATGGAGGTTCCCAGGGTAGGGGTCTAATCGGAGCTACAGCTGCCGGCCTACACCACAGCCACAGCCATGCCAGATCCGAGCTGCATCTGCGACCTACACCACAGCTCCTGGCAATACCTGATCCTTAATCCACTGAGCAAGGCCAGGGATCAAACCCGCAACCTCATGGTTCCTAGTCAGATTCGTTAACCACTATGCCACAACAGGAACTCCCATAAAAACAATATTTTAATGTGGGACAGAAAGACATACTAATTGTTTAGAACATTCTGTTAGTTTTAAAATGTAATTTTAATTTGGAAACCTTTTACCTCAGCATTCAGAGATACCTTCTAAATATAGCAGAACTGCCCCTAGATACCTGCTACCAATAAATAATTGATCCTGCCTCATGTCTCAAAGGCTGATACCCCCTTCCAGGTCACCCAGGAATACAGCAGACTACAGCTGCTTTCCTCAATTAGACACAGGAATTAAGCTAGACTTTTCCAGTCATCTGACATCCTAGAGGTAAGTCATAAAAGAGGTAAGCTTTCTTTGGCACAATATGTTGAAATCACACTGTTGGTGATTAGTTTTTTTTGGTGGGGGAAGCCTCCTGGCACAGCAGTTTTCACTCTGTTACAAACAAATGTAACACAGAATGACAGAGGTAAAACATTGTAAGAACACAAGAAAGACAGGAGTTCCCTTTGTGGCTCAGTGGTTAACGAATCCGACTAGGAACCATAGGTTGCGGGTTCGATCCCTGGCCTTGCTCAGTGAGTTAAGGATCCGGCGTTGCCGTGAGCTGTGGTGTAGGTTGCAGGCGCAGCTCGGATCCCATGTTGCTGTGGCTGTGGCGAAGGCCGGCAGCTATAGCTCCTGTTAGACCCCTAGCCTGGGAACCTCCATATGCCGCGGGTGTGGCTCTACATAAACAAACAAACAAAAAAAAGAACACAAGAAAGAGAGAAAAGAAGAATAATGTTAATACAATAAGAAGTAAATTAATAGCATCAGATAATAATATGAGAATAAAGTGACTTATCACCGTATGGTTGCAAAGAATGTATTTAATAAATGCAGGCATATTTTTTAAAATGTACATGTTAATTAGTGAAGAAAAGCACAATCTTTGTAATATAAGTAAAGGAAAAACCAATTTACTGTATTTTTATAGTTATCTCTCATAAAAATACCAGAAAGATAGTGGAAGAAAGGTGACAAGGGAAAAAGAATGAGACAGAAGTTTTAACTTCGATCAGGGGAAAACATCTTTACTCATAGAGAAAGTTGCCTCTCTCTGATAATCACATTAATACCAGTGGATCTTAGATTACCATTAGCCTTTATGAACTTGACCCTCTTAGGCTGAAACTCATCATTTTATTTTTCATGAAAGTAAAAGGCCTTTGGGCTTTGTCTTTGACTTTCTATTTGATTGCCAAGAAGAGGGTTATGTTGTTTTCTAGGTATGGCATAATCAAATTTGATGGTAACAGACAATAGTGACAGAAAAGAAATTAGGATCCAGAAAAGAAACAGAAGCAGCACACTGAAACAAACTAAAAAACAGGTGTTAGAAAGTGTCACATGAAAAAAAAAATTGACATACTTTAAAAAAGGGCAAATGAAATTGTAGTTAGAAACTCTATCAAATAAAGAGTATGAGAAAAAAAAGCTGGAAGAAACTGAACAAATACACTTATAGTTTCACAAAAGATATCAAAAAAATTAAAAAGTGAGTATAATACTACTTTGAAAAGGAAAATTGGCAAAAATAAATTCTAAAGGCAAAAAAAATGTACAAGTACACATCATATTAGCATTGGCACTTGTATAAAGGACTACTTAAAAAATATTATTTAGATTTTTTTTTGTCTATGTTTTATTGGGAGGAACACTGTCATGAGAAACTTAGATTTCTACAATATAACCAGTGGGTAATGATTTTCTACAAAATTATCTAGCCATACAGCTAGCACACTGTGTCAATAATCTCTTATGCTGCCAACATGCACTCATAGCTCAGAGGAATAAGGTAAAACAAAGATTGGCTCAAAGTCTAAATTTCACTTTCACCTAAATTTAGAGACACACACACAAAACAAACCGTTCGAGGATATAAATGTGACTGAGAATTTCTGTAAGGAGAGTAACACAATCACTAATTTATGAATATTTTCTTCAATGCTATAGTCTACATTTTCTTTTTAATGTAAAGCCTATGGCATCACATTTAGCCAGCCAATAGTTTATCAATAACTGACACTTGTTGGTTCTTTCACTTTCTAATAGAGAAAAAACACAAAAATACCTCTATCTCTTCTGCTTTATATTTTTGAGAAGTGCTAAAATATAGTAAATAAGAATTCTGGCTGTGGAGTTAAATCCATTTGAGTTCAAACTGTACCTTCCCTACCCACCAGCTGTGTGATCTTGGTCATGTTAATTAACCCCTCTAGGTCTTTGTTTCCTCATAGGTAAAATGAAATGTCTAAAATACTGTCTGCATTATATTCCTCCCAGGGTTGTTCTGAGAACTAAATAAATATGATACAGGTTAAGCACTTACCTAGTGATTGGCATACAGCAAGTACCCTCTGCGTTGCCATTACTGTTATTGTCGCTATGCTATCTGTCCAAGTCAGACTCTATGACTAATTTATGTTTATTTCATCATCTATCTTCTTTCTTCCCATAAAATAGAAAAAAAAAAAAAAAGGAAGGTCTCTAACCCAGGCAGCAACCTTCCTAAGATGTTACTGGTATCATGTTTACAAAAGACTGAGCATTTACATAGATAACTTTCTATAACCACTTTTATCCCTTCAGAATTCAGTTTAAGCTGCTGAATATTCTTACCTTGCTAAATCATTTGAAATATATTTGTATACTGGGTGAACTGTATCCCCACTGAAGGCGCATTCAGGACTGCTTAGCTGTGATACCTCCTTGGCTTTAGTCAAGGGTGACATAGGAACCTGAGAAAGTGCTGCTCTGTGATCTCCTGCCATTTTTAGCTGTAAATGAGGAAGAATGTAATTCAAAATGTAAAATCCTCCTGGATTATAAATTGAAGCTGGGTATTAATCGTGATTCACTTCTCATCATGCTCTAGACCACATAGAGCTGCTAAATATGAAATCCCATCAGAAATGAACAGAGATGAGAGACTAAAGGAGGTCAGAATTATGAATATGTTTTTGGTATAATCCTATTTTAGAAAAAAATGATAATTTTTTGCAAAACATTTTAATTTTTCCTATCTGCTAGAAAATTGCTAATTATACAAACTTATCATGAGGAATATGTTATTGAAAAGTGCTGCATAATGCCTTTATTTTTTCCCCTTCCTCCTTTCTTTGGAAGCTTCTTTCCTCCCGATTTTGTTGGGAATTATGTGGCCATGCTTTCTTGGCAGGGAAGTAAGGGTGTTCAAGGACAGACAATCAAAGAACCTCCCCCAGGAGTTCCCTTTGTGGCGCAGTGGAAATGAATCCAACTAGGAACCATGAGGTTGCGGGTTCGATGCCTGGCCTTGCTCAGTGGGTTAAGGATCCAGCATTGCTGTGAGCAGAAATTGACACAACACTTTAAATCATCTATACTCTAATTTTAAAAAAGAATAGTAGCCACTTCATAAAGTTGATGTGGTTGGCAGACAGGAGGTACCAAATGTCAGCTATTAAAGAAGAGAAGGCAGATCATCCTCAGGTAACAAACAGTACATGAAGACTTCCCAAGGGGCGTGCAAATCAATTAGTTTCCATTTCCAATCAGTTTTAAGCAAATCAATTTCCAGATCCTTCCCTTTCATATGTATGCTTTCCTAAAAGGCATCTGCCCAAGAAGTTGCCTCTCCCAACTACAATTTGCCCTTGGAAAGTCTCCCTTCTGCTATATTCCAAAAAAAAAAAAAAAAAAAGGCATTCCTTTTATGCCCATTTCAGGGCCTGGAATAAAGATCCTTTAATGAAGAAATTTTAAGTGTTCTCCACTAATCTATATCATTATTTATACATTTCCAAGAAATTTTACTTTTGTATTTTAAAAAAACATTAAAATGGCAATATATTCATGCTGCTTTGAATAATTGTATACTAAAAATAATTATAACAAAAAATGCAATCCTGAGGACTTTTCCAACACTTACGACCTCATGGTCACAGGACATTTACAAATTTTGTTGCTATTATATGTCAGAGTAGCCAATAAAAGACTTTCAAGCATAAAAGATAAGAAATGGAATGGACAGATAAACAAGGAGTTACTGTGTAGCACAGGTAATTATATTCAGTATCTTATAATAACCTATAACCGAAAAGAATTTTTAAAAGAACATACTTTGTTATTTACCTGAAACTAACACAATGTTGTAAGTCAACTATACTTCAATTAAAAAAAAAGAAGTTGAGTAGAAATATAAATTTAAGGAGAAAACGAAGAATTAAAATTTTCAACTACTGAAGAAGAGCTTGTTAATATTTTTAATGTTTTAAAATCCCTACAGTATTCAGGCCTGGGGCCAAAATGTTCCATAAACATGTCACATCTTGTCATGCCTGAAAACAAGGAAGCTATCAAAGATAAGTGGGGCATGTCAGAAGGACACAGAAGCCAACTTGAAGGGAATTCCACTGGCAAAAGGTAAGGAACTCTGAACATAAAAAAAGTAAAATACTGAAACATTAAACATACAAAAATCTGCAAGTACCTAATAATACTACAATAAAATTTTATTGGGTTTCCTCTGTGGCATGGTGGGTTAAGAATCTGACTGTAGGAGTTCCCGTCATGGCTCAGCAGTAACGAACCCAACTAGTATCGATGAGGAAGTGGGTTCAATCCCTGGCCTTGATCAGTGGGTTAAGGATCTGTCGTTGCTGTCAGCTGTGGCGTAGGTCACAGATGCGTCTCAGATCTGGCGTTGCTGTGGCTGTGGTGTAGGCTGGCAGCTGTAGCTCGATTCAAACCCTAGCCTGGGAACTTCCATATGCTGCACCTATGGCCGAAAGGAAGGAAGGAAGGAAGGAAGGAAGGAAGGAAGGAAGGAAGGAAGGAAGGAGGAAAACATGTTAAGTAACATGGCACAGAGAATAAAGAGGAGGGACAAATGTTACAAATGAAAAGAGACTTCAGAATTGTATCAACAAAATGCAATGCATAAACCTCTTGGGGTCTTTTTGGTTTTATTGTTTGTTTTGGCCTCACCTGTGGCATGTGGAAATTCCTGGGCCAGAGATCCAATCAGCACCACGGCAGTAACCAGAGCCACAACAGTGACACTACCTGACCCTTACCCCACTGTCTCGCACAGCAATTCCACATTAACTTGGCTTAAATCCTAATTCGAACAGATCAAATTTACTAGGACATACATTTTTGAGGCAACGGCGGATACCTGAACACAAACTGGGTATTATTGATATAAAGGAAACTACTTTACTGGGTCTGAATAAATGGTATTGTTATGATAAAAATTCTGTTAGAGATACAAACCAAACTTTTAAGTAAAATATGATAGAGTTTTGCTTTTTTTTTTTTTTTTTTGTCTTTTCTAGGGCCACACTCGCCGCATATGGATGTTCCCAGCCTAGGGGTCTAATCGGAACTGTAGCCACCAGTCCAGGCCAGAACCACAGCAACGCCAGATCCAAGCCGCATCTGCAACCTACACCACAGCTCCCGGCAACGCCGGATCCTTAACCCACTAAGCAAGGCCAGGAATCGAATCTGTAACCTCATGGCTCCTACTTGGATTCGTTAACCACTGAGCCACGACGGGAACCCCGAGGTTTGCTTTAAAATAGACCAGGAAGAGAAGTGAAAGAGAATATAAATTAAAATGGCAAAAGTTGATGGCAGTTGATCTTGAGTAAAGAATACACGGGAGTTTGTTTCACTGTTTTTCCTTTTGTGTTTGAAAATGTTCATAACAAAATGTTTCTTAAAAACCGTATGGAATTTATGTTTTATTAGATATGTTTGTAATGGTTTTATTCTAAAATGTCAACATTCATAGCATATCAGAAATTACATCTTTTCCAACTATTTAAGCCTATAATAAGAAATTTTAAAAGTCAAGGCAAGATAGAGATAGGGAATTAAGAGCTATAAACTACTATGTATAAATTAAATATATGCTATAAGGATATATTGCATAGCACAGGAAATGTAACCAATATTTTATAACTTTAAATGGAGTATAATCTATAAAAATTTTGAATCACTATGTTGTATACTTAAAACTAATGTAATATTGTAAATCATCTTCAAATAAAATAAATAAATTTTTAAATGACCATTATTTAAAGCTTTTATCATATCACTACTCAACGGTGAATATCAAGGAGATCAGTGAGATTTTATGAACTATAAATTATTTTAATTCTACTTAGAAAACTGTTTAATTAATAGAAGAAATTCCTGAAATACAAGATATATGTTAAACTTCCAGAAATTTTAAAGATAACTGAGCTCAAAATATCTAATTAGCCCAATGCCCTCTTTCCCATATACTTATGAGAACATACCCAATTATCTTGAAAAAGGCAATTAAAATTACTATTAATAATCTTAATACTGGGACATGTTATAATTCATTTGATAATTACATTTCCCACAAAGATACTGTCAACATAAACTGTGAAACTGCAGATCCATCCTGTTTACAAGTATCAGAGACAATATGTTCACTATTCTGTTGTACTTAAATGTTGTATTGCAGTTTTTCTTAACAGGTAATACGTGACATGAAACATGTCTGATTTTATGTTTCGTAATTTCCATTCTGATGTTTAGCATTAAGAAATTATATTTATGTATCACACGTGTCAGAAAACAATTTAAATAAAGAAAAATAATAGCAACTATGCCTTTCATTTCAAATACAAAATGTAAATCTTTTATTCATGGATATTAAAGAACCATCTGCAATCAGAAATGCCAGCTTTCTACGTTTTCTGATTTATGTAGCTAGCATTAAGTATTTTGTCTAAATGTTCATATTTTATATTTTCAGAAATTTGTTATGAACAAAATAGTCATAAAAATAAGAAAAAAGCAAAAGACTACATTTCAAGATTGACTCCTGGGTTTTGAAAATTCATTATTTCTATTCTTCATTCTAATTTTTAAAACAAGGAAAAGGAAAAATGTAATTATTTTGATTTTAAAAACATACTACAGGAAAAGGTACCATTTAAGTCAGGTTGAAGTTTACATTATTTATTGTTATTTTCTTAAAAAATATGCATTAGAATAAATATTTTTCTAGATAGCAAAGTAAATATAATACATGGTTCTGGCATATTTATTTTTTGAAAGGCACTCTGAATCTTAGACAACATAAATACTAGGCAGTGTGGTAGTTGCCATAGTAACAAGTAAATAGGAGCACAAAAAAACATGCAATTTTTCAAATATATACTTTTTTCATAAATCTGAATATCCTAAAAGTGAAGATTACTCAACTTTTGCTTTAGCCCCTCTTTTAGAGAGAGTAAAGTCTTTAGGAATAAAAGATTATCAGGTAGCAATGTAGCAGTCTCAAAAAACTTTTAAATGCTATATGGGAAAACTTGAGATTTTGAAAGTCAGTTTTCCAAAATGAAAATGGAAAAAAACTCCTTTCATTCTATTGTTTTAATTGTCAGTTCTTTAGGTGAGGGTAAAATTGCATAAGCTTCTTTTCCTCCCAAGCATGAAATTCCCTTTTACTTTGCATGAGTTTATTATTCACATACATTAAATGGAGCACTTGACCATGGAAAACTGATCAAACCCTGCTGATTACAAAGAAGCCACAAAAGTTAATGATAAGCCATGAGCTACTACTTGAATAAATGATCTGAAAATCTTCTTGGTAGTGTGCTCAATTGGAGTTTAGGGAGAGTTTTTCCTTTCTCTTCTCCCTTTATTAAAATACAGTCTCGGCTTTATAGGTATCCTGGAAGACACAGAAGTATATTGATAGAAGTGTTTTGAATTTTATACTTCTAGCTTAAGAGGGCTTAGCATACATTTTCTAGGGCTGGAGAAAGAAGTGGTTCTATAAGCCATGATGTGAAGTTTGAAATCTACTGAAAGATATGGTAAGTTAACCGAAACAGAACAGGAAAGTTGTCCAACTATTTGGGGGAAGCAAATACTTCAAATCTGATCGCATAAATCTGTACTTCCAATTTGCTTCATTAACTATTACAGTATATGGTTTCATTAACTATTATGTAACAGTCTCCTAGAGAACATAAAAAGTTTTAAAGATCACCTTCTAGGCAGGGCGCCAAATATGATGATAAAACAGTGTGCTCTAGGACTCACCTTGTGCTAACTCTCTTATAAAGAAACCATACACTTTAATGGTTAAGGATTGACTGAACTAGCCTGCAAGAGAACTTCCTCATCATGCATGATCCTATTTACTTTTATCAAAGATAAATCAGTTTTTTTTTCCCTTGAGGAGATAGTAAATTAACTTTACAAAGTCCAAAGTATGAATTAAAATATTCGTCAAATATTTATTACTATCACAACAGAATAAGTCACATAGATGATGTGACTACTGCAAAAGGAAGAATATCTTTTTATTCCTCTTGCCCCTCAGTCTTTTTAACTGTTTCCCTCTGCTTTCAACATCTTAAAGTGATAGGAAAATTTTCGTCCCTGGAGACTGGAAAAGGGAAAACATACCCATCTTTAAAACAAGGGGAAATGATTTTGGTAATTAGACAGCTTAATTTAACCTAGAAACATGCAATAACAAATTAAACAATCAATTAGTAACACCTAGAAGGGCATATGATATTGGAAAACAACCAACACAGTATCTGAAAAGCCAAATAAGACTGATGAACTTAGTATCTTTTTCTGATAGAATGACAGGTCAGATTATCAAGTAAGAAGTGAACATTTAGTGTTCTAAGCCTTTTCATTCTATTCCCCAATTCAGCATAGAAAAAAAAATGGTTTAGGAAGAAAATAATTTAAACAGTCTTCAGTGCTAAGCTAATGGATGTTGACACATCTCCTCTCTCTCTTGAGGGCTTGATTCAGAACTGAATCAATGTCTTTTGCTAACGACTAGTCAGGAATCTTGGTCTCCTTTATGTTTTAGCTCCATCATATCAAATTCTTGGGATCTCTAAAATTAAAAAGAAGTTTTTCCTTAGTTTTCTTCCCAATGTAGTTTACTTTCCAACTTATTGACCTTCCCTAGGGATCTGAAATGACTTGCTTCAACTAACTTCTGCTACAGTGGTACACGATATAAACCTACTGTATTTTTAAATTTTTTATTATTTATTTATTTTTTGCTTTTCAGGGCCCCATCTGTGGCATATGGAGGCTCCCAGGCTAGGGGCTGAATCAGAGCTGCAGGTGCCAGCCTACACCACAGCAACAGCAACACGGGATCCAAGCTGCATCTGCAAGCTACACTACTGCTCATGGCAACGCCAGATCCTTAACCCACTGATAAGGCCAGGAATTAAACCCGTATCCTCATGGATACTAGTTGGGTTCGTTACTGCTGAGCCATAATAGGAACTTCCACAAACCCATTTTAGGTAGAAATTTTGAGAGGGAAATAGGGAATGCTTGGTAAATGATCTTGTATGACTAGAGCAAATGAGAAGTAACAGGGAGTAAGAACACTCCAATCTTGAAGGGTGTGAAGAGTAGATCTTATTTGTTTAAAAAAGGAAGACACTGTAAAGAAGATCAACTATATGGAGTCAAGAGATGAACCCAGTTTTCAAGGGCAGAAGTCTCTGTGCCATGAGAATAGCTGGCTAACTACACAAGGATGTTGGGGCTCAGCTATGGAGGAAAGACCTTCTAGCTGAGAAAGAACTCAAATCTTGGTCTGTATTGGAGAATAAGACAAGAGCCAACACTATGTTGAACTGAGTTGCTTAAAGGACCAGGGTAAGTGCTGATTCTCACTATATAATTAACCTGTCCATTCTCCAAACTTCTGTACTAATTAAAATAATAATTTACTTACCTTATAAAGAAAAAAAATTCATTACTGAATTGTTTGATCTTAACTATCTTTCTTGGACTAAATACTGTAGAAACAATCAATTGGATATGTTTCCAAGCTAGAGAGGGCATTGCTTGTACCAGAGAATCAAGGTGGAAATGAGAGCAAGTGATGCTTCTAATTTTTCTCTCATCCACTCCCTCAACACAAGGCAGTCACATCCTTTTCTTCCACTCTTACCCTAGGACATTTCAGAATGTTTAATGGAGATGCCTACATTAAGATTTGTAAAATACAACTTTCTTAACTTTATAACTAAGAAATAGTAAAAACAAGGGCAGCATATGTATAAACCAAGCCGAGACTATCATCAATAATTTACTTAGTTTAATAACTGAGGAAAAAAAATAAAATAAAGAACACAGAACTGTGGATTCGGAGACATGAAGGCAGGGTATTCTAATGGAAAGATCCCTGGAACTAAACCAAGAAGTTCTAGTGTTCTGATATTAATTTGGGGTCAGACCTTGGGTAAGTCCTAAACTTTATTAGGATCAATTTCTCTATCTAAAAAAAAAAAAAAAAAAAAAAGGCTGGGACAAAATGATAGAATGGGAGAACTCCAAAGTTCTATCTCTAAAATTTTAGCCATATAAACAGAAGAGCTTTCCTGTATGGAAGCTAAGGTAGTGTGACAGAAAATGCAAAAGATAATGGAGTCAGCTTTCTTGAGTTTGAATCTTGCCTCTGTCCCTTCCCAGTCTTATTTTCTTATGTGTATGAAGTATTATCTGCCTAATCTATTTTACAGAATTGTCACATAGATTAAATAAGAAAATATATAGTGTGTGAAAGTACTTGTTAATGATAAAAGTTAGTCTTCATTTTTGTATTTAGTCCTGCATCCTGCTTTGTCTAAGAAAGAAATTTTAGACATAGTAGAATGTGTTCCAGAGACTCCTTGTTACCAGAGAAGATGCAGCTATTTACAATTTATAATTTATAATTTAGGAGTGTTTGTTTCCTCAGCTGTGGGTTTGCTAACAGTACCATCGTTGGACAGCCCTGATTTCTAGGAACTCAGGAACAGGTAGCTATCCTTTGTCACAGCAAAAATATGTAAGATTTCTAGACCAATTCCTCTAAAGGAAAAAGTGGGAACTTTAGCCATAAGTCAAGTAACTACGTTGGTTGGCAATATGTTAGAAGTGCAAAAAAGGAGGGGGGGAATTGGTTGTGCTGTACAAAGGATCAACTAAAAGTGTGGGCTAAGACAATATAAATAATATGAGCAGAAAGGCTTTGAGCGCACCGGGCATCACCATTCTGATTTTGTAAAATGTGCTAGTTGGACCTGGACCTGCTCTGTAGATGCAGGTCTTTGTGGAACAAAATCTTGGGAGGGCATCAGACATAAAAAATATATAATTGTAAAGCTTAGCCAGTAAAAATATTTTTAAATTAGGCTACTAAACACTAGGGGCTTGACCCTTTTTACTGAAAATTTACTTTTTTCATTATGATATCTGACTTTTCTCTGAGGAAATATGAATATTAAATGGCTCTCCTCAACTTGATAGAACACAAAAAGTTCATTTGTGAAGGTCTGGTGTTTTTACTTTTAATATATATAAAATTGAATATAAAATAAGGAGAACGATTTTTAAGAAACATGCAAAAAATCAATTTTTATTGATTTATAATCATATTGCAATACTGATTATGACTTCATAAATAAAGATAGATCCAGGATGGCATGCCTCTCTGAGAGATGGTTTGCCACAGAACAATCTACAGCAAATAGGCCCAAGAGACAGTAGTGAAGCAAGGCATGGCCTCATTAGTGTAGTGAAACTCAACTCAATTCATTAAGTATTGATTACCAACTAATATCTGTAATTAGAGAGATATCAAAATATAAATTAACAGACTTTGGTAAAATTGATCCAAATACATTTCTAATTATTTCAAATGCTATAAGCCTGCCAATCTCCCTGTACAGAAGAATATTATCTAGTTTCCTGACCAACCTTGACCAACACTTGCAAGGCTGGGAACCGAGTAACAATAGCACTTGAGTCCTGATGACAGGCTTAGACTCATCTACCTGAAACAAGAAACTGGGGAAACAGAATATACAGTGGACTAAGACAAAAAGAACTGCTACAGAGGACACATAAAAATCTTTTATATCTGGTAACATTTTCTTCACTTAGTTCTTCTTTTACAGGATTATCTTACTTTAACCTATAGCTAATAAAAGACATTTCTATGTACATCTTTCTCTGTAATGATATGTCTGAATATCATATATATCTACACCAACAAAATTATCTATCTAATTTTCTAAATTTTAAAATTGGGAACTTGAAGATATATGTGTACATTGTACTATGGAATATTTTTTCCTTTTCTTGTACTGAAATAAGAGAAGTTATTTAAGTTACCCCAAATTTAGGTAGAAACTAAAAATAATTAATTTAGCATTCATAGAGACTAACACTACAGATCAGGATTTACACTACAAAGATTAAAAAAAGTTACACAGTCTTTCAAATTAATATATCTGACTGTCTTTCTCTAATGTTCCCGCTTCACCTGCAGCACATCAGACAAGGTAATAATTTATGATAATCATATGAAAATATACAATTAATATTCATCACCTCTCATTCCTCATCACTTTAGATGATCAGTAATGCAGAGTGAAAATGCTGTCAGATTTCTAATTGCTTTGTAATGGGCTTGAAACAGGGAAATCATTAAAGGCAAACAATCTGTCATTTGTCTGTTACTTTAACTATCTATCACACAAAAAAACTCATTAAAGAAATTGCTAATGAGCTACAAAAGACTATATTCACGGTGCTTCCAGAGTAGATTAAAAAGTAATACTATGGATTGCTTAAAATATTTTAAAAATACGGTATTTTTGTGGAAATTCATCAGTAAACATCCATTCTTCAGTACATTTTTTAAGCCGTGTGGTTTCATTATTTTGGCATTAAATCCATCATTGTAGAAATCCCTTTAGCATGTAAGAATTGTTTTTCATCAGTCTCTAAATAATTAAATTGCTGCAAGAAGAAGCTGAAATGCTAAATGTGTTTATTACTAGAAAACTGACACAGTCATAAAAAATAGTACCATAGTAACCCTGATGCTAAGTGAAGAATATATTTTAAAATTTGATTTTTACCCTCATATCACTGTGGATTTGAACTGTTGAAAGTTTCACTCATCTTAAATAATGATATCATTACACAAAAATTATATTCACCTATTTAAATTAAGTATAATAACATTAAACTCTGAATAATAACATTGTTTTGAAAAATTTAAAGATGTTAACCAACACTAAAATGTTTCATAACATTATTTCAAATAGTTTTGGAATGGAAAACAAATCATTTCTTCATATGAGCACACCAAATCTTACATGTCTTTACTAATGCTGTATGAGGTACTAAGTCAAAAAATAAATCTATGATAATGACACTAATCTAATTATAAAAACTGGAAATGTTTTGTTGATAGAGTTCAGTTGCATTTTATTTTGGAATGAAATATGAGAGTAACAAAGATAACGGTTGTTACCAATTCTGTTTTTCATTATGCTAATGATGAATTAAATCATGAATTTATTTCTTATAGCAAAACATAAGAATTTTAATAAAGTCAAATTTCTTTTAAGCATAGATCTATTCACAACTATTGGAATACACCCAAATTTACAAACCTAAGTGAAGTGGCATGTTTAGCCAAGTGCCATGGTTGATACACAGGAGTGAATTCCAAGCTGACTTCAAAAGCTTCCGTAACACTCTAGAAACATCTTCATTATACTCTCTAATTGACTTAAACAGACTTCGTATCAACTGTTTAACACATTTTAACCCACAAATTAACACTCTTTGATCATTCAAATTAACCTTTCTTCTGTGAGTCAATTACATGACAAAAATAAAATAAACTTTAAAAATTCAGTTTAAAAAACAAAAATGGAGAAGAGAGGAATCTTTTAAAAACAGAGCATATAAATGCATACCACTGCAAATTTTGAAGAGATCACTGCAAAGTTTCAAACTTCAAAGTAAGTGGAAACCTCCAGAAAAGCCAGAATAAGTGGTCATCAGACAACAATAAAGGCATAAAGAAGTGAATGGGGATATAAGAAGTTGGTATTTATTATGATTGCTAAAGAGAAACAAGATGGATTATATACAATGAACTTTGATAAGTTCATTGAATATTAAATATCAGATGTGAAGAAGCTAGGAAGAAATGAACAAAAATTCCAGATAAGATAAAGACTTACAAAGACTTATGGTCAATTAATCTATGACAAGGGAGGCAAGTATATAAAGTGGAGAAAAGACAACGGAGGCAAGTATATAAAGTGGAGAAAAGACAGTCTCTTCAATAAATCGGACAGCTGCATATAAAAGAATGAAATTAGAACAGTCTCTGACACCATACACAAAAATAAAGTCAAAATGAACTAAAGACCTAAATGTAAAGTCAGATACCATAAAACTCCTAGAGGAAAATACAGGTAGAACACTCTTTGCCATAAATCAAAGCAATATCTTTTCAGATCCATCTCCTAGAGTGATGGAAATAAAAACAAAAATAAACAAATCAGACATAATTAACCTTAAAAACTTTTGCATAGCAAAGAAAACCATAAATAAAACAAAACAAAAACCTATAGAATGGGAGCAAATATTTGCAAATGATGTGACTGATAAAGGGTTAATCTCCAAAGTATACAAACAACTGATACAGCTCAATATAAAAAAATAAAATAAAAACAACACAATAAGAAAATGGGCAGATGATCTAAACAGACATTTCTCCAAAGAAGGTACACACATGGCCAAAAGGCATATGAAAAGATGCTCAACACTGCTAATTAGAAAAATACAAATCAAGCAACAACGAGGTATCACCTCACACTGGTCAGAATGACCATCATCAAAAAGTCTACGAACAATGCTATAGAAGGTGTGGAGAAAAAGGAAAACCCCTACACTGTTGGTGGGAATGTAAATTCGTATAGTTACTGTGGAAAAGAGTATGGAGGTTCCTTAAAAAAACTAAAAACAAAGCTACCATATGATCCAGCAATTCCACTCCTAGGCATATATCTAGAAAAAAATCTTAATTTGAAAAGATACATGCACCCCAATGTTCACAGCAGCACTATTCACAATAGCCAAGACACAGAAGCAACCAAAATGTCCATCAATGGACAGTGGAATATTACTCAGCTATAAAAAGGAGTGAAATAATGCCATTTGCAGCAACATAAATAAAGATACAAATAAACTTATATATAAAACAGAAACAGACCCACTGACATAGAATACAAACTTATGGTTGCCAAAGAGGAAAGAGGAGAAGGATAAATTAGGACTTTAGGATTAACATATACACACTACTATATATAAAATAGATAACCAACAAGGACCTACTATACAGCACAGGGAACTCTACTCAATGTTCTGTAATAACTTATGGGAAAGGAATCTGAAAAAAGAATGGATATGTATATAACTGAATCACTTTGCTGTACACATAAACTAACACAACACTGTAAATCAACTGTACTTCAAAAAAAAAGATAAAGACCTTTAAGTCTGAAACAAGCTTGAAAGAATATTGATACAACTGAAGTTAAACTCACAAGAAAAACACAGCAACAGGTGCTGTAGCAATGAAAAGTATTTACCTCTTTGTCTCCCCTGCTTAGTGCACTGCCTTGCTTAAACTCGATGAATGTTCACTGATGATTACTGTGAAAGACAAAAGGGAGAATAAATAGATCAGCAGAAGGAATATATACAAAAATGAAGAATCACTTCTAAAAGACATGGTAGGATTGTTCATTATAGCTAATTCTCAACACTGTTTAAAGCTTTATGATAATAGGCCAAAGAAAAAGGAAACAAAGAAGTTTCTCTAGCCATTCCTCTCCCCTCTCTGGCAAAGCATTATTTAAAACAGAACACTTCCACACATCTTCCTGGATTAGCCTCATTCTGACTCAAGGATTTTAATCATTTGCGTAACCTGCCTTATTCTACTCCCATAACTACAACTTATTAGCGATCGCAGCACCTGTATTTCCTCTGGCACCGCACTTAGCACAGTTACCTCAGTTGCTTGTATGTCTACCCAGATAACCTTTAAGATTTTGAGAGCGCTACAGACAAGTCTGTCTTGTGTCTCTTTAACAGAGGCTGGGACAGCTAGTAGACAATAAACATTTGTTGACTGAATGAATAAGTGAATGAAAGCTTTATTTGTACTATGTTATTATTATTATTTTTTAATCTCATCACTAGCTAAGAGATTCTAGGTTGCTCTAAAGGGCAATCATCTAATTTCAGAATACACCATAATGTTCTGTGGTACTTAAAAATAAATACAGCTTAGTTCACTGGTATGAAAATCCTAAAAATTCAGAGATAAGTAAGATCAAGGAAATTAAAGAGTTTGTGATGAAACCAGTAAAAAGAGCCAAGTAAGTATAATCCTGGGATAAGAAATAATCAGCAGAAGTATACTGTATATACTGCAAATATCCATCAATAAGAAGCACAATTTACTAATATGAGCTTAAGATAAGAATTTACTAATGTGTGGTGGACATTAGTAAGTTTATGAGCAGACAAGTACTAAAGTGATAAATTGAATAAGAATGGGATTTTTGGCTATCATTACAACCAAGAGTCTCAAACCTCTGCAATATTTACATATCTCTATCTATATCTACATCTATATCTAACTCTAGATATAGCACCGATGAAGCACCTTGAAATCAAATATTTAATGTAGCCTACTTGGCTTATGTGGATGCTGATGTCACAGGAAATAAGAGGTTTCTGCCCATGCTTTTACTTTACCTGGCAAACTACAGTTCAATGAACATTTGGGTTTGGTTTTATTTTTCCAATTCAATAGTATGTGACTTTCATTTGCTCTGTTTAAAAATGCCTAAAATACTGTTACAAATTCTTAATGTTCTAATATATTAAAAACTGAGCAACGAATATTTCATTATTAATAACAACAACAGCTAATCTTTACTGAGTATTTATTACTTTCAGATACCATTATCTCATTTAATTCTCACAACAAGCCTATGCAAGGAGGTACTATTATTATCTCCATTTTACAGAATAAGAAGCCAAGACACAGAGATTAATTAAAGTGTTTATATAACCAGCAACTGACAGAACCTGGATTCAAATCTATGAGTCTGATTCCAGAGTTCACGTTCTTAACCATTATGCTAACATAGCACATATTTCTGCTACAAAATGGATAAATTACCTCCTTAAAATAAAACCGAAAGAAACCTGTTAAAGACACATCATTAGAATACATCATTAGAACTCCACAGAATGTAGCCAGAAAGCTGGTGCTTAGATTCTCTAAGAGGTGTTTCTGCCTTCAGAGAGTTTATATTAGAACATGCATGTAAAGTGTAACAATACCCTATGAGTACAAATTGGGAGTACACCCAGGACTTCTATGAGTCCAGAGGAGGAAGTGATTTCTAAGGATGGGTCATCATAAGAGGCTTGATGGAAGAAGACAGGTCTTAAAGGAGGAAGAAAACAGATAGGAGGAAGAGAAAAGCTATGGTGTTATATGCAAGAGGAATGATGTGAACAAAATTATAGATGAAGTAACAAAATATCCAATTGTTTAAAAGTTTCATGCATGGAGGTAATAGGTGATGAGGCTGGAAAACCAGGATCATATTGGGGAGGTAAATGAATACCAGATTAAGGAGGGAGGACTTTATCCTATAGACCTGCTCTGTGCAATAAAGTAGTCACCAGTTAGATAGAGCTACTGAGTACTTGAAATGTGGCTAGTCCAAACTGAAGTGGGCTGAACTGGTAAAATACACATCAGCTTTTGAAAACTCAGTATGAAAAAAGAATGTAAAATATCTCATTAATAATTTTATAGTGATTACATTTTGAAATAATACCAGGTTAAATAAATATATTATTAAAATTCATTTAATCTGTTTCTTTTTACGTCCTAACATGGCTAATGGGAAATCTAAAATCACACGTGGTTTGCATTTGTGGCTTACATAGTATTTCTATTGGACTGTAGTGCTCTAGAATTTGAAAAAAATTAAGTTAATGAGTAAGTATTCATGTAAAAAATGTTTAAAGAAGTTTATTCTAATATAAACAAATAAATTCAGATTGTAAGACAACTGATCTGTGTTTCAATAATCTAATGGCAGAAAAAAAACATAGTAGTGGACAATTGGAACTGCTATAGTTTAAAAGATATTTAAGAGACAGAAGAACAAAATGCAATGTGTAGACTTTGGATCCTGATTCAAGCAAACTAACCGTAAAAAGATATTTCTGAGACAACTATGGAAATATAATAAGGACTAGATATTAAACAACACCAGTGAATTGTTGATCATTTTGGTGGAATAATGACATTATGGAGACGAAAGAAAAAGTTGCAAAAATATGCTTTGGGGATGCAAACCAAAGTATGTTGATATGAAGTGACAAAACACTTGGGATTTGCTGGGACAAAAAAAAATTGTAATTGTCTCTAATCCAAATAAATAAAAAATACAAATATAAAAAATGTAGATTGAGAAAACTAAGTTACTCTGATCAGGTTTTCAGAATTCTGTTCAAAAAAGGGAATAAAAGGCATAACATGATATCTTAACAGAATTATACATCTAAATAAAGTGCTCTTGCTGTAAAAATCGGATGACCTGAGTATAACAAAGCAGGAACCTGCAGTGGAAAAGGGAAGTTTAGGGGCTAGAAAAATTCAAGAGGTACTATTCTGATAGTACTGTATACAAAGGTTTTCAGAATAACAATTCTGTCATTTTAGGTATCCTTAGGGCCACAAAGAGGTTATACTGGAACCAGGACTGAACACCAGATTCTCTGACTTAGTTTAACGCTGTCTGCTTTTAAACATCTTATGTTTTAAATCCTATGGAGAATCTAATCTAAACTTTTTCCTCGAGATTTTTAAACTTTCCTATATCATTCAGTTTTTCTTTTATAGTTTATAACATCATTCAATAACTGACCATATCAAAATATTTATATGCTTAGGGTTTGTCTTCACTACTTTTCAAACTGAGATTTGGAAGAAGAAAGATAAAAAAGAAGGAAAGCAAATCCAAGCAGTAACAACAAAACTATCTCAATATCTCCAAGTGAAAATTATATCATGCTGCCGAGAAATCAAAAGCATTTTTTCACCTCCAGGCACAATGCAAACAATGCTGGTCAATACTAGGTAAGCGGCACAGAGATTTGATAATAAAAGGGAACAACAGAACGAATGAACCAAGACAGAAGTAAAAACAAACAACAGCAATCAAAAAACTTAACAGTGCCCATTTGGAGTGCCTAGCAACTGCCTCAAAGCGAGAGTTTTATTCTGCTTTTTCTGTAAACTTTAAAGATAGCATAGCTGCCCTGGGAATAGGTAGACCTGCTGAGTGTGAAAGGACTTTTAAAAATTCTTTTTTTAAGTTGGTTGCTAAGATCTAAAAAAAATAATAATTAAATTGAACATCTTTTCCAGAAAAAAATATTCAAACTGAGTAAGAAAAACTTCACTCAGCATAAGTTTTAGTTCCCTTAATTTTGGAACGAGAACATTAGAAGGCAAGTGTGGGGACAAAGGGGAATCAGAGTTCCTCAGGCTTCTCTTCGTCCCCACCCCCACCCCACCCCACCCCCAGCCACAGTACTAAGTTCGCCAACCACAAAAGGACTGGGAGCAGGAGCGGAGGAAGCTTTGGGGAAGGCGGCGAAAGCCTGGTGGCGGGGGGTGCTCTCTGAGGAAGAAGAGAGAAGCGACAGTCGGGAAGCCAGGACAGGAGCGAGTTAGAAAGAGAAGGACGCCTTTTTCCACCGCTCGGGCACTTACTGATGACAAACGCCTTGGAAAATGCCACTGGGTTACCATAGCGACCGCGTCCGGAGGGCGGAGCGGCGCTTCAGACCGTTGCCCCAGCCTCTGCGGCTCGACTAGAAACGTGATCACGTCAGGGCAGTGACTTCCGGCGGAAGCAGAAGCCGGTTCTGTGGTTAGGCAGACAGCGGTAGGAGTGGGCGCCGATGGCTCTACTAAGTTTGGTAAGTTTCCTATCAGGCGAAGCCAGGGTAGGGTGCTGGCCTGTGGCTGGCGACAGAGCCGACTGTGGATGCAGAAGATTTCCGAGTCCCAATTTTAGGAAGCCCGGATGTCTCGTTGAGCTGCGGGAAGAGGTTGTCTGGTTTTGGGGCTTCTGGCTGGGTGTTTTCAGGAGTCAGGGCTGCGGTAGCCTTCAGTGAACAGCTTCAGGCGCTTTTTGCGTGGTCTGAGCGCCTCTCCTCTGACCGAGGGACTGTTGCTCTTTACTTGCCACTGCTGACGAGCTATTTCACATGTTATTCTTTTAAGGTAATCCAGAAGAAAAGAAGTGAACTGGAGAAATTAGGAGGGAATGCTCCCAGATTCGCGTTAATTCTTTGATATGTTTTGGTTTGCTTTTAAGAAATATTTATTCATTTTGTAAACATTTATTGAACTCTAGTGTGTTTGTTGACCACTTACTGTGTGTCGCTTTTACCAAGAGGCTAGCAGAAATACTAGCAGTCATCCACTTTTCCCGATCATTATCGAATTCTTTATTTTTCTCTCTCTCTTTTGGCTTTTGTAGATTTATTAATTTAAGATATAAGCGTATATCATGAAACATCTAATAGGTTTTCCACACTTATCTGTATACTTACCCATGGAATTCTTGGGACATTTTAAAATTAAAATACATGCTTCTTCACGTTTGCATTGTAATCATGATTTACTCAATTAAGTATGAAAGAACCTAGAAAAACGGTACCGGGTTATTTCTTAGATACACCGCAAATCGTAATGAATTGTCATCAATTTTTCTATTCAGCTGATCTGAGAAGGCTCATTTCTTGTTGGATGGATGATGGCATTTGAGCAGATACCAAAAAAGGATTGGTACAGCATTCTGGGGGCAGACCCATCTGCAAGTGTGTCAGACCTAAAACAAAAGTATCAGAAACTCGTATTAATGGTAAGTCATTTTCTTTCAGATTCTAAATCATTGGGGACGGGGGGATCAGTTTTTTTAGGTGACCAGAAATTTAGGTTTCCATAAAATGAATATGTGATATCAAAGCAGGAATCAGAGGGAGTTCCTGTTGTCGTTCAGCAGTAACGAACCTGACTAGTATCCGTGAGGATGCGGATTCAGTCCCTGGCCTTGCTCAGTGGGTTAAGGATCCGGCTTTGCTGTGAGCTGTGGTGTAGGTCAGAGATGCTGCTCAGATCTGGCGTGCTGGCCTCTGCAACTCTAATCTGACCCCTAGCCTGGGAATTTTCCATATGCCACTAGTGAGGCTCTAAAAAGAAAAAAAAAATTGATCAGTGTGTCAGTTTGATTAATTGAAACTTCCAGTGAAAGAAATAAAGTTATCTGAGATGGACTAGTGTGGTGGTTTGGACCAGATCTGAGTCATGCTGATTCTACCACTAACTTCCCTGAGAAACTGGACAAGTTACTTTCTCCTGTATGTTCCTCAGGAAGGATTAAATGAAATAATCCTTGTAAAATTCCTTGAAGTGTGCTATGTAATTATCAGTATTAGCATCCCATAGACCCTAGCTAACAGTGGCTATTAATGCACTTGAAACTTGACTAGTCCAAAAGGAGATGCGCTTTTAGTTTAAAACACACATTAGAATTTGAAGACTTAGTACCAAAAAATCATATAAAATAATCAAAAAATTTTATGTTGATTCAATATCAAAATGGTAATATTCTGGATATATTATTTTGGATGTATATTTCAGAATATATTGCATTTTGCTTATTTATATGTAATATATATGCACATTTTTACAAATACAGTATTATCAAAATTGATTTCATCTGCTTTTTATTTTAATGTTGCATATGTGGCTTGCATTTATAGTTTGCATTGTATTTTTATCAAAAAATGCTGATTTAGTCCAGTTAAACACTGATTTTCACCTGACTCCATTCTTTTGTGAAATGAATTGTGGTATTTATAAATAGATAATGTCTTTCTGAACTATCATATTAATCTTTTTCAGCCTATATTCTGAGATTTCTTAAGGCAATGTAAGTAACTCTAATGGTCTCCAATTACCTCAGTATATGAAAAAAATAGAAGACCATTACTTATATAACATCAGTTGTTTCTCTTGTTTTTATCGAATAGATCTATGAGATTTTGTCATAGCTTAGTATTTATTGTGAGAGACACTGTTTAGATGTTATTATCACTGCCTTAGGTAAACGATGTTAAGGTTTCTTTTGTCTCAAAATTTTTAAGATTTCTGTCAGTAAAATCAACTAGACTCTTTTGAAATATTTCTTCATCCTTGTACCTTATTTAACATGGAGATGAGGCTGGAGAAGTAGCCTAGGTCTAGATCATGCAGGGCCTTGTAGGCTATGTTGGCGTTCTTCTGACCATAAGAAGCCGTTTGCACTTAATATGGTAACATCTGTCAAACATCAAATAAAATGAATAAAAACCATCTTGTGTACCCTCTAGTAATGTATCAGAGAGTTCTAGTTCTCTACATTTTTCAACTGAAAGAGATGCTATTACTCTCTTTCAGTTAATCAGTTTTGCCACCATTGACATTTTGGGCAGGATAATTCTTCACGTGGGGCTGTCCTTTTCATTGTAGGATGTTTAGCAGCATTCTAGATGCTAGTAACAGCTAAGAATGTTTCCTGGTTGTAAAAACTTGCAAACCTCCCTATCTCATTGAGAGCCACTGTGTTTAATGTGATTTTAGCTATTTATATAATTTTCTTTTGTGACGTCTCTTTTAAAAATTAAATATGTTCTTGGAGTCCCCATTGTGGCACAGTGGAAACGAATCCAGCTAGGAACCGTGAGGTTGTGGGTTCGATCCCTGGCCTTGCTCAGTGGGTTAAGGATCCAGCGTTGCCGTGAGCTGTGGTGTAGGTTGCAGGCGCGGCTCAGATCTGGCCTTGCTGTGACTATGGTGTAGGCCGGCAGCTGTAGCTCCGATTAGACCCCTAGCCTGGGAACCTGCACACGCTGTGGGTGTGGCCCTGAAATGACAAAAGACAAAAAAAAAAAATTAAATATGTTCTTGATCTTGTGCATATATTATATGTTTTTTCCTAGTGTATCGCTTGTCAGCTAATTTCTTGATATTGTTTGATGAGAAGATTTTTGTTTTAGTGGAATGTAATTTATCAAAGTTTTGTTTTATGGTTAGTGCTTTCTGTATCTCCTCTAAGAAGATCATGAAAATGTTCTTCTGTGTTTTCTTCTATAAGATTTATAGTTTGTCTTTACCTTTAGATGTGATTTTTGTGTATGGTGTGATATAGGAAGTTAGGTTTTTCCCTTGGTGTGGCTACCCAGTTGTTCATCATTTCCTGAAAAGATTTTCTTCTCTGTTGTTTTGTCTTGGCAAGATGGGTCTATTTCTAGACTCTATTCTCTTTGATATATTTATCCTTTATTAATACCTCTCTCTTGATTATTGTAGGTTTAGAGTCAGTCAGTTTGTTGTTTGTTTTTTTGTTTTTTTTGTTGCTGATTCTGTTTTTTATTTTTTTCCATTGCTTAATGAATTTTATTGTAATTATAGGTGTACATAAATCATCACAACTCAATTTGATAGCATTTCCATCCCAAACCCTCAGTGCATCCTCCCACCCCCCAGATTGTCTTAGTTGGAAACCATAGGTTTTCCAAAGTCTGTGAGTCATTATCTATTCTGCAAAGAAGTTCATTGTGTCTTTTAAGTTTCCACATGTAAGCAGTAGCATTGGATGTTGCTGTCTAATTGTCTGACTGGTTTCACTTCGCATGATAATTTCTAGGTCCATCCATGTTGCTATAAATATTGTTATTTCGTTCCTTTTAATAGCTGAATAATATTCCATTATGTGTATGTACCATATCTTCCCTATCCACTCCTCTGTCGATGGGCATTTAGGTTGTTTCCATGACTTGGCTATTATATAGCTGCAGTGAACACTGGAGTACATGTGTCTTTTCGAGTCGTGGTTTTCTCTGGATAGATGCCCAGGAGTGGGATTGCTGGATCAAATGGTAATTCTATTTTGAGTTTTCTGAGGAATCTCCAATCTGTTTTCCACAGTGGTTGCACCAGTTTGCATTCCCACCAACAGTGTAATAGGGTTCCTTTTTCTTCACACCCTCTCCAGCACTTATTGTTTGTAGACTTTTTGATGATGGCCATTCTGGCCAGTGTAAGGTGGTACCTCATAGTGGTTTTGATTTGCATGTCTCTAATAACGAGTGATGCTGAACATCTTTTCATGTGTTTTTTTGCCATCTGTTTGTCTTCTTTGGAGAATTGTCTGTTTCAATCTTCTGCCCATTTTTTGATGGGATTGTTTGTTTTTTTGGTATTGAGCTGTAGGAGGTGTTTGTAAATTTTGGAAATTAATCCCTTGTCAGTCAATTCATTTGCAAATATTTTCTCCCATTCTGTGGGTTGTCTTTTCATTTTGTTTAGGGTTTCCTTTGCTGTGCAGAAACTTTGAAGTTTAATTAAGTCCCATTTGTTTATTTTTCTTTTTATTGTCCTTACTCTGACAGATGGATCTGAGAAGATGTTGTTATCATTTATGTCAGAGTGTGTTTGGGCTATGTTTTCCTCTAAGAGTTTTATAGTATCTGGTCTAATATCTAGATCTTTAATCCATTTTGAGTTTATTTTTGTGCATGGTGTTAGGAAGTGTTCTAGTTTCATTTTTTTACATATGGCTGTCCAGTTTTCCCAGCACCACTTATTGAAGAGACTGTCTTTTGTCCAATGTGTATTCTTACCTCCTTTGTCATAGATTAGTTGACTACAGATGTGTGGATTTAATTCTGGGCTTTCTATCCTGTTCCACTGATCTATATTTCTGTCTTTGTGCCAGTACCATACGGTTTTGATGACTGTAGTTTGGTAGTATAGTCTGAAGTCAGGGAGCCTGATTCCTCCAGCCCCATTTTTCTTTTTCAGGATGTCTTTGGCTATTCTGGGTCTTTTGTGCTTCCAAACAAACTTTAAAATATTTTGTTCTAGTTCTGTGAAAAATGTCCTTGGTAATTTGATAGGGATTGCATTGAATCTGTAGATTGCCTTGGGTAGTGTAGTCATTTTGATAATATTGACTCTTCCAATCCAAGAGCATGGTATGTCTTTCCATCTGTTCACGTCATGCTTAATTTCTTTCATCAGCATCTTATAGTTTTCAGAGTACAGGTCTTTTGCCTCTTTAGGCAGGTTTATTCCTAAGTATTTGATTCTTTTTGATGTGATGGTAAATGGGATTGCTTCCCTAATTTCTCTTTCTGATCTTTCATTGTTAGTGTATAGAAATGCAGTTGGTTCCTGTATATTAATTTTGTATCGTGCGACTTTGCCAGATTCATTGATGAGCTCTAACAGTTTTCTGGTAGAGTCTTTAAGATTCTCTTGGTATAGTATCATATCATCTGCAAATAGTGATAGTTTTATTTCTTCCTTTCCAATTTGGATTCCTTTTATTTCTTTGACTTCTCTGATTTCTGTGGCTAGGACTTCCAAAACTATGTTGAATAGTAGTGGCGAGAGTGGACATCCCTGTCTTGTTCCTGCTCTCAGCAGGAATTCTTTCAGCTTTTCACCATTGAGAATGATGTGAGCTCTGTGTTTGTCATAGATGGCCTTTATTATGTTGAGGTAGGTTCCCCCTATGCCCACTTTCTGAAGGGTTTTTATCAGAAATGGGTGTTGGATTTTGTCAAAGGCTTTTTCTGCATCTATGAGAGGATCATATGGTTTTTATTCTTCAGTTCGTTAACGTGGTGTATCACACTGATTGATTTGCTGATATTGAAGAATCCTTGCATCCCTGGGATAAATCCCACTTGATCCTCATCTACAGTCCTTTTAATGTATTGCTGGATTCGGTTGGCTAGTATTTTGTTGAGAATTTTTGCATCTGTTTATCAATGAGATTGGCCTGTAATTTTCTTTTTTTTTTGTGGTATCTGTGTCTGGTTTTGGTATCAGGGTGATGGTTGCTTCATAGAATGAGTTTGAGAATGTCCCTTCCCCTGCAATTTTTTGGAAGAGTTTCAGAAGGGTAGGTGTTAGCTCTTCTCTAAATGTTTGATAGAATTCACCTGTGAAGCCATCTGGTGCTGGACTTTGGTTTGTTGGAAGTTTTTTTAATCACAGTTTCAATTTCAGAACTTGTGATTAGTCTATTCATATTTTCTGTTTCATCTTGGTTTAGTCTTGGAAGAGTGTACTTTTCTAAGAATTTGTCCATTTCTTCTAGGTTTTCCGTTTTATTGCCATATAGTTGCATATAGTATAGTCCCTTATGATCCTTTGTATTTCTGTGATGTCTGTTGTTCTCCTTTTTCATTTCTAATTTTATTGATTTGTGTCCTCTTTTTTTCTTCATAAATCTGGCTAAGGGTTTATCAATTTTGTTGATCTTTTCAAAGAACCAGCTTTTAGTTTCGTATATCTTTTCTATGGTTTTCTTCATTTCTATTTCATTGATTTCTGCTCTGATCTTTATGATTTCTTTTCTTCCACTAACTTTAGGTCTTGTCTGTTCTTTTCTCTCTAGCTGCTTTAGATGTAAAGTTAGGTTGTTTGAGCTTTTTCTTGTTTCCGGAGGTAGGCTTGTACTGCTATAAACTTTCCTCTTAGAACTGCTTTTGCTGCATCCCAGAAGTTTTGGAGTGTCATATCTTTGTTGTCATTTGCTTCTAGGTATTTTTTAATTTCCTCTTAGATTTCTTCAGTGATCCATTGGTTGTTTAGTAGCGTGTTGTTTAGTCTCCACGTGTTTGTATTTTTTGCCATTTTTTTCTTGTTGTTGATTTCCAGTCTTATAGCATTGTGGTCAGAAAAGGTGCTTGATATGATTTCAATTTTCTTAAAGTTACGAGGCTTGATTTGTAGCCCAGGATGTGATCAATCTTAGAGAATGTTCCGTGTGCACTTGAGAAGAATGTGTATTCTGTTGCTTTTGGATGGAATGTCCTATAAATATCTATTAAGTCCATCTGATCTAATGCTTCATTCAGGACCAGTGTTTCCTTATTGATTTCCTGTCTGGATGATCTATCCATTGCTGTAAGTGGGGTGTTAAAGTCCCCCACTATGATGGTGTTATTGTTGATTTCTCCTTTTAAGGTTGTTAGCAGTTGCCTTATTTATTGTGGTGATCCTATGTTGGGTGCATAGATATTTAAAATTGTTATATCTTCTTCTTGGATTGATCCTTTGATCATTATGTAATGCCCTTCCTTGTCTCTTAAAATGTTCTTCATTTTAAAGTTTATTTTGTCTGATACGAGTATCGCTGCTCTGGCTTTCTTTTGATTCCCCTTTGCATGGAATATTTTCTTCCATCCTCTCACTTTCAATTTGTATGTGTCCCTGGAAGTGAAGTGGGTCACTTGAAGACAGCATATGTATGGGTCTTGTTTTTGTATCCATTCAACTAGTCTATGTCTTTTGGTTGGGGCATTCAGTCTATTAACATTTAAAGTAATTATTGATATGTATGTTCTTATTGCCATTTTATTAACTGTTTTGGGGTTTTGTTGCTCTTTTTTCTTCCCTTATTTTCTTGTTGTCTCCTCTCACAAGATGACTATCTTTAATGTTGTATTTGAGTTGATTTTTCTCATTTGTTTGTGTATCAGTTGTAGATTTTTGGTTTGCGGTTACCCTGAAGTTTTGATATAGGAGTCTATATATAAATGAGATTGTTTTAGGTTGTTGGTTTCTTAATTGCAAGTGTGTCTCCAGTGTCCTGCGTTTGTGCTCTCTTCTCACGATTTCTGATTTTGGTAGCATAAATGTGCATGGATGATTTCGTATCTTTACTTTTGTTTAATTTTTAGATCTTGTATTTCTTTGCTCAGTGTTTCCTGTAAATTATCAGTCTTTGCCTCCAGTCTATTTCCAATGCCTTGCATCATCTTCAGCATCAACAGTCTAAAGTCTCTTTCTGGGAGACTGATAATCTCCTCATCACTGAGCTGTTTTTCTGGGCTTTTTTCTTTCTCCCTTATCTGAGTTATAGTTTTCTGTCTTTTCATTTTTATAGGTTTTTGGTGTGGTAACCTTTTTGCATACAATAGAGTTTTAGCCTCTCTTAGTGCTGGTGTTTGCCTCCCCTGTGGCTAAAGTTGGTATGGGGTGGGGGGCTTGCTGTAGGCTTCCTGATAGAAGGGACTGGTGCCTGCCCACTGGTAGGTGGGGTTGATTCCTATCCCTCTGATGGGTGGGGCTTTGTCTCTGGGTGAGATTAGAGGCAGGCTGTGTGCCTGAGGGGTCTTTAGGCAGCCTGTTTACTGATGGGTGGGGCTGTGGTCCCACCTGGATTATTGTTTGACCTGGGGTTTCTCAGTGCTGATGGGAGGACCAGATTTTCCCAAAAAGGCCACCTCCAGAGAAATGCAGGCTGATGAATGTTCCCAAGAGCTTCACCTCCAATGCCCTTCCCCCACAACAAGCCACTGTCACCCCTGTTTTCCCAGGAGATCCTCCAAGAATTGCAGTCAGGTTCCACCCGGATTCCTATGGAGGCTTTGCTTTGCCCTGGGACCCAGTGCACGTGAAAGTCTGTGTGTGCCTTTCAAGAATGGGGTCTCCTCTTTCTCCCAGTCCTGTGGAGCTCCTGCACACAAGCCCCACTGGCCTTCAGTGCCAGATGCTCCGGGGCTCTTTCTCCCTGTGCCAGATCCCCAGGTGTGGGGATTTGACATGGGACTCAGAACTCTCAGTCCTATATTTGAGTCTCTGTGATTCAGTTACTTTCCAGTCTGTGGGGCTTCCCACCCGGGAGGTACGGGGTTGCTTCTATCGTGTAAATCACCCCTCCTACCTCTTAATGTGGTCTCCTCTTTGTCTTCTGGAGTAGAATATCTTTTTTGGAAGTTTACAGTCCATTTGGTTGAAGGTTGCTCGGCATTTGGTTGTAGTTTTGTTGTTTTTGGGAAAGAAGTTGAGCTCCAGTCCTTCTATTCCGCCATCTTAATCCAATCTCTATGGTCAGTTAGTTTTAAAGTTGTAAACTTAAGTTCTCTAATTTTATTCTTTGCAAATTTATTTTGAAAAGAATATTTCTATTTCTATATTCTGCTTAAATATAGAAATAGAAATTTAAAGTCAGCTTGTAAATTTCTACTAAAAAATCCCGCTAGCCCTTTAATTTTGACCGTATTGAATATATATCCATTTTAGCAGTCTGGATACTTAACCTTATTGAGTCCTCTAATTCATGAATATATTATATCCACTCTATTACTTGTCATCTTCAGTTTCTCAGAAATATTTAAAACTTTCAGTACAGTATTACAGTCTTATCTTTGGATTTATTTCTGTTTTTTTTTCCTAATGTTTTTGGTTCATTGTAAATGTTTTTTCTTTTTACTTCATTTTTCAGTTATATAGAACTCTAGTTCATTTTTATATACTAAACTTGTATGCCACAGTCTTGGTAATTAGTTTTCAGTTGTCCCGTGGCTGTTTTTGTAGATTCCTTAGAATTTTCTACCAACGTAATTATGCCATTTGCAAATAAACAGAATTTTAATTCTTTGTGATCTGAATGGCTTTTGTTTTTCTTGCCTTAATGTACTAGTTATGTGCTTCTATTGCAGTGTTCAGTTGAAGTGGTGAGAGGAAATTTCCTTATCTTGTCTGTGTTTTGGGGGTGGGAACCTTCTGTATTTTACTATTAAATATAATGTTTAGCTGTGTTTTTTAAGATACTCTTTATCAGATTGGGGAAATTCTTCCTGTTCCTAGTTGCTGTTGCTGAAGGGATTTATCACGAATGAGTATTGAACTTCGTTAGTTTTTTTTTTTTTTAATTGGGATTTTTATTTTTTCTTAATGGATTTTATTTCAATTATAGGTGTACATAAAACATGTATTGAAGCTTACATATATTAATTTTTCTTCTTTAATCTATTAATGTACTGAATTACATTGACTTTTTTTATGTTAAGCTTCTTTCGCATTCCTAGGATAAATCTCACTTGTTTGTGAAGTACTGTGTTATTTTATGTATTGCAAGATTCTAGTTGCTGTTAAGGATTTTTATGTCTAGGTTCATTGTATATACTGGTGTAACTTTCTTTTCTTCTATAGCGTGTCCAAATTAGGTATCATGGTTATGCTGATTCCATAAAATAATTGGGAAATTATTCCATTTTCTCTTTTTTGCAGAAATTTGTGTAAGATTGCTTATTTAAATGTGTAATAGAATTTACTATGGAAGTCATCTGGGCCTGAAGCTTTCTTTGTGGGAAATTTTGCAATTATGAATTTAATCACTTTTAGAGGCTGTAGGGCTATTAAAATGTTCTGTTTCCTCATTGGTCAACATAGGTGATTATGTTTTTCGGGAATCTATCCATTTTATTTAAGAAGTCTAATTTATTGTCGTAAGGTTCATATTGTCTCCTTTTTACCCTTATATTACTGTAACATATATATTTATATTTTCCATTTTGTTCTTTATGTTGATAATTACTGTTTTCTGTTTATTTTTCCCTGATGAGTCTTGCTAGAGGTTTAACCATTTTTTTAATCTTTGCCAAGAACAACTTTAACTTTGTTGATGTTTTTATATTGTTTTTCATTTCTTTTCCCTTGAACTCTGCTTTTAATTTTATATTCTTTCTTCTGCTTGTTTTTATTTTCTTAGCTTATTAATGTAGAAACGTGCATCATTAATTGTACCCGTCTTCTTTTTTTATACAGTTAGTCACCTAAAGCTGTAAGTTTCTCTCTAAGCCTGGAGCACTGCTTCAGCTGCATTCCACAAATTTTGATATTAGTATTGTTTTTTCTCTTTGGGTTAATATGTATGTTTTTGTTACTCAGTCCAAATTATTTTAAAGTTTCTCCTATAATACTTTTCTTTGACCTGTGGGATACTAGGAAGTACATCGTTTGATTTCTAAATATTGGAAATTATTCAGATTGTTCTTTTCTTCCTTTTTTGGGGTGGGGGAGGCTGTACCTACAACATATGGAAATTCTCAGGCTAGGGGCCGAATAGTAGCCGCAGCCGCCAGCCTGTGGCACAGCCACAGCAGCACAGGATCTGAGCCGTGTCTGCAACCTACACCACAGCTCATGGCAACGCCAGATCCTCAAACCACTGAGCAAGACCAAGGATCAAACCTGTAACCTCATGGATACTAGTTGGGTTTGTATCTCACTGAACTACAAGTGGAACTCCCTCAGGTCTTTTATTATCGGTTTGTAATTTAATTTATCTGCTCATAAACTCATTATGGAAATTCTTAAGTTTTAGTATCTAATTTTCATATCTAGCATTTCTCCTGGCTCTTTTTTGTATAGTTTACATTTCTCTTTCATCTTTTCATCCATGCGTGTGCCATTTCCACTAATCCTCTAATATAGTTTTTTTTTGTTTTTCTGTTTTTTTGTTTTTTTTGAGTTCTTGTCTGATAGTTCTAACGTCCGAGTCATCTTTGGTTCTGGTTCTACATCCTTTCTTGATCATGGATGACATTCTCTTGCTTTTTTGTATGTCTTATAATTTTTTATTGAATGTCAAAATTGTTTGTAAAGGAAAATTAGAGACTGAGGTAAAGAATATCTATATCCCCAGGCATGGACATACCCCTTCTTCTGTAGAGCAGCTTGTTTGGCAGTCTTAGTCAGTCTGCTCTATAATTGAGCTGAGTTTTTTCTTTCTTTTGCTTTTGTTACATGTTTCATCACAGGCTTCAAATGATTGAGCAGGATCAAAACCAGCCCTGCGGCAGAGCTTGGGATATGAGTCCCATCTGGATTTGTCTCAGCTTTCCTGCCCTGTCCTTGGACTTCAGCTTGTCTTCTGTGTGTTAGGAGTGATCTGTCTCAGTTTTCCTGCTTCTGCCTTAGATGTGGATGACTGCTGCCTGTTACTCAGTGTAAATATTCCTGAGAAAGTTTCTCTCACTGCTCTGGTTTTGCCTTCTGACTTCAGAAAGTGGCTTGTGCTTATGCTTTGTGGGTGATTCTTGGCACCCCTGCCCTGTGTCTATTCTTTCTTGTGAACACTTGATAAAGGCCTGTAGGATAGAGTTGGTGGGTGGGGGCAGACTCTGTATTGTATCTGGAATGCCAGGGATTCCAAATTGTCTTTCTGGTCTGTATTTGGTCTTTAAAACTAAAGTTCATTTTCTTCTAAACTCTGTCAATATTGATTTCCTGCTCCTGCTGCTGTACTAAAGAAAAAAACAGTGATGGATTTTTTTTTCTCTTCTAACGAGGCTCCTTTCATTTGGATTTAGGTTCATTAGTTTTCTTTGAGTCCTCAGCTCCCTATTTAAAGAAACTGTTGAATTTGTAGAATCTGATTTGTTCTCCTGAATTATCCCTATCTGCATTAAAATGTGCCATTATTTCTTATATCTTTGGAAAAAAAAAATCCCTTTCTCTCAAACCATTTCTGTCCACCTCTTGTCCCAGCTTTGTATTCTTTGCAGCAAAAATTGTTTCAGAAAATTGCTTCTACTTCCTTTCTCCAATCTCTTTTCCTTTCTCTCTTAAACCTACTCCAATAAGGCCTTGTTCCCACCACTGCACTGAAACTGGTCTTGTCAAAATCACAGATGATACCTGTAATGAAAAAAAAAAGAAGCATGGTCCTCCTGTGCTTCTCCTTTACTCAGACACTCACAATTCTTCTGATATCAGATGTGTGCATTTTCCACACATTTTCTGAGTTTTCTACAACACAAGTTGGGTGTCTTATAACTCACTTCAGTTCTAACAGTACCTGGAGTAAGCATCAGGTCCCACAAGTTAAGGGCTCAGTCCCACAAGGCTGTACCCATTCCAGGCACACATCGCAAGTCTCAGGTAGTTGTCTGTACTTATGACTGCCTGGCTCTAACTTGGGATTCCCAGACCCTCTTTTTGGGTTCAGTCATTTGCAAGAATGGCTCACAGAACCTAGAGAACTAATTGTTTACTGGTTTAGTCTATAATAAAAGGAAATGATAAAAGATACAGATGAACAGCCAGATGAAGAGATATGTAGGGTGAAGTCTTAAAGGTCCCAAGTTCAGGTACTTTGTCCTTGTAGAATTGAGTTGCTCCATGCTCCTAGCACGTAGATGTATGTGTTCACCAACCCAGACATTCTCTGAACCCCATACTATTGGGACTTCTATGGAGGCCTCATCATATAGGCATAATCAATTATTAATTCCATTTCCAACCCTTATCTCTTCTCAGGAGAATGGGGTGTTGCCTGAAAGTTCCAGGCCTCCAGTCATAGCTTAGCCTTTCTGGTGATCATCCCTCATCCAGGAGCCCCTCAAGAGTCACTTCGGTGGAACAAGAGACATTCCTACAAACTGGGAAATCCAAGGGATTTAGGACTGCTATGCCTTGGAACCGGGGGTAGAAACCAATATGTATTTTCTCTTATTTCACCATATATACATTGCTAAAATCAAGTGTTTAGTCTTCATTTTGATTTATTATTCGGGTGAACATTTATCTCAGTTTTCCCTAGAACAAGTCTGGTTTATGCCTTTTGTCCTGGTGTAGATAATAACTCCCTTTTTACTTTTGTAGTCTCCTTCAGTGGTACAGTTTTAGTTTTAATTTTTTGTAGTTGTATGCAGTCATATTAAGTGTCACCACAGTCAAGATAGGGACATTTCCATAACCTTTAAAAGTTTCCCTGGGAGTTCCTCTCATGGCACAGGGGAAATGAATCTGAGTAGCAACCATGAGGATGCAGGTTTGATCCCTGGACTCACTCGCTCAGTGGGTTAAAGACCTGGCGTTGCCCTAAGCTGTGGCATACATTGCAGATGAGGCTTGGATCTGGTGTTGCTGTGACTGTGGCATAGGCCAGTGGCTACAGTGCCGATTCATCCCCTATCCCAGGAACTTACATGTGCCGGGAGTGCCGCCCTAAAAAGGAAAAAAATTACCCTTTCTTGGCCACATGCCTTTGCACTTATGGCTGTCTCTCCCTGGTCCACTGTGCCCCTTCCCCTATCTCACTGATGGCTCCAAAATTATTATTATTTTTGCTTTTTAGGGCTGTACCTGTGGCATATGGAAGTTCGCAGGCTAGGGGTTGAATCGGAGCTACAGCTGAAGGCCTACATACAGCACAACCACAGCAACACAGGATCCAGTCCATGTCTGCCACCTACCCAACAGGTCATGGCAATGCCAGATCCTTAATCCACTGAGCGAGGCTGCGGATGGAACCCGCATTCTCATGGATCCTAGTTGGGTTCATTAACCACTGAGCCACTAAGGGAACTCCTCAAAATTATTTTAATTGTAACCCCTATGACAGGAGAGGTTTAGCTGGCAGGTAAGGAGAATGAGGGTAGCTGGAGTGTGATTAAAGGTTTTTTCCTGCTTTTCCATTTAGAAGATAGAAGAGACTTGAGCATGTTTAAATTTTGTGAGAAGTAGGCGTGAGAAAGCTTGCATTGAAGTTATAGGAGAGAGAGCATAACTGACAGATGGCAGAAGGGGTGGGGATCTGAAGCACAGGTGGAGGGGTTTGTTTTGAAAAGGGTGGGACCTCTCTCTATTGTTACTGAAGAGAAGGTTGGATCCAAGAGCCAGTTCATTTGTCAGTTTGAAGGCAGGAAGATGATGAGCTCTCATTTGGTGGTTTCTTTTTTTCTCAAAAGTTATATGTTGAAAAAGGATGTGGAGCAGCAAATTATAAGAGAGATCTTTCCAACTAGCATTATTCTGGGGAGGCCCTGTATACATACCCCAGTGTACTACTAGTGGGACGTCTCAGCCAACAGCTAGCTGTGCAGAAGGCAACCAGACCTATAAGGAGGCACCAAAACAATCAGCCTATATCTTGACCTCCTTTAGCTTGGGTCATGGTGTCTTTGGTCCCTTTTTACAGCTTAGCATAATAATTTGTATTCAGAAATAATAACCACGGGTTAAGTTATGTTAAGTGTATTCTGTTTAAGAAGACAAGTATGTGGTAGTAAAGTATATAGTTAGGTTAATGTATATTGTACTTAATACTAGTTTATACTTTACAAATGTGTTCACATTGTACCTGGTTTTATCCTCTCAGCAGTCTTGTAAGGTAGATAATTTTATCCCCATATTTGTAGTTGAGAAAACCAAGGCTTAGCTATAGTTCAGTGGTTTCTCTGAAATACACGATTAGTAAGATATAAAAATCCAAACTTGATCACATATCCTGTGTCCCGACTCTCCCATTATATCATACTTCTCATAATTGCCATCCAAAGGGTTTATAATTGTTTAAAGGCATAATTTTCAGTTTTCTGGATTTCAGTGGAGCACCTAATTCACGTATAGTTAATGAAATAGTACAGAAGGTCAGACATAATTACTGTTCTCTGTTTAATTTTCAAAGGCTCTAAAGTATATATGACTTATGGAATAAAAGTTATTTTCTTTATTCTTTTTGTGTAAGTTTAGAATTTCTAGCAGAGTTGAGAAGGAGAAAATTATAAGGGAAGACCATACTACTTACCACATTTGTCAAATTTTTTTTCAGAAATAGACTTTTAAAGTACATAATCTTGCTTCACAATTTGGATTACCATATATTTTCTTAGCCTGTTTTTCAACAATGTCACAGAACAGTTGGAGAATAAAATTCCATTTGACAAATACTATTCTGTATCTAATTCTGTAAAAAGGCACATTTATTACATGTACTTTTCGAAGTTCAGAAGACTTTGAATTTAACACCTCCTACATAATTAGTTGTTGGAATAAAATATTGCTAAATCGTAGGCTGCTAAATTTACAATACATGTTGATTTAGTAAATACTGTTTCCTTATTTCAGTTTTTGTAAATGTAGTACTTAGGGTCCTAATTCTGGAAAAATTCTTAACTAATTGAGATATTTTAGTATGCTTTAAAGATACATGTAAATGTAAGGCACAGAATTACTTTGAAAGACATTGCACATACTCTTAAGCCTTTTGCTTAGTAAATTACTATATAAAAATAAAAGTAATTAAATCTTCAATTCCCAGCAGTTTTTTGTTAATAAGGACTTATTTACAAAAGTACATTGCTCTTCTTTTCTCCTTATGAATCAACTTTTAAATGTTTTTTTCAGTTTTCTACTAACATAAATTTAATGATAATTCGTTGCTTTGAAATGATCTAGGGTCAAGATGATTAGTTATAGTATTCCAATATTTTTTTCAGTTATTCGTGTGAAAATTGCTGTTTACTGAGAATGAAGCTTCTCCCCCAAAAGCTTTGTCATATTGAAAATTGGGGGTCTTTTCCCATAGGTGTTGATAATATTACAGGATACCTTTCAACTGCAAAAGAATTATTGTGTTGGAAAATTATATGCTGCTGTTACAATACATTCCATAATCTTAAAGTAAATACATGTAATTTGAGGTGAAAGCATGCAGGATGCTCTTATTCTTAATGTTGGAAGGGTATAAAAATGCCTTTTAACGCTTATGTGGGCATTCAGAAATTCTCTTTTGATTACAAATGGTTATATATATAGATTAACATTTAGCTTGTTGTGTAATACATTTTAGCATCTTGAAAAAGAACATAGGGTAACTGTGCTATAGGGAGGAAAATTACCAGGTCAGAAAAGAAGGGAGCTAAAAACAATTTTTTTCCTTTTTTTTCTGTCTTTTTGCCTTTTCTAGGGCCGCACTCGCAGCATATGGAGGTTCCCAGGCTAGGGGTCTAATCGGAGCTGTACCCGCCAGCATAGCCACAGCCACAGACAGCTTTGCTGGATCCAAGCCACATCTGCGACCTACACCACAGCTCATAGCTCACAACAACGCCGGATCCTTAACCCACTGAGCGAGGCCAGGGATCAAACCTGCAACCTCATCGCTCCTAGTCGGATTCGTTAACCACTGAGCCACGACGGGAACGCCTAAGAACAATTCTTTAAATAGGTCTTTTGACTATGCTGCAAAGTAATGTGATCTTGATTGTAGGAAAAGTACTTAGGCATTAGGAGAAATTTTCTGAAAACTATCTGGGAGTGTTATAAATAAACACAGAAGAGTATAAGTTGTAATCAACATTAGAATTTTTTGTTAATGTGGTTAACTACTTAGCTCTCTTCGGAGTGTAAAATATGTGATGCAAAGTATTTAACAATAAGTTACTTTGGTATAAGCTGTTCTTTTCCATGATAAGAGTGGTAGGGATGACATTTTAAGTGAACATTAAGTAATGATTTTATCTAGTTCACAACACTATGTATCAGATATTCTTCTAATTCCTTTATGTGACATTTAATCCTGTGAAGCAAGATACCATTATCATCTCTGGTAACCGAGGCTCAGAAATTAAGTAACACTGGTGAGTAGTAAGAAATTATGATACACTCTATATATACTTCGAAAACTGGGTAAATAAAAATGGTAAAAGTTACCTTTTCATTTTGATTCTTACTCTTTCTACTGTATGTATGCAGCAATAATAGATTGTGTCTTCAAAGAAGAGGTAGCATTTATGTTAAAGGTGTAAAATAAAGAAGGGTTTAAATTTTGGGTTCTGAAGTAACTTCCTGGGTTTGAATTCTGGCTCTGCCACATATTAGTTCTGTGACTCTCAGCCAGCTCCATACTTTAGGGACCTCTTTCCTTATCAGCAAAATAGATGGGAATCGTTATTTATTTATAATAAATATTGAGTACCTACTGTGTGCCAGCGCTATTCTAGGCATCTAGTAGCTCTCTAGTAACTATTAAAGCAACACTTGGCACATGAGAATGCTGGTATTTTATAGTTGCTTATAATAATTCAGCATCAGGAGGTTGACACTTCTAGTTTTTTTCAGCACAGTGAAAACATTTTAATCTTTTTTAGTTACTTAATGGGTCATCATTGTCAACAGGAAGTTTTGTCAGATAACAAATACACAACAATCCAAAACCTGTGGAATACAGCAAAAGCAGTTCTAAGAGGGAAGTTTATAGCAATATAAACCTGACTCAAAAAATCTCAAATAACCTAACTTTATACCAAAAGCAACTAGAGAAAGAATAGACAAAACCCAAAGATACCAGAAGGAAAGAAATCATAAAGATCAGAGCAGAAATCAATGAAATAGAAATGAAGAAAACCATAGAAAAGATCAATGAAACTAAAAGCTGGTTCTTTGGAAAGATCAACAAAATTTATGAACGCTTAGCCAGACTCATCAAGAAATAAAGAGAGAGGACTCAAATCAATAAAATTAGATATGAAAAAAGAGAAGTTACAATGGATAGCACAGAAATGCAAAGGATCATAAGAGACTACTAAAAGCAACTATATGCCAATAAAATGTACAACCTAGACGAAATGGACAAATTCTTAGAAAAGTACAATCTTCCAAGACTACACCAAGAAGAAATAGAAAAGTTGAATGGACCAATCGCAAGTATCGAGATTGAAACTATAGTTGGAAAACGTCCAACAAACGAAAGTCCGGAATCTGCTGGCTTCACAGGTGAATTGTATCAAAAATTTAGAGAAGAGTTAATAAATTTCCTTCTGAAACAATTTCAGAAAATTTCAGAGGAAGGAATACTCCCAAACTCATTCTTTGAGGCCACCTTCACTCTGATACCAAAACCGAACAAAGATACTACCAAAGAAAAAAAAGGAAAAGGAAAGAAAGAAAATTACAAGCCAGTATCACTGATGAACATAGATGCAAAAATTCTCAACAAAATACTAGCAAACCGAATCCAGCAATACCTTAAAAGGATTGTATATCATGATCAAGTGGGATTTATCTCAGGGTTACAAGCATTCTTCAATATCTGCAGATCCGTGTGACACACCTCATTAACAAACTGAAGAATAAAAACCATATGATCCTCCCAGCAGATGCAGAAAAAGCTTTTGACAAAATCCAACACCATTTTTGATAAAACAAACAAACAAAAAAACCTCTGGAAAGTGGGCAATATAGAGGGAAGCTACTTTCAGTTTTTTGGTTTTTTTTTTTACTTGGCAAGCGGTAAAAAACATTTCTTGGCAAGTGCAAAGATGGCTATTAGAAGAGTTTTGTGGGGTTCACAGAAATGAAAGGAGGCTAAGGGAGCCTGTGCAAGAAAAATAGGAGCCAAGGGGACTGCAAAAGGCTAAATAAAATAAAATGAATCAGAATGCATAGCAGCTGTTTCACAGCTGGGGCAGTCTGGTCCAGGCACTGTTGCTCTTAACTCTATAGTCACCATGGTTTTAATGAAGAGCTCCTTACTGCTTGGGCAGAGACTAATTGTAAAAGACCACAAACAGTTTGAGAGAGGTAATTCCTTGATAATATATGGGGAAATAGAGAAAAGGATGCCAGGCACCCATAAAATATGGGGTCTTGCCATGTGAATAAATTCAAGAACAGTTAACCTATCCTCCATCTTAAATCCAACAACCTATAACGTACTACTATGGTCCATTTGGTAAAGTTGTTAAATAAAGTAACATAAAACCTTTGAGTGTTGTGTTAGCAGATGCATTCTCTAAAGCATTTTCTTAGTTATTTAGTAATGTTACCAGTAAATTCTTCCTTCTAATAACATGGCTTAATTTGAAATGCCAAAATTACCCCTGAAAATGTACAGCAATCGTTTAATCTTGTTGACTCAAAAAATCCTTTTTAGTTAGAATATAGGTGCAGATATGGGCTTTAATCTTTTCAACGAGATTCCCCTCTTATATAAGTATAAATATGTAAAGTATGGTCTATTTCAGTACTATTTCTTAACCTGTGGTACACATTATTGATGATATGCAAAGATAAATGGTGTGCAGGTGAATAATTTTATGGGAGTATGTATATTTTTGCTATGAAATCTTTTAGTTTTACGTATAATTCACAGCAGATACTTGGTTTTAGAATGAGACTGATTAATAAAATGAGGTAATTTAAAGTGTTTGCCAAAAATACCGCTGCATATGCATTGATGAATTTTGAGGGCCGCTATTTCCCTCAATTTTTGGTTCTTCTGGATTTCGTTGATGTGCTTGGAGACTTTTTTTTGGAACTTCCTTGCTCATGACTTTTGCAAGTTGAGTAAGTATGAGCATTATTTCATGTTGTTTCTAAGCAAGCACGTGCTCCGAAGCGTGACTTCTCTTTAGAAGTTTTTGATTTAGTAGGTAGAGTCAGGGGCAATGAATGCTCAAGAAATTGTTGAGAACTGGTATACTGGCATTTAGGGTGCATTGGTGGCAAGTGAGAAGATTTATAAGAGCTGTAAATGGATGAGGCCAGGAATGTTGATTGTAAGTCAGATTTGTTGAATATAGGCTTTAGAGTTTGAATTTTATTCTTCAGGTCCTGAGGATATTTTTGAGCAAGATCAGACCTATATTCTAGCAGGTAATGCTGGTAATTATAAATACGATTTGTTAGAGTGGGGAGAAACTTGAGGCAATTACACTACTTTGTAACAATTACACTAAGAGGTAATGAGGACTTGAACCATTGCCTTAGTGTTGAGAGTAAAAAGGAAGAGGTAGATGAAAGAGAATGTGGATGTAGATTATTCAGTGATGGATTGAATATGTCAGGATGTAGGAAGTTGAAAATCAAATTGTGATTTTGAGCTCAAGACATAGGAAGCAGGTAATGTCTTAACAAAGAGAAGGAATGGAGGAGGAGAAAGTTTTCTGGGAAAAGATGTTTGGTTCATTAAAGAGCATGTGGAGTGGGATGTGTCTGTGGAAAAGCCATGTGAAGATTTCCACTTGGCAAGTGGGAGTGCAGACAGAACTCAAGAGAAGTCAGGGTTAAAAGACATGCGTTGAGCATTGCTTCCATGAGATAACCCTGTGGTCTTGGGGATTGGAGAGGTATTGTGTTATGGCTTCCTAGGACAAAACCTTGGATAATGGCTTTTCACTAAGAAAGTGAAGAGGGGTGGCCAGAGATAATAGGAGTCTAACCAGGAGAGTGGGATGTTACTAAAGTCAAGGAAAAGAGATGCTGTGGCCAAGTTGCAAATATTGTTGGGGGGCTAAGAAGACTGTTGACCGAAACAAAGTCCATTGGATGTAGCAGCTAAAAACACTGGCAACCCTGAGTGCTAAGCTGCCCAGAACTGCTGCTAAAAGTGAACAGAATTTGTAGTCTTTCTTACAGGATAAGTCAAATATAACCACCTGTAGCCCTTGGAACATGATTCGATTAATGGTCTTTGCTGAATGTTTTAAAAATTGAAAACAATTGGGTTAATTAGCTAGACTGTTTAAGAAAATATATAACCTGACCCAATTTGTTATTAGTAGTAAAAATGAATGAAAATTATACCAGAAACTTGGGTAAAGGTGTAAAAGATGGGAGTGTGGCATTTTGGAAACCTGGGTTCTTGCCATGCCTTATTATTAATAAATGACATATGCTTTCCCCAAACGATGAATGTGAAAGTAAGTTCCTAAGAAGTTTATTATGGAATCTTAAAAAAACAAAAAACAAAGTAACTGTCAGAAACAGAGTAAGTTTGATGGTTGCCAGGGATGGGTGGTAGGCAAAATGCGTAAAGAGTGTTAAAAGGTACAAACTTCCAGTTATAAGATGAATGAATTCTGGGAATATATGGTATTGTGGCTATAGCTAATTCTATACTGTTTAAAGTTGCTGAAAGAGTAGATCTTAAAGATTCTTACCATACACATAAAAAGGTAACTATGTGAGGTGATAGATGTGTTAACCTTATTGTGGTAATCATTTCACAGTACATATGTATATCAAATCATCGTGTTGTACACCTTAAACTTATGTTCTATGACAAATACATCTCAATAAAGCTGGAAGGGGAAAAAAAAAGTTCATTTTCCTTAACCTTCCCCATTTCCACTATAATGTGCCAGGCCAATTAAGATATGACTTAAGTCACAAACTCCTTGAGCCTGAATTCCATCTGTAAAAATAAGTTTACACTGTGTTACTTTCTAAGCCAGCTTCTAATATGTTTCTTCTGTTTTTTCCTTTTGTTACATCTTTAGTTGTCATCTAGTTGACTCCCCACATCAGAAATTTGATCCTAGTTTACCATATTAGAGGTGACTTTGTTTTGGTGATTCAGTATTGTTTTGTTGACTCAACATATGCACTCTAGGCAACAAATAGTGTTAATTGAGAATGTTATGGTAATTTGTCTCCAATTTGCCATATGTTTAAGATAAAAATATTCCTTATAGGCTTGCCTAAAATTCTGTCACTCACAGTCCTTTTAAAGTTTAATCTGGGTAAACTTCACAGTTTGCTTTTGCAGAAAGTGAAAGGAAGATATCTTAAAATAACTTTCTAATTATGTTCAGCTTGTCTAGCTGATAGGAAATCTATGAAGGAAGACTCCTTCATAGGACATTGGTTTATTTGTTTCGTAGTCTGGTTTCAAAGAATCATAGAATTTCAGAGACTAACTGAAAGAATTATAGAATGTCAAGGCATAATGGAACCTTTATTGCAGAAGACTTAGATTGGGAGAATAAAAGTATTAGATTGGGAAAATGAAAGTATTGAGCACAGAAAGGTAAAACAAGATGCTTAGTATTCAAAATCAATAATACGATAAAAGTTGTAAACCAAAAATCATTTTAAAAACTTGTGTAAATAATAATGCTCAGTGGATTAAGGATCCGGCATTGCTGTGAGCTATGGTATAGTTCTCGGATACAGCTTGAATGTGGCGTGTCTGTGGCTGTGGCGTAGCTTGAATGTGTGGTGGCTGTAACTCTGATTCAACCCCTAGCCTGGGAACTTCCATACGGCCCTAAAAAGACAAAAATAAATAAATAAATAAATAAATACTATGTTGTATACAGTACAGGCATACTTAGGAGATGTTGTTGATTTGGTTCCAGACCACTGCTATAAAGGTAATGTCTTCATAAATTGAGTCACATGAATTTTTTGGTTTCCCAGTGCATATAAAAGTTATGTTTCCACCATATTGTAGTCCATTAAGTGCATAATACCACTGTGTCCGGAAAAACAACATATATACCTAAATTAAAAATACTTTATTGCTAAAAATGCTAATCATTATCTGAGCCTTCAGCTGGTGGAGGGTCTTGCCACAGTGTTAATGGCTGTTCACTGATCAGGATGGTGGTTGCTGAAGGTTAAAGTGGCTGTAGCAATTTCTCAGAATAGTGAATTCTATTTCTAGAATAGTGAATTTCTCACAACAGTGAATTTTGCTGCATGAACTGGCTCTTTCACAAACAATTCTTTGAAGGCACACAGTGCTGTTTGATAACATCTTATACACAGTAAAACATCTTTTAGAATTAGAATCAGTCCTCTGATATCCTGCTACTGCTTTATCAGTTTAAGTTGATGTAATACTCTAAATTCATGATTGCCATTTAAACAGTCTTCATAGCATCTTCATCAGGAATAGCTTCCATCTCAAAAAAAAACCACTCTTTCCTTATCTATAAGAAGCAGCTCATCTGTTTTATTATGAGGTTGCAGCATTTAGTCATATCTTCAGGCTGCACTTCTCATTTTAGTTCTTTTTCTATTTCTTTTTCTTTCTCTTTTATTTCTTTTGCTATATCTACCATATCTGCAGTTACTTCCTTTACTGAAATCTTGCACCCCTCAAAAGTCATCCGTGAGGGTTGGAATCACCTTCTTCCAAACTCCCATTAATATTAATATTTTGACCTTTCCCCATGAACCACAAATGTTTATAATGGCACCTAGAATGATGAATCATTTCCATAAGCTTTTCAGTCTACTTTGCCCAGATCCAGAGGAATCACTGTCTTTGGCAGTTACAGCTTTACAAAATGTGTTTCTTAAATAATAAGACTTAAAAGTCAAAGTTACTCCCTTATCCATGGGTGGGTGGATGTTGTGTTAGCAGGCATGAAAACAACATTAATATAATTGTGCTTCTCTGTCAGAGCTCTTGGGTGACCAGGTATTGTCAGTGGGCAGTAGTAGTTTGAAAGGGATCTTGTTTTCTGATCACAAGTTCTCAACAGTGTTCTTCATATATTCATTAAACCATGTTGTCAGCAGATATGTTGTCAACAGATTTGCTGTCATCCAGCCTTTGTTGTTCCATTTATAGAGCACAGGCAGAATAGATTTCACATACTTCTTAAGGGCCTAGAATTTTCAAAATGGTAAATGAGCACTGGCTTCAGCTAAAAGTCACCAGCTGTATTAGCCCCTAATAAAAGAATTAGTTTGTCCTTTGACATTCTGAAGCCAGGCATTGACTTCTCTGTAGCCATGAATGTCCTCCACGGCATCTTCTGCCAATATAAGGCTTTGTGGCTACATTGAAAATCTGTAGCCACCTTCACTAGTTATATGAGCTATATAGCTTAAATAACTTGTTGAAACTTCTTCATCAGCACTTGTTACATCACTTTGCACTTTGATGTTTTGGACACGGCTTCTTTCATGAACCAACCTCTGCTAGCTTCAAACTTTTCTGCTGCAACTTCCTCACCTCTCAGTCTTCATAGAAATAAAGAGAGAAAGGACCTCGGTCTGAGTTAGGCTTTGGCTTAAGGCAGTGTCCTGCCTGGTTGGATCTTCTATCTAGACTAATCAAACTTTCTCCATGTCAGCAATAAGGCTGTTTTGCTTTCTTATCGTTCACATGGTCACTGGAGTAGCATTTTTAGATTCTTTCAATAACTTTTCCTTTGTATGCATTCACAACTTAGTTCTTTGGTGCAAGAGGCTTGCCTAGCTTCCAGCGTATCTTGGATTTTGACATGCCTTCCTCACTAAGGTTAATCATTTTCAGCTCATGATTTAAAGTGAGAAACATGTAACTCTTCCTTTTACTCTTCCTTGTGAACTTAGAGGCCATTATTTTGTTAATAATTGACCCAATTTCAATATTGTTGTGTCTCAGGGAATAGAGAAGCCTGAAGAGAGGAAGAGATACGGGGACCAGCCGATCAGTGGAGCAGTCAGAACACATACAGCTTTATTATGGGTGTGGTTTGTGGTGCCCCAAAACAATTACAGCTGTAGCATCAAAGATCACTGATCACATACCATATAACAAATGTAATAATAATCAAAAAGTTTAAACTGTTGAGAGAATTACCAGAAGGTGACTGACACAGAGACACAAAGTGAGCAAATGCTGCTGGAAAAATAGTGCTGAGTCTTGTTCAATTAGGGGTCACCACCGACCTTTAATTTATAAAAAACATAGTATCTGTGAATTACACCCAAATGAAACACAATAAAATGAGATATGCTTGTACATAAATTCTAAAATGTGGTTTCCCAGGGAAGTCTTTGTACAGCATAGCGGTTAAGAGCCCTGGCTTCGTATCACTTTGTCCTGCCTTTGAGTCTTGTGATTTCTGTGATCCAAAAAGAATGACTTAACCTCTTTGAGCCTCAGTTCCCTTATCTGCAAAAATCGAAATAAAGATTTTTCCTATTCTTTTATCATAAAGATTAAATGGAATAATGAATGTAAAGCATTTAGCCAATGTCTTGCATACGATTCCTTATTATAATTTATCACCATCTCCAGAAATTATATACAGAATGCTGTTAAAGAGACATGAGGGGCCATACTGATATCATGTAAATTTGATTCTTGGTATTAGCAAAAAAAATTAAAATCGTAAAATTATATTTTAGTTGTGTGTTTTTTATCATGTGTTCATTACTTAAGTGTTAAGCATTTATACACACACACATATATATTGCTATGTGGGGTTTTATTCGTGAGACTTCAAATACTATACTTTGGAAATTTTAAAGATTTTCAAGAGCAATTTTGATTAAATGGCATTTTCACATTGCCTTTGGACCTTGAAAACTCTTCTTTTAAGTGTTCAGTTAGAGAAATCAGTGCTATTTGGAAATTAGTGCTATACCAGATTGCAAAAACGAGAGCACATTGTTGCACATGAAGTTTTGCTTGTAGTTTGTGGAAGAGAAATAACCTCCCTGGGTTGCTCTCTTGTAAGAAGGACAAGGGCCAGTAAGTGTGGGAGCATATCCTGCCCACACCATCCTCAGTCCCTCATCCTATTGTAACAGAATGCATCTCCTCTGCACAGCTAGGTGTTAGATCATTTTCAGCTTTCATGTTTTCTAGCCCAATAACCTGTTCTTTTTCCTTCAGTCAGTCCCTCCCTGATGTGTATAACCATCTTAAGCCAAATTGGGTTATCAAAATGAAAGTTCAGTTCCAGGATACTTTCCAGAATAGGTGAAATACTCTTGGAGCAGAAGCACCCTCCATCGTTTGATCCTGATTATCTGTTTTCCCTTCAGTTTTGGCCTGGAATTCTTTACTGTCTTGTTAACTCTTCAGTGCTTTTCAGAGGATAGATACATAGATAGATAGACAGACAGACAGGTAGATATATATACATATGTGTATACACACACACACAGGTTTTTTAGTTGTTTTCAATGGGAAGATTGGTTTGAGAAACTGAGCCCACCACCATTGGAAACAAGAGGTCCTCTTCCCACTCTTCCCTTTCAGTGGGATAAAGTCCACTTCCCGTTAAGGGGCAACTCAACAAGTCCTTCCTGAAGTTTTCACTTATAGCTGGTCAGAAAGTACCCGCTTATGTATTCCATTGATACGTTGTCACTCTGTTGTCCCCCTGACCACATTCTGTGTTTACTATAATTACTTATGCCTATGGCTGCCTCTCAGCTAGAAGTAGTCTTTGAAATCAGGAATCTTGTCTGTTATTTTTCTGTCCTTGGTAGCACCAGCTTTGTGTACTTGATGTAATAGACTCTCTCTACATGCTTCGATTGTTGCATTGGATTTTGCTGAAATAGATAGAAGGGTTAAGAATGGAGCTCTTGTTATTTTGGCTTCTCTATGTGGGTTGCAGTGTTCTCCCTTTTCTATAATTCCTTATGGGTTCAGTGATGATGTTAGTCCTTGACCCATGTGAACCGATGGCAAAATAGAGCCACAGCATGTGAAGTGATTTGACCTGTTGCAGTCTTTGAGCCAATGTTTTGTCCACAGCTGTCCCTGGAGGCTGTCGAGCTGTTATATTTCAGTTTTAATAATTCACCCAAGAGTGTGGAACCTTTATCACATTAGTTTTTCAGTAATCTGAGGACATACTTTTGAGAACTTTAGTGTTGAGAGAAGAATAGTGAGTTTAGGAAGAATAAATGTATTGCTAGTTATAGGACAGTATCTAAAAAACAAAATAGGGAATAGAAGCGTATAGTTTTCCATTTATTAAGTTAAAGAATACTTTTCTTGGGAGGAATTAATAATTATGAAAATTATAAAATTAAAGTTTTTTTAGAAAGCCTCAGTTACTCATTTTCATACACATTTTTAATTTGAACGTGATTGCTTGATAATCACAGTGACTCTTACAGACTATCTTATAATTTAAGCAATCATTTAAAAACAAAGTGACAGATTTTCTACAATCTTAGTGTTGGGCTTTTAGAAAGTCATTGTTAAAATGAGCTTTAGGTGGTGAAGTACTCAACTGGAGCACTTGCACTCTTGCATAACATAAAAGGCCAGAAACGCTGTTTATTTAATCATGTTTTGCTTTAACCATGATCTTCTAAGATATATTAAGCAAAATTTAGAATTTACTCTCAAAATGGACTTTCTGCATCTAGAACTCCTTCAAACTCTGTGGCTATCCCTGACTGTTTTGTGAATGCCATCTTACACATATATGAGATGAATGTGCTGTTAAAGTCTCTGAAATAAGTTATATATTAAACTATACCTGTCGTCTTGCTGTTTTGTGTTAAAATATAAGAAGGGTCTGGAAATGTGAAAGTTAAATAACTCATGGTCTACCATATGATTGACTCTGATCCCCTGGGGGCTAAGTAAATCTTAAAAATTTAATTATTATTGAAAGAGTTATTCCTTTTCCAAGTAAACTACCACTAAGGTCACTAAAAATCTAAAGAAGTTTCTTGAAATGTTGCTTTTTTTTTTCCTTTTGTCTTTGATAAGCTTGTAAAGAGATGATAGCCATAATGTAATATTAATAAAACCTATGCCTAATATATACTTAGGCCCAGAAAAAGATTTGAAGTAGGGGTCCATGTGCCAGATACTTAAGTATTAAAAGATATATGTCAAGCTAACATAATACTAAATAAAATAACTTATCTTGAAAAATGTATTTTCATGACAAGTATACCTTCATGTGCACCTGGAAATCCAGGATAAAATGTAGAGTTCTTATAGTCCTTGGAGTTCTGTGCCAGAACACGGGATTGCAGAGAAGGCCGTCACTTGTCCTGCTTCCCTTCTCTTCCCGTTCACAGAGTCCCAGCTGTGGTCTCTGCTCCTCTGCCTTGACGCTGTTTGGGCAGGGGATTCCTGTATCCTGAGTCCCTGGAGGAAGGCGGTAAGGCATGGCTGGAATGGAAGAGGCGCACCAAATCCGCATGGGTAGATCCTGTTAACTGAGGAATTTATGGAGCGTGGCAGGAGAGAAAGGATGGAGAGAGCTCTCAAAAGCTATGAGTGTAAATTAATTGTAATACATATATTATTATACAGTCAGTAGAGGGTCTTAAATGTGCCAAGCGCTTTGCTAGGTGCTGCAGATGTGGTTAGTGGTATTATGATGGACAGAGGTTCTTACTTTCTTGAGTAGCTTGCAGTGAAGCAAACTTTCTTTTCATTTCTCAGGTGAGGATATTTAGTCAGCTGAATAACTTTTCTAGAGTCATATGACTAGTACTAACAAAGCCAGAATGAGAATTCAGTTTTTCATATTTTATAGTCAGTCGTACTCCTTTTCTCTTTTCTCTTCTCTGTCTTGCATTCTCCCTTTCTATTGCTCTTTCCACTCTTCCAGTAAAATGTCTTTCAAAAACGTTCTCTATTTGCCTTGGCTGCTCTGTCACTCTGCATTTCTGCCTTACCAGACATTATTTGACTACCATCTATTTGCTTCTCACCCTCTTTTACCACTACCCTTCTTCTCAGTGGTGCCTATTAAAGTAGCCACTGTGCCCTACTTGCCATATTTTGTGGATTTACTGTGACATTTGATGTCATACATCTTTTATCTGCCTTGGAACTTTCTTCGTTGGGCTTCCCTGGAGCCTTTTTCTGGTTACCTTGTTGCTCGCTGCTCTATTTCCTTTTCTAGCCTCTTTTCCTTTATCTAAAGTAAATGTTACTGTCCTTCCAGAGTTTTATTTTTCTCTTTCTTCATTAATCACCAAATCAGGGACTCGTAGCCAAGGCCCAAGTACTTTGGAGGTTTTTAATCCCTCAGTTGTATGCACAAGAGTTCCCGTCATGGCTCAGTAGTTAATGAATCTGACTAGGAGCCACGAGATTGCAGATTCGATCCCTGGTCTCGCTCAGTGGGTTAAGGATCCGGTGTTGCTGTGAGCTGTGGTGTAGGTTGCAGACGCGGCTTGGATCCCGCATTGCTGTGGTGTAGGCCGGCAGCTACAGCTCCAATTGGACCCCTAGCCTGGGAAACTCCATATGCCGTGGGTGCAGCCCTAAAATGCCCCCCACACACACATTGTATGCACAATTATCTTTGTATTTCTTTTCCCTCAGTTTTTATCAGATTTGTAGGTAAACTCAAAAAAGTTGAGAAGGGATATTCAGAACTCAAAAAAGTTGAGAAGGGCTGTTCTCTGTATATTCTTGTAGCTTTTTCTGCTTCACAGATGACTTCCAAGTTTATGTCCCTAGGTCCCCACCTTTCCCTTTGTCTGCCTCCTCCTGCCTTCTTCCTCTTTATCTTAGCATAATTCCTCAGGATTGCTGCAAGAGTGCAGTAGTTTCCTTTTTGCAGGTTTCCCTACCTATCCTTCCTACGCATTCCATCCCAGTATCAGGTTAGATTTTTTCGTCTTTGAAACAAGTAAGTAGAGTTTTAAGTAGGGAAAAGTTCATGTTTCTTAGCATACTAAACCATTCCATTATGATCTGAACCCAGTCTAACTTTTGAACTTTATCTCTCATCACTAATCGGTTCTTTTATTCATTCCTGGCATAGCTTATACTTCTGCTAATTGTAACTCTAATATCCATTTTTATACTTTCCTGTCTCGTATTTGTTGTTGTTTCTCTCTACACATCATGCCTTTCTTCTTCCACCCTTCCACAGTTACTCCACAAGCTGACTCCTATTCATCCTTTAAAACCCAGTCAAGTATATTTATTAAGGAACCTCCCCTAATTTATTCTGAGTTAAAAACTTTTTTTATGGTGTCATCTTTTTTTAGCACCTCATTATATTATAATTGTTTACCTATCTGTACTTCTCCACTGTGCTGTGAGTCCATCAAGGGATCCCATTGTGTTCATCATGGATCCTCATTGACTAGCATAGTATCTGATTTCTAGTAAGGTGGTTAATGAGCCTTCTTTTGAATGATAAATACACTTTTGGGCTACCAGTCTTGTACATGAATCATATTTTCTCTGTCTGAATTAGGAAACCTTAAAACTGCTTATATATATATTTTGAAAATCATGTTTCAATTGTTAACTGATGGGTAAAATGATACATGAGGTGTTGACTGCTTCTTTAGGCAATATTTTACGAAGCATTAGGTGGCAGTAGTGTGTTGTACTTGACTTTACCTTTCTAATTGCTCTTTTCAACCCTTCATAATTTTAATGTAGTATCAAAGTGTAAAAGACACAATTGTTGTAATTTTATATCTAACTTTTTGTAACATAATCTTGTTTTAAGGTAGTAGGTGTCTTACAGAAAATGAAAAACAAAACTCAGTCCTGTCAATGTGTATCTCTCTTGCCTACCTAAACTGTATTCAGATCCATTAGAGAATCACTACTGCCCTATCTTAACAGCAGTTCCTCACCAACTCTTTAATGGCTGCTTCATAATAACAGTGATTTGCAATAAGGAGAACCAAAAATTAGCTCAGAGGATATGTTTTCTCAGTGTCCTAAGAAGCTTACTTAGGCCTTTATCTCAAAAATAGTATTCTATGTTCACTGAATTTAAGTACAGTTATTAAGTGCTTTCTTTCCCTTTTTTTTTTTTTTTCCTCAGTTTTTATCAAGCTACAGTCACTTTTCTTGTTTATTAAGTTTCATTTTAGGTAAATTTTCCTCACCATGAGGTGGTTAGAATTAAAAAGAATTGCCACCACCTCTCTAGCCTTTATGCGTTTAATCCTACTATTAATTTTTGAACACTTCTGTATGAATATGGGGATTTCATTCCCATTTTAGCTTCCTGTAGCTTATAATGTTAAGTCAGTAGTTACATTTTATTTAAGGAAAATTTGTACATTTTTAAGTTCACAGGAACGTTTCTGCAAATAAGAGAAATAGATAACTTTTAGAGGAAACAGTTTTAGTATTGATTCAAATATGAGGTAGGTAACGTAAACCTGTGACAATCTCTTTCTCATATCTTCTTTCTTTCTATCTCAGGGGTAAAGCACTTGAAGGAATTGAAAGCCAGTGTACTAGTATCATTAATGTGGCAGAATGCTCAATTAACAAAAGAAGAGCATGAAAGCGTTGACAGAACACACTACCTAATTAGTACCTGCTGGCCTTGGTGAACAGAGTAGAGCTCAGAGTTTCTGCAGGAGAACAGATCTGTAGTATCTGTAGGCATACGTGACCAATCTTGTTTAGCTAGAATAACTTTAATTTGGCATTGGTCCCTTAGGTCCTTAATTATACAAAAACCATGTCTTCCCTGAACACAGGGGTAGATAAAGTTAGCCAGTGCACTTCTGCTAGGTACCACTGGGGAATATTGGAAGCAGAGTGTTAATCTTCGATTTCTCTGTGTAGCTTATGTTGAGTATGTCATCAAAGACTTGTTTGATGGGATTTTTTAGGTGAAGAGGGAGTCAGGCTTTACACTTAAATTGGATATAATATAACCCATTTCTTAAGATTCAACATTTTTCATACCTTATATACAAAGAAGAAGAGGTTGTGTTACACTTGCATATAGTCAGCAAAGGCATGTGACTAGCAAAGGATTTGGTGCTGGGCTAGTAAATCTCACAGTTCAAAGTATATTACAGAAGTCGACCTTGTTATTGAAAAGGTTTTGCCGTGGATTAAATTACCCAGCCATATACCATTCTACTTACATTTCTTCATTTCTGTGAATCTACTTCCTGCAAACTACCTCTCAGTTCTTTATCTAAAAATATCAGTACCTACCATAAATATCTCACGGCTTTGTTTCTTTCAGTGTTTTTCATCCTCTTCTCTCCTTTATCCTTGCTCTACCTCTTATTCCTACTTCTCCTCTTCTGTCTCCCTTTCACTTCCCCTGTAGTCTTCTCGTTCTCCACCACCCCTTCTCTTCTGCTTCCTCTGCCTTTCCCTATCCTCTTACTCCTCTCATCCTCCTTCCTCTTCTTCTTTTTCCTCCTCCTCTTTTACCTTATTTTCTTGGAACTGTCAGTAATTTCAGAATGAGTCTCTTAATGTTGTTTCAAAGGAAGTCATTGTTATAATGACATTTAGCAGAAGTTTTTAAATAACTGTGATCAGACCAAAAGGTCTCTTTAAAAATAGTAATGGTTTTAAAATAACTCTTTGGAAGTTTAGAGACAATCAGTAGCAAGTTTGGTAGACCAGAGAGATGTATATTTCTTCATACTGTTCTGTCAATGTGGCTGCCTCATAATCACACTGAAACCTTACCTTAGCGCATTCTCTTGAGACCACAGGAATAAATTATATGTGGGATTTTATTATGATGAAGTTCAGAGGACTTGCCACAGTGAATTCCTTAGCACAGTCTGCTGTTCTGTTGTGGAACCAAATTCTGAGCTCAAAGAGAGCACATTGTCTTTGTTTAACATATACTCTTTCACATTCTTAGCTATTCACCACATTCCCAGAGTAACTGGGAAGCTTAATTTTTATAAATAAAGAATCACAAATGTGCCTTAAAATTAATATGTGTGTATGTGTATATACATGTGGTAAGCATGTGTCTGTCTTATCATTCCAGTCCAGAGTAAGCAAATCTACAGACACTGAAAATAGAATAACTGGGAGGTAGGAGGAAAGAGAAATAATGACTGCTAATGGATGTAGGAGTTCTTTATTGGCTAATAAGTATGTTCTGAAATGAGATAGTGGTGTTGGTTGTACAACCCTGGGAATATTCTAAAACCACTGAATTGTAGACTTTATTTAAAAGGGTGAATCTTTTCGTATATGAATTATATTTCAGCAGAGTTGTTTTTTTTTTTTAAAGTCAATTCTGTGAAAAATGCCCTTGGTAATTTGATAGGGATTGCTTTGGGTAATATAGTCATTTTTAACAATATTGATTCTTATAATCCAAAAGCATAGTATATCCTTCCGTCTTTTTGTGTCCTCTTCAGTTTCTTTCATCAGTGTTATAGTTTTCGGAATGCATGTCCTTTGCCTCCTTAGGTAGGTTTATTCCTAGGTATTTTATCTTTTTGGTACCGTGGCAGATGAGACTGTTTACTTAATTTCTCTGATAGTTCCTTATTAGTGTATAGAAATGCAACGGGTTTCTGTGTATTAATTTTATTTCCTTCAACTTTCCTGAATTCATTGATGAGCTATAGTATTTTCTGGTGGCATCTTTAGGATTTTCTTTGTATAGTATCATGTCATTAGCAAACAGTGACAGTTTTACTTCTTCCTTTCCAATTTGTATTTCTGTTGTTTTTCTTATCTAATTGCTGTGGCAGTCGAACTGGAGAAAATCTGTTTTGGAAAAGGAAAAGGATCTATTCCTTTTTTTTTTTTTTTAGGATATCAGCTTAGGAATTTCTAGTTTTTTAAAGTTGTGGAAAGTTAGGTTTTGATATATATATATCAAATTATATATATATATATATATATATATATATATATATATATATAATTGTACTGTCTTTTTGTCTGTTCTGATTGATAACCCAAGGACAGTCTTTTCCTGCCTTGTACATGTGAAAGGTTGGTAACCATTATGGCAAAACAAGACCCCGTTGTCTGCATTCTTCCCTTCTACAAATCTGAGAGGCCCAGTGGTGGGGAGTGCTTACGCCCATGGCCTTTTTCCTTCCAGCCATATTTGATTCTTCTTTTTGGTGGATGGTGGCAGTAATGACAACAGAGCAGAGTGGGGTTTAAAGGCAGAAATTCAGGCAACTCTTTCAGATGTGGAAGGAACCTGAGACCTCTAATATGAGCCTTGGCCTCTGTAGCAAGTAATCAAGACTCAGCCGTTTCATTTCAGGTGGGTAGTGTTACACTGCAAGACCTCTTCAGATCTAGGACATATTTTGGGGGAGTTCTGAGAGGAAATTGGAAGAGGAAAGAGCATAAGAAGGTGTATCTGAGAGAAGTAGTTGAAAGCTGATGTTATGTGGGAGGCTTTGGAAGTGTTGGTGAGGGCCACATATAGTGTTTAAAGAATAGGAGCAAAGAGATGAAGTTATTTGAAGTGAACTTTTATTGAGTGAACTGTTTCTCTTTTGTCTTATTTTGGGAAGAGAGAAAATTAGGGCTGTGATAAGCACTTTAAGAGGAAAGGTCCGTTTTTTTATAAAATTATCAAAGATTAAGAATTTAATTTTCATGAAATATTTTAATGGAGCCTGTATGTAATACTTTGGTAAATCAAAAGCAGTCCTTCATCAGTAAAAATGTTGGGGAATGTTTTTTAGTTGTCAGGTAATATTGTGGTCAGATTTACTAATGCCTTATTACATAGTTTTCTCAACTTGACCTTTTAAAATTTCACAACCTATGCCCAAAGAAATGAGTTTCTATTATCTTTAGAGATGATGAGTGCCTCAATGTATAGCAGTTTTTGAACCATCAAAAGTGTGTGAACTCTCTGTAAAAATGACCCAAAATAAGCTTTTATTCATTGTTTATATGCGTGCTGCATTTTGAAGATCCTCAGTAGTATTCTGCATTATAATCTTGTTTGGAATGTGTATCTGCTGTGATGCTCTGGAAATTCAACATTGGTCCTCTTGGGGCTTGGCAAGAAGTACAGATACATTTACAGTTAAGAAACTTTTACACCTACACGTACAACTGGTGTGATACCCTCTGGATAGAGGTAATAAACACAGCTTCAGGGAAGACATGCATTTGAACTGGTGGAGAATGTACCATTAGAGACGGTAGCATAAGTAAGACATGGAAACAGAAAGGTATGAGTGTGAGTATTCAGGGATGATGTCTGAAGGTCTCGTGTACATTGTGTAGAATGACTGGAGTGAAATAGATGGTCTATCTGTAATACTTATAATAGATAAAGCTGGAATGGTAGGTTGTGGTTCTTTTATTGGAGGACTTTAACTGTAAGTCATAAGAATACGACCATAATTTGTTATGCAATAGGGGGACAATTAAAATTTTTAAATGACATGATCAGTGTTTTAAGTTCAGGCTAATGAATTTGGAAGGAGGTAGATGAACTGGAGAGCTGTTAGAAGATGAACGCTAGATACTAGGATAAGAGCTGCTCTTCGTTTGAACTTGATTTGTCATTGGGAATAGAAAGGATATTATGTAGGTAGAATCCACAGAATTTGGTGCTTGATGGAGTAAGGAAAGAGGAGGTCACCCGATGCTGTAGCCTGGATTTTTAGGAAATATATTTTTCTTTCATTCATTCAGTATTTATTAAGCAGGATGATGATTTTAACAGAAGGAATTCAACAAGAGGAGGAACTGATTTTAGAGTCCTGGTGATAAATTGGTTTTGAGATATGTTGAACTTTTAGTGCTAATATGATAGCTTTTAGAAGATATTTGAAATTAGGTTCTGGAATTTCAGAAAGTGTGAAACTAGAGAGAGCTAGTATCTTTTTTTTTTTTTTGTCTTTTGCCTTTTTCTAGGGCCGCACTTGCGCATATAGAGTTTCCCAGGCTAGGGTCCAGTTGGAGCTGTAGCCTCCCGCCTATGCCACAACCACAGCAACGTGGGATCTGAGCCACATCTGCAACCTACACCACAGCACACGGCAACACCACATCCTTAACCCACTGAGCGAACCAGGGATCAAACCCACAACCTTTTGGTTCCTAGTTGGATTCGTTAACCACTGAGCCACGACAGGAACTCCTAGAGAGCTAGTATCTTATCAATGGCACTAAACTCAATGTTGCACTAGAGAGAAAAATAAAAGTGCTATATCCTCAGGGGCCATGTTGGTAGATCAGATAATGTCACCATGTCGATTTGGGAATCTTCGTTTAATCGGATTTGCCCAGAGTCCTTTTCATACTTAATTTGCAGTTTCATAGTTTATTTGCGGTCAGTATTTTATAAGTCAAAATGGTATAAGTGTGTAGTAAAGGATCACTATATATAACTTCCTTAACTTTGTGTTCAACTTAAGGTTTAAGTAGTAAGCTAATGGTAAAATAAAGCAGCATTTCCTTTTAAGAAGAAATGTAAAAAGGCATTAAAGTAGATGGACTTCTCTTTAGAAGATCTGAAATACTAACTTATTGTGCAGCATCTTATGCATTCACTTTAAAGAAATAGCATTTCATTTCAACTGTAGGTTGCTTAGTCAATAGGAAAGGTCATTTGAAGCTAATAAATATATAAATTTTCACTAAATTGTTTAGAGGTTGATAGAATTTTCACAGTATTATTGTTCTGTGTTCTTTTCACAACTTATACATACTTCAGTTTTCATTCCCCTTCTAATAGAAAAACACTTGGCACTTATCAGTAGACACCACTGCAGTGTTCAGTAGCTGAAGCCTCATACATATTATATCCCCCCTCTTTAAGAAAATCAACAGGTTAGATAAAATACCACTGGCAGATTGTTCAGACTTCATCAGCTTTTTTATCACTTACATAAGTTGGCATTTGTGCAAACAATGAAGTAAAGATATTGGCATTTATGATTAATAAACAGAAGGTATCAAATATCAAAAAATTTCTGACTTGGAAGACAACACAATTTTCGTTGTGGTGTTATAGGTTAACAATTGAGGAGTGTCACTCATTTAGCATTTTTTGGGGGGGTACATATTTGGAGGAGTGCATCTGTTAAGGGAAGATTAGTTAAGCACTAATTTCCTGACTTGCAATTAGTTCTATGTTTTAAGCAGTAGAGGCTGACTAACATTGTTTCTCAGACTTTTGCATGCATAATAATTGCCTGGAAAGTTTGGTGAATCAGATTCTGGGGTCCCTCTCTGTAGGCTTGTGATAAGGCCATCTTCTGACGAACTCTCAGATGATGCTGATGCTGCAAATCTGAGAATCACATTTGGAGTTGCACTGAGCTGACACAATGTGGCAGTCACTCCAGACATAGTAATTTAGAAAGCACTTGGACTTGCATTATGGAGAAAATTTAAAATTGAAATAAAATGTTCCATATTGAACAACCCATTGCCATAAAATTTCATCTAATTGAGTTCATCTAATTGTCATAATTGAGTTCATAATTAAAATATTAGTTATCAGTTAGAAAATAGCACATACCAATTCTGTTAAAAAATTGTATCATTTTCTGTATGTCTTTTTCAGTATCATGAGTAAGCCAATATTTTTGTATCAAGACAATTTCTTAATCTTCTGTTTGGGTTCATTTTTCTGATCCTTGATAAATAGCATGAGGATTTAAAAGACATAGGCCTGTTTTATTGAAAACAATCTCCCCACATATGAGGAAGTGACACAGACCATAAAGTTGTGAATGTCAAATCAGTTGGGAATAATAAGTAGCAGTTAGTTGGAGATAGCTTTGTTCTGTTATAATGAATCACAGACACTCTCAATATTTTCGGTATTGTGAAGTATTTATTATATTTTAATTTTGAATGTACTTTAGTCCTCTCTTCAGCAATACTTTTTTTTAATGTTTTAAAGTTTTTGGAAGTTGGCATATGTATTTGAAAGAAATAAAACCATATTTTTAAAACCTAGTCTATAATTCCAACTTTTCACTCAGTCATTTTATTAGTTTTCTATGTTCTTATTGTACTTTTCTCTGTTTAATATCAGAAGAAATTTCTTACTTTTCCTTTTTGATTTAGAATCACAAAATTCCTTTTAAAGCATTCAGACATATCTGAAGGTATTTTTCTACTGAGATATGATCCACATGCACTGAAAAATGCACAGATCTTTTTTTTTTTTTTTTATTTGCTTTTTAGAGACGCACCTGCAGCATATGGAAGTTCCCAGGCCAGGAACCCGAGATGCATCTGTGACCACTGAGCAAGGCCTCAACCCACCCATCAAGGCCAGGAATCAAACGCACATCCTCGTGGATCCTAGTCGGGTTCGTTAACTGCTGTGCTCCAAAGGGAACTCCCAAAATGCATGGATCTTAATCAAGTGTTCAGTTTGGTGAAATTTGATACCATGTAACCACCACCCCAAACTATGGAACATTTCCATTTTTCCAGAAAATGCCTTTGTGCACATTCCAGTTAATTTCCACCCTGTATACCTTATTCCTACATGAAAACCAACTTTTAATTTTTATTTCTATAGTCATCCATTGGTCAGTATCTTTGGGAGACTGGTCCCAGGACATCCTGAGGGTACCAAAAGCCAAGGATATTCAAGTCCTTTGTATCCAGGGATACAGAGGGCAAACTGTATAGATTAGTTTTGCCAGAATTCGGATATCATCAATGTAATCATATACATGTACCTTTTTGTTCTTCTTTTATTCAACATAATGTTTTAGATACTCATCTGTGTTATTACTGAATATATCATAGTTTTTTTCATTTATGTTATTGAATAGTATTCCATTATAGATATACTATCGTTTATCCCATTCTTCTGTTGAAAGACATTTATGGTTTCAGTTTTGACTGTTATAAATGAGAGTATTGGTACATTCTTTTTATAAGTCTTTTGTGGACATATGTTGAAATGTTTTATTTCTCTTAGGTAACTATCCAGGAACAGAATCGCTTGATCATAGAGTAGATATATTTATTTCTTGATAACAAATTGCCAAATTATTTTCTGCCAGCAGCATTGAGAGTTCCAGTTATTCCATATCCTCATCATCATTTAGTGATCTCAGTCTTTTTTATTTTAGGCATTCTATTAGATGTTTAGCAATATCTTTTAATTTTAATATACATGTTCCTGATAACTAATGAAAAGGTTTGAGTGGCATGTTCATGAGTACATTGTCTGTTCATCTGTCATGTTTTGAAAGATGTCTATTCAAGTCTGCCCCCCCCACCTTATTTTTAATTAGTATGCCTTTTTACCATCATTTTAAAAAAATATTCTGGATACAAGTTCTTTGTTATGTAAATACTTAGCCAGTATTTTCACCCAGTCTCTGGCTTGTCTCTTTACTTTCTTAATGGTATCATTGATGAGCTGAAAGTTTTAAAATTTGATAAAGTTTGGTTTATCCATTTTGTGTCATTGGAGTTTGTGCTTTTTGCTTCCTGTCAAAGCAATCTATGCCTACCCAAGGGGCAAAGATATTCTCTTCTGCTGTCTTCTGGAAGCTTTATGGTTCTATGTTTTATGTTTTTATCTAGTGATTTGTCTTGAATTAATTTTTTGTCTGTGGAGTGAGATAAGGCTTCTGGTTAAAATTTTTCCTCATGGACATCTAGTCGTTTCAACACCATTTGTTCTAGGCTGTCCTTTGCAAATTGAATTGCCTTGCCACCTTTGTTGAAAATCAAGTGACTGTATATGTATGGTCTAGGTCTAAACTCTTCTGTCCCACTGATCTGTTTGTATATAATTATGCCAGTACTACAGTGCTGATTACCATAGCTTTATAATAAGTCTTGAAGTCAGGGTCAGGTAAGTCCTTCAGCTTTGTACTTTTTGAAGATCCTTTTGCCTGTTCTAGATGTTTGTTTTTTTTTCATGAAAACATTATAATCATCTTGTCTACTGCTTCAAAGTGACTTACTGGAATTTAGATAGGAAATGCATAAAATTTTTGTATCATTTTAGAAAAAATGAACATGATCTTCCTGTCATGATCATAGTATTTCTTTCCATTTATTTCCCCCTCTTTCCTCTTGAGGCTATTATAATTGGTAACTTTTTAAACTATAATTTTCCAGTGGTTTGTTGTAAGATTTGCTGATTTCTGTCTTTCATTTTTTCTTTTTCAGGGCCACACCTGTGCATATGGAAGGTTCCAGGCTAGGGGTCGAATTAGAGCTGCAGCTGCCGGCCTGTACCACAGCTCATGGCAACACTGGATCCTTAACACACTGAGTGAAGCCAGGGATCAAACCTGCATTCTCATGGATGCTGGTTGGGTTCATAACCTGCTGAGCCACAACAGGAACTCCAACTTGCTGATTTTTTAATTTTGAGTTCTTTGCCTCTAGGTGACTTAAATTCTTTCAGTTGCAGCAAAATACATTTTAACTTAGCACTGGTAGCAAATAGAAGTTAAAATAAATGAACTTTGCACCATTGACTTAAATATATACCTACTCTGTTAATTAAAGGGTGTCGATATTTTCCTTTTTGATATTTTCCTCAGAACTCCATGTTATTTGTATGATTTAGCTGACATTTTTCCAGTGTAAGAAAGTCCATACTATCTTTTTCTGACTCCTCAGTTAGTAAGCCAACTCCTGGAACACAGGATGCTTTAGTTTTTTTCTCTTTCATTTGCTCATGTAGTGTTGTAGGAAGAGTTAGCTAGAGAACTTCAACATAGCCAACTCTATTTTGGCTTAGGTCCGTTACTTGATATCCTAGGTTTAGGGATTGCTTAAGCCTCACTATGAGAGTAACTTTTATGAGCATCATTTGATAATTCATGGCCCAAGTTTGCCAAAGGGAAAATGGCAGCCTGATTCTCTACATTTGCCCTAAATCTTTTTCCCAGCACATGAGGTGTTCATTAGTTCTTCTGGGCAACCAGATATCACAATAGCTTGTGCTCTGCTAGGCAGAATCATCAGCAGGGTGGAGAAGTTCAGCCTGAAAAATAAATATGAGAAAGATGTACTAATGAGTTAATTTTTTTCAAATGTCTCATTGAGTTATTTAAAATTTTCTAACAAATCTGCTGTAAAATAACCATTTTTCAATAAAAATTTGGGTTGTGGGAGTATATAACTTTAAAATCATCAGAGCTGAGGCAGAAGATGAAAAGTGTTTTATTTTAAAGTATAATTGTGTAATTTCAGCCAAGCACTATTGATATGGAGAGCTTCCTACTCTGCAGTTTGTACTCTTTCTTTGTCATGTCCTGCTTGTCTGCATGTACCTATTTCTGTTTGTGTTAGTCATCCTCTCTAGGTAAATTGTCCATGAGACCAGTGATTCCATCAGCAAATTATCCAGAAAATGCTGTCTTTGCACGTTGTGACCGATCATGTCACTGGTGGATTTATAGCTACTCCAGTGGTCTAATTAACCTGGCAGTTGTCTCCTGTGCCCAAATCTGTTGTCTCGTTGCTTGGCATCTTAGTTTTCATCTTCTCATTACCTTCTCTCTTAACTAAGCCTAGATTTATAGGTTTTTTTTTTTTTTTTTAACCTACCTCCCCTACCTCCTCCTGCCTCAGTCCTCTCTACTCATCACTCCCCTTATTTTTGATTGTCAGTATCATCCAGATAAACAAAGTGCAGATGTGCCAGCAGGAACAGTGGAGGAATGTATACAGAAGTTCATCGAAATTGATCAGGCATGGAAAATTCTAGGGAATGAAGAGACAAAAAAAGAGTATGACCTGCAGCGGCATGGTAGGTACTTGTGGGGAGCCCCAGTACATTGGCAGTACTTTGAAGCACAGTCTGCAGCCATTCCTGGGGAGCATTTTCCAGCATTTGCACAAAGTTATTATTGCCTCCCTCACTCCTCCCCTCCATCATTGTTTCTAATTATGCCCTATTCTTAGTGGTGATTATTGTGTATCCATTGAGAAGTTAACCAAACTACTAGGATGTGGCTTCTTATGAAGCTGCGAAAGCTGCTTTTTATAACTAATGAAAATGCTTAATTATATATTCCTAATTAATATGTTTTTTATGTTTTAAAACTTCTTTTTATTAAATTTAATTTTGTACTGATTAAAATTTAATTGCAGTACGTTTAAGACTGTACCCTGTATATAAATAACAATCTAAAGGAAGGTACTATAAAGGATAACATCCTAAAGCACTCTTTGCTTATTTTAGGCTAGGTTTTCATGGTTATCTCATGGATAAACTATATTCCTTATAGGATTGCTATAAATGATATTTTAAGAATGCACATTTCCTAAGCAATTTTAAAAGTCATTTCTTTTATGCATTCTAGAAAATACCTTCTTAAAACATCGACAAGCTCTTGTGAGAAAGAAAGGGAGAAATGTAGGTCAGGTTTGTCACACATGGACTGCAGTTACACGAAGTGATAGGCTGTCTTTCAGCACTGGCCTTGGGATAGGAGTCCCTCGGCCTTCTATTTGAACCTTCAATATGCACCCTACATGCTAATGGGGGGAGTCAATAATCAGCTACAGCCTGTGGGGAAAACACTCAATCGCGCTCTGCCATAACGCACCCAGCTCAGCATTGACTCGGAAGTGTTGATAGAAGCTTGCCGTCTCTATTTGATTATTGAATCTCCTCCCATGAACTGCACTGGTACACCCTCAAACCTAACAAAATGATTTAAGGCTCCTACTATTAAGGTTATGAAAGTTTGATTTGAGAAATAAGGCTTCATTTCTACAACACAGCATTTTAGCTTAACACCAATGATATATACAGAATATCCATATCTATTTTTCAGAGGGAGTTGTTTCGATAAAATTGAGTCTTTCTTATAGTCAGTGTGTGATACCTTTTTATAAAGACTTCATGAGCAATTTGTTTATGTACTGGAATACTTGTTTTTAATAGTGACTTTCATAATACTAATCATCTCTAAAGCCCTTTTACTTTTTTAAGATTGATGAGCTTTTTAAAAATGTTAAGAAACTGATGAGTGTACCTTTGTAATGAATTTAGATTAATTTTCAAGTATGTCTGAAATATTGGGTCCCTTTTCTATTTGGTGCATATATGGGCAGGTTTCCAATGTTCTGTTTCTTTTGTAAACACGTTTGTACTTCTGGCAAAAGAATATAGAGATAGTACAATTTGAGGAAGAATTCTATTATAGATATATCTTTTGACCTTGCTTTTTCACATAGTAAAATTTCTTTGAAAGTGTTGATTCTAAGACACGTGAATGGGAGTTCCCGTCATGGCTCAGTGGTTAACGAATCCGACTAGGAACCATGAGGTTGCAGGTTCGATCCCTGGCCTTGCTCAGTGGATTAAGGATCCGGCATTGCCGTGAGCTGTGATGTAGGCTGCAGATGCGGCTCGGATCCCACGTTGCTGTGGCTGTGGCATAGGCCAGTGGCTACAGCTCTGATTAGACCCCTAGCCTGGGAACCTCCATATGCCGTGAGTGCGGCTCTACAAAACGGCAAAAAGACAAATAAATAAATAAATAAATAAAATAAAATAAAACACATGAATGGGAGTTCCTGTTGGGGCTCAGTGGGTTAAGAATCCAGCTAATATCCGTGAGGATGTGAGTTCAATCCCTGGCTTCACTTGGTGGGTTAAAGGATCTGGCATTGCTGCAAACTAAAGGGTAGGTTGCAGAGGCAGCTCAGATCTGGTATTGCTCTGCTGTGGTACAGCAGCTACAGCTCTGATTCAACCACACTAGCCTAGAAACTTCCATATGCCACAGGTGCAGCCCTAAAAAAGCAAACTAAATAAAACACATGAATGTGTTGTGTGGGAAAAGTTACCTGTGTACCTAAAGTGACCACATTCTGCTGGAGATGACAGCCTCTCATGGTGCTTTGCAGTCTTTATCAGTCTTCATTCTAGGGTGCTGATTTGCTTAACATGAGGATAATCCATGAAACCAAGGAATGTAGGGTATGTACTTTTACCTTCACTCTGCATTTTTGCCACTCCGCAGCTTGAAACTATTAAGAACCTACCTATCAGTGAAACTTACTAGAAGCCTAATGTCTAAAGAGGAAGGTGGTAGGGACAGATCAAGAAACAAAAAAATATCCTCTCTTGGTAGTGTCTAGGGTGGGGAAGACCAGAAGTAGAGAGAAATAGGAAGTAGGGTTAAAAGGGGACAGGACAGTTGCATGAAGGTAGGTTTAGGAGATGTTGGGGGAGTTTGCTTCATGGCTCAGTGGTTTACAAACCTGGCTAGGATCCATAAGGATGCGGGTTCAATACCTGGCCTTGCTCTGTGGATTAAGGATCCGGCGTTGCTGTGAGCTATAGTGTAGGTCATAGACTTGGCTCAGATCCCGAGTTGCTATGACTGTGACGTAAGCCGGCACCTTCAGCTCCGATTCGACCACTAGTCTGGGAAATTCCATAGCCACAGGTACGGCCCTAAAAAAAAAAAAAGGAAAAGAGATTTTGGAAGAATAGTTAACATCTTCAAGTCTTTCTCGTTGCCTTTGAAAAGTCTTTGGAAATGTGAATTTCTTTTGAGCTTTGAGATTTTAATGGAAGCAGCTGTAGGCTACTCTTATTACAGAGGGTTCTTCTGTCATTGATAAGGTCACAACAAAGTTTAGACAAACCAAATACAGTGAAAGTTGTGTTTGATTCATGATTCAGATAAACACATCTAGGAATTTATAAAATGTCCATTTGTTTTGCAAGTTTTTAGGTGGATGAGCTACTCTAGAAGGACAGTAGAAATACAAATTTTCACAACATTTTAGGACCTCAGATCTAAGTACTAAATATTTCCATCATTACCAGAGGCTCCAAATAGTGAGAGTGCTCTGTTTTTGGTTTTAAATTGTGATAGGCTTGCTGGTTAGTTAAGAAATAAGAGTTTCTGGGAGTTCCTGTCGTGGCACAATGGAGATGAATCCAACTAGGAACCATGAGGTTGCGGGTTTGATCCCTAGCCTTGCTTAGTGGGTTAAGGATCCAGCATTGCTGTGAGCTGTGGTGTAGGTGGCAGACGTGGCTCGGATCTGGCATTGCTGTGGCTCTGGCATAGGCCGACAGCTGTAGCTCCAATTCGACTCCTAGCTTGGAACCTCCATATGCCGCAGGTGTAGCCCTAAAAAGCAAACAACAACAAAAGAACAAGGAGGTATGTACCAAGATGCTAAATAAAGCATTTAGGAAAAAAAAAATGAGTTTCTGATCCAAATGTAACTTGCTGGTTTTTAAACCTTTCATACTAGAGCTATTTTAAAAATCTTATAATAAACCTAGTTTAATATTGTCATTTCTTTTGAATACCAGCATTAATTTTTCCTTCTTGACACATCTTCAATTAATGACTCCTTAAAAGAAGGAAGTGAACTTGAACTTCCAACAGTGAGGATTTAAATTTGATAGAAGGAAAACCTTTGAGAGTGATAATTTGTTAAAGACCAAGATAGGTTACCAAGAGAGAGAGAATTTGTTGTAACCAGGTCAAAGCACTCTTTTTTTCTGGGTCACCCCCCTGGGGACATGGAAATAGCTTTGTTATACAGAACTCTTTTTTACATGTGATAGTTCATTATAGAACTTTCTTTTCATAAGGTGTGCTTTAAATATGTTTGTTTCCTGTCCTCTTAATATATAGTATAAAATTATTTTGAGTTTTGTAATCCTTGCAAAGGAGACAGAAGATGTTTTATTGGCTGATGTTGAATACTTTCTCATATTTCACAGCTGAAAGTTGGTGCTCTTTTTTAAAGAAAGACTCATCAGTATTACCGACAACCATTTATTTATCTAGAAGATCATTTATAGGAGCCCTTGACATCTCTTTTCCTTTTCTTCACAAAAGAAATTATCAAAAGAAAAACTCCAGGGTAGATAACCTAAAGAACCTGTATTTTTTTTTCTCCCTTATTTCCACTTCTATATTCTTAGTTAACATTTTAGGGCAATGTTGGCCAGAGTGAAAAAAAGCAAACCTAAGAAAAGATGAGTAATAAACAGTTCTCAGATATCATACATTTTGAAAGCAGTGTGAACTGGTGAATTAATCACTTAGTTCCAGTTGGACATATTTACCTTAGTGTGTATTAATGTACTCTCACTTAAAGCCGATCAGCTATACTCCTTACCAAGATACGAAAGGTCATTTCTGGAGTTGTATCATACAATCCTCATCTCTTTATTAGGATAAATATTTGAGAATGGATGATAAATTAATCTGGGGCCAAACGAGTAATATACCTTGAAACCTTACCAACATTTGTGTGTCAGAAAACCGAATCAACACGTAATTTCCTAAGCTTAAAATAAGAATCCTTCCTGAAAAGCAAGTTAATGCTAAAGACTGATAAACTCCAAAAGAAGGGAATTAATACTTTCAAATGTAGATAATATGAATTTGGGTTAACTGTTTGCAATAATGACAAGGTCAGTAGATATTTATGTAAATAATGAGCTAAAACTGACCCTTATAAAATACTTGTATTAGTCAGATTAGGGTTTCCATTTATAGTCATATCAGTATTTCCACTTGATTTTAGGAATTTGAAAATTGGCTATAAAAATGTGCTTCAGGTAAAGTTTGAAGATAAGCATCAGGGGGCATTTTTTTTGGTGACTGTTTCTAGAAGAAGTAAGTATGTGAAACGATGCAGAAAATCCATGTAGACAGGGACTGGCATTTCTTCAGAGAGAGAAGAGAATACAGATAAAACTTTCTGTGAGGGTCCTCCTGCTCCATCTTATTTGTCACAAGAAAGTGATGACACATTTTTTTATTACTTTTTACTTGAATGCAAATAACTTTTTGCAATGGAAATGTCTTTGAAGATCATTTCTCAATGATTTTGAATAAAAATTTGGCAAGTTTCAAATAATGTTGTAGAAACCTATAGGCAAGATTATAATCCTGGAATCCTGGGACATAATTGGAAATTCTGATAGAATAACAGAGAAAATGTAGGATTTTAGGAAGTTATGTCTCTGTCTTTAACCTTTCGCCCAATTTCTACTTTGATGCTTAACCCAATTGAAATCAGTGGTTTTAGGAGTTCCCGTCATGGCGCAGTGGTTAACGAACTAGGAACCATGAGGTTGCGGGTTCGATCCCTGGCCTTGCTCAGTGGGTTAAGGATCCGGCATTGCCGTGAGCTGTGGTGTAGGTTGCAGACGCGGCTCGGATCCTGCGTTGCTGTGACTGCGGCGTAGGCCAGTGGCTACAGCTCTGATTAGACCCCTGGCCTGGGAACCTCCACATGCCGCGGGTGCGGCCCTAAAATGACAAAAGGCAAAAAAAAAAAAAAAAAAGGAAATCAATGGGTTTAAAAACCAAGACTGGTCCACTTCTTATATAACTTGTTTTTAATCCTCAAATTTGAAATCTTTGTTTCACATTACATTCTTGCTTACTTCTAGTTTGCTCAGTAAGTATATAGTCAGTGAATTAGAAATGAGTGTTGACATATCTTTTTTTAATTTTTTTTTCCTATGTGATCTCTTAAAAATTCTCATAGCTACCAAGTAGTCCATATCCAGCTTATAACATATACTCAGATTGTTTCCACAGCTGCTAATTGGCTTTCTCCCACAGTTGTATACACTTTGATTGGTCTAGCTTTCTTTAGTCCACTGCTCTAAGAACTTACATAACTACCCATTCCCTAAAATAGCATTTATCCACTCACGTGGAATTTAAATGGGACAGAAGCTTTTGAGTTTGTCCCTAATTACTTTTTCTAACCTATGAAGTCACAGACCTAATGTCAATCTTCTCTCCATCCAATTAGGGGCTCCCAAACATATCAGCTTGTGCTGTTTGTCATTACTCAGAACACCTTCCCATTCTGATTCTTCACAGCTTACTCTGCATTCAAGTTCCCACTCAAGTCTTCCCGTCTTCTCCCCCTCCCCCTGCAAAAAACCTTCCCTGACTTTCTAATCTAGTCATTATGTCTAACCTCTGAATTTAATCCACAAATTAATTATTTCGATATTTTTCCCTGTGGCTCCCATCGTTCAGTCTGTTTGATACTTTGGAAGTATCAAATAATTATATGGACTATGGCTTTGATAATAATGGATCAGTTTTAATGGGACTGACAATAGCAAAGTACATCAAAGTTGCTTAAAACACTGTTACAGATTCAGACAGGGTCAAGGGTTGCTGCCTTCCTACACTATGGTTCTTGAGGTTCTCCCTCTCCCTTAACTACCTAATAATCGAGTCATTTTTCTATGGTATGATATAGACAGTCAACACAAACATTATGAGATAAAAGTAACAGTTACAATAGCTGCCATTTGTTGAGCACCAGAACTATGGTAATTGTCTTTTAATCATTGCTCAACAACCTTGTAAGGAAGATATTAATATCTTTTCCAGAGAAGGAATCTGAGGCTCAGAGGGTTTAAGTAATTTGACTAAGGTCACATAGTTAGTAATTGATAGAGGGGAAACTCAGAGCCATTCTTTGACTCCTAAATCACTGTGCTTGGCTGCCAAGTTTTGAATAGGTGAGGTGTGTACAACCTACTATTTTAGTTCTAAATAGTTGGGAATGAGGCATATTTGAGGGTCAGAGTGAGAGGCCAAGCTAACTTCTGCTACTGTGTTCTACCTTTCTATAGTGAAACATGAAATTCAATTTCCAGGTTTCATTTGGTGCCTTTCATGTACACTGGCTTTATGTTCAGCTTAAAAAAGCTCCGTAGTGCTTCAAGTCCATAATTAAACTCCAAGTTTGTAATTTTTCTTTAATATGTAAAACCTTACAGTTGTGATTTTCATTTCTTCTGGGAAAGGATTATAGAGCTATGTGATTTAATGAGCGGGTTTCAAGTTAAATGGTGCCTGATTCTGAATCTCTTATCAAGGTAGAAACTATTCCAAGAACAGAGATTGTTAAGGACAAGGAACTGATTTCCTTCAGGTTATTTCCTATGTGAAAATTTTGATTATGTATAGTGAAATGATTAAGAATGAGGTGATTGTTTAAAATTATTTGGTTTTAAAATAGCAAGTTAGTTAGACCTAAAGAAAGATACTGCTGTTTGCTTTTAACACACATAACCTTTAAGTGTTTTAAATTATATAATAATAAATACAGTGGACTAGCTGAAGTGAGACTTGATTACTTGAGTATCAACACAACATTGCCACACATGAATAGCAGGGACAGAGTTGCAGATAAACTCACCCTTTTGGCCAATAATGGTTTGAATGAGACTTTTAGATATCTCATCCATAAAAACTAAAGTTAAATTCCTCTCCTCTGTAGCTTTTTGTTGCTGCTATTTATTTATTTTTACTTATTTATTTGAATTGTAGCTACAGTTAGAAAAGGTTTCCTGGGATTAGGAAGTGTAATTATTTAGGCAGCAAACAAAGAACTGTTTTAGAAATTTTACTGTCATTAGGAGGAAGTTTTAAAAGACTGGAATTCCATTGTCTTGTAAGAAGTAAGAAATATTTATTGATTCCCAAATGGAGCTGAAAAAAACCTTTCCTCTTTTAGAAAGTTGTGAATGACCCAGCGAGAGCTCTAGTAAGCTTTACTGAACCAAGCTGCTAATAGTTATTTAATGTTATTCTTCAGTGTGAAAGAATCTCCGTAGATTTTCCTTTTAATCTCTTTGAATTGCAGGCTCATAAACCTCTTGGATGAGTCCTGCCAGTGTTTTCTTAGATCCCACTGTTGAGACAATGGAGCCACAGAATTCTTTCACTTCTTGTTGTCAGACAAATCCAATAGAACACAAGGTCAGAAGGGCCTATACTTCTAAAGGCTGAAAGATTCTTTTTCAAGTAACCACATAAATTATTTGATTTTTGTCATTATATTCATCAGGACTCTCTTGTTAATGATAGTGCACCACTTTCTACATGCAAATAAATCTAATTTTTCCTGTCTTCATATTTGGCTAAGAAGGGGTGTGACAGACTATTCCTTGATACCTTAGAAAAAGCTGAACCCATTCACTTCAAAAGAAGTAGGACTCATGTAGTGTCATTGGACTCAAGATAGAGTTCACCAAATGCCAGGCAATGAGTCTTCTTTCCCAAAGGATGTTATTTGTTTTCGATTTTGTTTCTTTAAATTATTACCATTTTGTAGCTAAGAGTCCAGATTTAAAATTTGGATCTATCTCTATTTAATTAAAGAGCTTCCTAAGTCAGTTTCTGTTTTCTCAACATTTTTAGTAATGTCATATAAAGGAGAACTTTGAGATAGGGTTTACATTTTCAGATACCTATTAAAATATTTCATTGTGATGAGCAAAAATATTTATAATATGTAAAACTCAAAAAGAACTTACGTCTTTTGCAGATGAAATGCCTGATTAGTAGACAGTTATCAAAGCTAATTACAGGGTTCCTGTGAGTTACTTTAAGGACTAGGGAGGAATTAAGTTTTCTAATTACAACTACAATGGTGGACAAGCAGAGATCATTGTTTGAAGAGAAAAAAAAACATTGATTTGTTTGTGCTCCTTCTTTGTAATCATAGTGGGGGGAAGCTGCTGTTACCCCATTCCCTGGACACCTGCCTCTCAACAAAAGACTAATGTCTCTTCCCTCCCCCACCCCGCCCCTGCATTTAGATTCACCTTTTCCTTGTGTGTACCCCCTCTGCTCATTAGACAGTTCTCCAGGGATCCAATTTTCCTCTGACTTAATCACCCCCGGCCTTTTTCAGAAGTTGTTAGATTACAGTTCTTTCAAAGAATACGAACTTTCTTATGAAGCTCTTCACTTCTTTCCCTTATTTCTATTTTAAAATGTAGCCGTTAGAGTTCAACACACTCCTTAAAACTTTTTAAAGAAGTATATCATACATAAAAGAAGTGCTCCAGTGTACAGCTTGACGGATTTTCACAGTGAACACATCCATCTAACCAACCAGCACCGCAGAAGGCCCCTGTGACTCCTTCAGTCATTGCTCACTCCCCCACACCCAAGATCACAGGATAGCTTTGCCTGCTACATTTCATATAATGGAGAATCATATAGTATCCTCTGCTTTTCATAATCCACTTTATGCCACTTTGCTTTCATGGAAGATGTGCATTAGTACCTGCTCTCGCTTAAGCAAAAGAAATCCTAAGAGGATATGCGCTTTTACGAAAAGAGGTGAAAAGCAAAAATAGTGTTCAGCATTTGCTTTACAGCAGGCCCATTATAGAGGCAGTGCGTACCCATAGCCCCAATAGCAAGAATCGTACTGCCAACCTCTGTCCCTAGGAATGACATTCAGCATCAAGCCACCATAGCTTTGAACTGAGTCTTTGAACATGTGTGCTTTATCCCAATTTATTTTGTGCATATTAGCAAGATGTGTCTTGAGGTAATTGCTTCTTCACTTTACCCATTTTGGTTTACAAAAGGTTTCATAGGAAAGCTCTACTTCTGTATAGCAAGGGAAGCCTATGTTCTCTTTTGTATCAGATACTGACTTTAAAAATCATAATCCCCACAAAACTTGGACTGTGTGCACATAGTGTTGAATAATCAGGTCAATATACAGAGTTTTGATAGTCACAGAACAGGAGGATATTTTAATATACGCCTTTTAACTCTAACCTGGGGCAAAGTACTAACCATTTTTGTGTTCTATTTTCTTTCCCTTTTGCCGTGAGATACGTTCTAAGCTGATCTTTCAACCAAGAAATAGTTAGCTAAAGTTTTTTCCTGTACAGAAAGAAGAAAAAAATAATAAAAATGTAAAAGCCACTTTTTTGAGTAGGTGGAATAATAGAAAGGGTTCCACATGAAATAGTAACTAGGTGAGAATAACAATATCATCCTAGTAGAGAAGCAGAACAATACAAAGCTGATTTACTTGGCAGCTATACTCTCATTAATTATTTTAAAATAAAAATGGCATAATGGATATTTATGAATGGGTTTTCTTTTTGTACAATTAATGCATTTCAGGTGTCCAAGATAGGTTAGATTAAGAAGGTTTACTCATCTTGTCATTACCCCTGCGTTGTCTTACTTGCTTTGGTTTCGGAGTTATTTAAGTTAACTGTAAGACACTCTGGAATACAGGCATCTTAACATACTGATACACTCTGCACAGGCAATTCAGTTAGCACACAGATGGAAAAACCACTCCTGACCACTGGGGCAAAAAGTCTTTATTTTTGGATATTAGGACAGTTTAATAGACTGTTGATATGCAGTAAATATGAAGTGATACAATATTTGATATACTTTAATGGAAAACCATGGTGAGTTCAAAATATTTTGTAATCTTTTCATCTATTTTAAAATTGTGTAACTCACTAATAAATTTTGAACAGGCAGTTATTAAATATAATTAAATTGCAGGCATTCACACAACAGAACAAAGAGAAGTGTTCTCAGCAAGTGAACAAGAGACTAGTGAGACAGCTCAAGAAAATTTCATTGGGATAGGGGGTGGATTTTAATAGTTTTTTTTTTTAAGCATTGACTTCTAGAAGAAAAATACAAGCATACAGGAGGTATAGCATGCCTTTAAAAACAAAAGACAAGTACTTCTCATCTAGTTTTGCTTTCTTTGTCCTAAAGTGCACTCGTTTTAAGCACGAGTGCATTCTTACACTACCTAAACCATATTCCTACTAAATTTAGGTAGAATTCCAGCTTTCTTTGGACCTTCCTTCTAAAGGAAAAACTTTGGTCCAGGAAACAGCAGTGGAATATCAACACAGTACGGTTGTTTGGTTATTGGAATATTTTAAAATCATTCTTGGATAAGTTATCTGTTACTCTCTAATGAGCAGCTAAAAATCAGGTGTCTAACAGTCCCTTACATTTGGTTAGAGCTTTATTTTGAAAGCACTTTTAGCTTGATCTCATTTGGAAAAACAGCTTTGTATTAGTCTTCTCTACCTGCCATAATAAAATTGCATAGACTGGGTGGTTTAAACAGTAAAAGTTTATTTCTTACAGTTTTGGAGCCTGAAAAGTTCAAGATCAGGGTGCCAATCAATATGGTTCCTGGTCAGTTCTCTTTGTGGATTGCAGAAAGCCACTTTTTAGCTGCATCTTTCCCGTGTGTCTGTGAGTGGAGAGGGTGCCCTCCCTTTTAAGTCCATCAGTTCTGTCGGATTAGGACCCCACTCTTATGACCTCATTTAACCTTAATTACCTCCTAAAAGCCTTGTCTCCAAATACAGTCATATTGTGGGGTAGGGCTTCAACAGAATACATTGGAGGGAGGGACATAATTCAGTCCCTAGTGACCCTTCTGAAGTAGTTAAGACATAACTGGATATAAGGTTAGAAAGCTACTAAAATGTTATAACTAAGATTCAAGTAGTTATTTTTACCTGACTCCACAGTGTGTTTCTTAGTTAGAGATATAATTTATCTGAGGAAAAATTTCCCTCTACTAGTTGGTCACAAGGAATCATCAAATCAACTTCATGGTTTTGCTTGATGCATATTTGTGAAAAATGGTATAGATTTTGACTGTTTATAAGATGATGTTCTGGATTTTTTTTAGTCAGCTGAAGTCAGATAGCTTTAAAACCACTGTCAAGAGTAGTAAGCCGAGTTTTAAAATAATTAGAATTGTAGTGACCAGGCTGCTAAGTAGTTGCCTCCTTAGCATTCTTCATGATTATGATCTAACTATCAAAATTAAGTGTCTCATTCTATATTTTACAGAAGATGATCTAAGAAATATGGGACCAGTCGATGCTCGAGTATATCTTGAAGAAATGTCTTGGAATGAAGGTTGGAATTTTTTTTTTCTCTTGACTACAGTGAGGAAAAATATTAGGACTTTCTGTAAGAGAGAAAACCCTCATAAGATGTTTGAAAATATTAAAAAGAAAAGAAAACTTGGCTTTCTATGTATATGTGTTTTTGTTTGGGGTATTGTTTCATTCTACATTTCAATTATTAATGTCCCCCTTTGTGACTCATTTCCAGTTATTTTTCTGCTCTAATTAGATATTAGGTATTTAAGCTTTCATAAGCTTTTCTTTTTTAAACTACTTTAATTTTTGGCTTACTCTCCATCTGTGTAATAGGGAAAATAAAGTTGAAGATAATTTTTTCCATCCTTCTTCTGTGGACACTTCAGATGAATTCCTATTATGGTTTTTATTTTTGTCTCTTTATATGGAATCATAAATTGTCAGGGTAGGGCTTTTAATATTATACATGTTATACTCTCCTAGTCAGAGCTTGACGTGTACCCCACTTTCTGATTGTTTCTTAGGTGGAAAAGAAAAATCTGTCACTCCATTTTACCAACCATGAAGTTATGTTGTCTCCTTTCCTATTAGTAGAATTTTAAAACTCAAATCTGACTTAATTTCTCCATTCTTCTGATTAGTTCTGTGAATTGCGCTGGTTAGATATTATTAAGTTACTTTTTCTAAGCAGAAGCCATGAATACCACAACATGTTTCTCTGAACAAATGAAATCTTACCGTTTTCTAGAATTTTTGTATACTCTTAATCCTGTAATTGTTATTCAGCCTGGGATACAAATTCCCCAGAGGTTTATAAAAATTTATGAATAAGTGTATATAAGTAGAAGATAAACAACCTGTCTTTTCTGAAACCAAGTTTATTGGAATAATTTTTAATTGGAAATTCTTAACTTAGTGCTCTTAGGAAGCTGGGTTGCAAGCTATATTGACTTAGAAGGGGAATCATGTTTTTGTCTCTGCTCCTACACTGTGAAATAAAACTCTACAGTAGAAATTATTTGCAGTGAATGATTGGAAAACGTGAGGTTTTGTGTAACTGGGACTCCCAGGGGCTGACTATAGTTTCATCAGAATAAACAGGAAGGGCTGTCGCTGTGAAAATAGAATACACTAGTGACATTACTCCGCTTGTTTGTGAAGGGACTAGATTAGAACATGTCATATATCAGGGAAACCTGTCCAGCTGAATATTTTTTGAAAGTATAGTGTTGCCAGCTTATCACTCAGTATGTGTATGTGTTTGTATATTTATTTCACTTCTTATTAGACAAACTAGTTTTTCCTGTTGTAGTTGATACAACTAATGTATTTTGTCTACTAATAATTCCTGATAGGAAAACAGTGAAAACTGATTTTTATAATTGTTTCATCAGTAAAGTGTTTAGAATATAATTAATAGTTTAAGACTTTATTTTTAATTAAGACTGTGTATTTAGTGGTTCAGGCATCTGTTCAGTTAGCGATTATATGGGCTTTTTTTTTTCTTTTCCCTTTTTTTTCTTTTTGCCTTATCTAGGGCCGCACCCATGGCGCTAGGGGTCTAACAGGAACTGTAGCTGCGGGCCTTCGCCACAGCCACAGCAACAGCAACATGGGATCCGAGCCATGTCTGTGACCTACACCACAGCTAACAGCAACGCCGGATCCTTAACCCACTGAGCAAGGCCAGGAATCGAACCTGCAACCTCATGGTTCCTAGTCGGATTCGTGAACCACTGAGCCATGACGGAAACTCCAAATATATTGGCTTTTTGATTCAAGTGAAAATGCCAAGATATTGAAGGAAATATACAGCATGAAATCATCAGGAATATCATAAATGTTATTGTCCTTGGGACTCCCTAAAGTAAACTTGACAGTGAGGAAGATAAACAAGCATCCCAGCTATAGCCAGCGAATCAGTTATAAGCACCTACAGTTAATCTTAAAAGTACAGGAAGTCCTTAGATACTTAATGTTTTTTTAAATTGTAAAGATGGAAATAGTCCTTATCCTTGTAAGCAAAAATACTGAGCAAGTGCTGCATGAAGCCATTATTTTTGCAGAAGTATTTAAAAACCGATCATGTAAGTTTTGCAATTGAATTTGCAGTTTTGAATTGTTCTTTGCAATTGCAAAAAGCATTCTTGACAGATGAAATTAAATATAAAAATGTGACCAGCTGGACAAGTAAAAAAAAAATCATTTGATGATTCCTTCATGGTTGTTTTTAGAATAACTTTGGAAAATGAAGATTCTGAACAAAGAAAAGTAGATAAAACCCTGTATGATACATAGCCAGATTATCAACTTCTTGATATGAGAACAGGAGGAAATTAAGCATTTTATCATGTGTAAAAGGCATATCTGAAAAACTATTGAGAGACTGAAGTTAGCCTTTTTTTCCCTTACAGCTAGTCTGTTATACAACTTGGCTGTTTTGTCTTCATTCAGTATTTTTAAAATGATAATTTCTGTGAAGATATCACTTTGCTAAGTGATAGTAGAATAATATAAGAAGAAGCTTAACAAGATGTGAGTTTTTAGTGAGCATTAACATTTGGAATCGTTTATGACAAAACTCCACAGTAGCCCATGGTGGCCTTTGCATCATTTACTAGGCACATGTCATCTCACATTGTTTCTCAGTGTTCACTGAAGTGGCAAAAAAACAAGAGGTAGATTTCGCTTAAGAAAACCAGGGATTAGAATATGTACATTTTTAGGCAATTTAGTAGTAAAACAATTCACTTTTGAAAGCATGCTCTACTACATAGATATGTTGGCTCAGATAAGGAGTATTTTGCACTTTAAAATTCAAGATTATTTTTCTTTATAGAAAAAAAAGATGTAAAAAATGAAAAGCAGAATTGGATTCAATGAAATGGTGTTTTTCTTACTCGTAAAAGAAACATGTAAAGTTGGCTTATTTAATTACTAATTTTTCAAAAACCAAACTTGATTAGAGGCAAATACAAGACAATTGAATTTTTCTGTCTTTTTCTTTTTTCATGGCATATGATGAAATTTAAGTGTTAAAAAATGAAGTTTGAGAATTGAATGAAAATAGCTGATTTTGAGAAATGTCTTTTGAGACAGTTAACTATTTTTTAAATGACAGCAGTAAAATAATGTAATTAGTAATTATAATAAAATGGAATGACCAACGGATCAGAGATTCTTTCAGCTAAAAGACAAGCATTTCAACTCTCCAGGAAGATGACACTTAAAAAATTTCCACCATTAATAGGTGAAATGTTGCATCACATTATCTCCTTGGGGCATCTTATTTCAGTGATTGTCGTTTTGGTTTCTAAATCATTTGTAAACACCAAACAAATGAACAGGTGCACACAGCCCCCACAGAAAGAACACTATGGTGTATGTTTTTGTATTTGGGTCAGGATTCATGAAATAATGTGATACCAGAACAGACAGTATTCAGATGCTGAACTTGATAACAGTCAAGTGAGCAGTTTTCTCTAAAAGGATATACTGCAGGCAAAGCATTCTCTTTAAATATGATAGGTAGGACTGTTTTTTGTTTTTCCTTCACAGTAATACATTAGATAAACACACTGTGCAGAAGAATTTAAAATTTATATGAATCTTAAGAAGACAGAAGACTTCAAACAGATTTCATTGGTCGCTTCTGCGCATCTGTTCTCCCCAAGATTTTTGGCCTGTTTCATAGCTTCAACCTCTATAAGTAAAGATTTTTAGAAATACTGCCCCATAGAAGAATTTTTTTCAACTTTTCATTTAAATGTATTTTTTATTGACTGAGCTCTTTTATTTTGCAGTTTCTGTAGAATACTTGCATTTTTTTAAAAGTGTTAACTAAGTAGTTACCTTACTGTAAACATTTGAATTATTACTTTGTTTTCTTTGCAGATGATCAGTCTTTTTCTCTAAGTTGCCGATGTGGTGGGAAATACAGTGTTTCCAAGGATGAAGCAGAAGAAGTTACACTGATTTCTTGTGATACGTGTTCACTAATTATAGAACTCCTTCATTACCATTGAAATTGGTCACTACTTAGAATCCTTTAATATATTCAGACACATGGGGGAGAGTCCACTCTAGCTTTGTCCATTCAAGCAAATGTATAAAGCTGATAAAAAGTAGGGTTCTTTTTTTTTTGTCAACTCTATTATTTGCAGAGAAAATGAAAGATTGTCAAGCAGAGCCCACGCAGATTAATAGAAAATTAATTTCATTATTTATATGTATTTAAAATTTATATTTGCAGATCACAAATTTTATTTAGTTAATTGCTATCTGGAACTTTATTACTGGTTCACTTTCTCCGAAGTAAGGATTTTTCTTTCTTCATATAAGCATGTCTTTTCTTTTGATGGGTCATAGTATCATCATAGTCCTTTATAGTTGCTAAGTTTCTCAAGAAACATGATCTATCTAGATGTTAGAATTATAGGCCTTTTGTGCAACTATCTCAAATTATCAGGTCATCATAATTAAGTTGAGTCTTTGTGAATAACATGCGTACAATATACCTCTCCCATGATGAAGTCTGGATATGAATATTCATGAGACTGTTTCAAAAAATAAAGGCCACAAAATGGTAACTGCAAAGGATAGCCTTGGGGTCAGAAAACGTGCCATCACATTGCTGTATGATGAAGTGGACTTTTATAATGTGTTGTTATTGATTATAGTAGACTGTAAAGATTTTATTTTTCTATATATTTAATATTCTTTTGTACAATATAAGTCAGAACTCATTTAAAAAATTTTAAGGAATCCTTTATGGAATCACTGAAACTTTCTTCCCTGATTTCAAATGAGTGAGCCAAGCATGTGACTTAGCAGATTTTTATTAGGTCAAATTCTTGGTATTTATTGTTGGTTTGGGCTTATAAGAGTAGTTACTACTCTGCCTTGTAAATGTAGCTAAAGTATGAGGCATATTCAAGAGTAGTAAGTTACTTTCATTATGCCTATAAAGGCAAAAATTTTAAAGTGAGGTTGTTCTACTTTTACTCCTGAAAATATTTCTGTATCATAAAATTTAGATAATTTATTTCAGATTAATTTTTATCCATATATCTTGAATAATATATCTTGCAGAATAGGTGTTGTTTCCTCTTTACATTTAACAATTAAAAATAACTAAAATTGAATAGCAAATAGTTTATTAGTAAGTACATGGTTTCAGTGACAATAATAAATTCACTTAGAAGACAGTAATCACATCAAAAGAATAAATGCTTGCTAATTAATCATCAGAAAATCTGTAGCTGTTAGGGCTGTCACGCAGAAATCCAAAATCACTCAGAGGCCAAATCTGTAAAATCAAAATGTGATTGAAGACAATTAGTAAAGGTGATTTTATAGCATCATCATAGTCCCTTTTTTTCATTCTCTATGCTATATAATTTAACACTTTCTCCTCATTCTTCAGTCAGAATAAATTTCTACATCAAAATAAGAGTAGAAAGTAAACTTCCTTCTCTTGAGCTGGAAAAAAAAAGTTTCTTTCAAAATTAACTGTGAAACATTATACAAGAAATAACGTGTGTAGTACATGAATAATATATGTATGCCTCAAATAAAGTTAGCTATAATGTACATACTTGAATATAGTATCTGCTTAAGTGTAAAAAATCCTGTAAATTATCCAACAGCGCCACGTATTCATGTCTGTTTTTCTCCTTATGCTTGTGACAAGACGGAAAAGCAAATGAAAAGATAATCCTTACTATGACTCACAGATTTACCACAACCATGACAAGTGCATTACTCCCTGTACTTCCCCGGGTTTTCCCTGCATTACAGCTGGTTAGACTCTAGGCTGCCCTTCTACAAATGCATATTGATACATGTTCTGATTATGAATATAGTTGGAAAAGTTGCATGAGAGAGAAAATTTTGGAGATTCAAAAAAAAAAAAAAGCCTCATATTATACTACAACTAAGGTAGTGGAAACATTATCGTTCAAACAAAAAAATTAGTCTCCATTACTTGTCACAATTGGGGAAAAGGTAATGTTTACAGCTCTGAAGGCCAGTGTGTTCACAAAGTGTAGTCACTGAAACAGTCCACTGACAGCCTGATGTCAGAGTTTATTGTGAAAGAAACTGTGTGTGTGTGTGTGTGTGTGTGTGTGTGTGTGTCCCTGTAGCTCAGAGATGAGAGCCTACATTTTAAACAGAAAACAGTAGTACCTTAAAGAAGATACGTCCTCTGATTAGTCCATATGGAACAGGTCCATAATACCTGGAATCTGTAGAATTCTGTAGATTATCACCTTCTAACCAAACGTGACCTGTTGGCACCTAGAATTGGAAAAGAAAGCAGCCTTTTTAAAAAAGAAAGAAGCCAATCTGGAAACTATAAATAAAAATAATGTCTTGTGGAGGAAGGGAGAAATGTCAAAGTTCTCTTTCATAAAATACATTAAAAATCCATTCAGCCTTCTGTCGTTATTTCTCACACAATAAAATAACTTACTAAATATTAGTAAGTAGTATTAAGGTTTCAACTTAAGACCTATCTCTTTTTGCCACAGGATTACCAAACATTAATTTGTTACACAAACCCCAAACTGAGGTTATAAGAGATCAAAACAGTGTGACAGGGTCATTAATTTAACAGACTTCAAAAGAGGTCATTAGGATGCTGACTGAAAATGTGCCCTCCCATCTCAATAACAACATAAGCAGGGCAGCAACTCACTCAGCGACATCCTGGGGCCAATACCAAGGCCAGACCTATTAGAATGCTCATGATGAACTAAATGGTAATTGATTGTGACATCAATTACAAATAATCTCATCATTTTATTGGAGTGGGCTTGTCAGAATTCTAATTAAGATCCTTGTTCTGCCTTTGTACGGGCCATATCTTTAATGCATTATACTTCAATAATGACCATCAAGAACTAGAAGGACCTATTATAAAATCATCAGTTGTAAAATTAATGATGGTGACCTTCTAGTAAATTAAAAGATCCCATCTTCTGTATGTCCTGTGTATTAACTGGTAAATCAGATAAGTTTAAATTTTTACTCAGTGACAATCATAAGCATATATAGAACAATACCTTACTCAAAAAAAATGCCCTCTGTAATATGAGACATTTGCCCATTAACATCCATTCAATATAAACCTTTAGAGATTCCTGCTGGAGAATAATTTTTAAATTGCATTTAAATTTTTTTTAGTTTTTGAAATTTGAATTACTAATCAGACCAAAATGATCTATTGAGAAGGAATTACTTTCACTGTTCTTCTGACTAGTTATTACTTGGGAAACTTACGTGAAGAAAATATCCCCCTTAGGTTTAATAAGAACTAATTTTTGGGGAGTTCCCATCGTGGCGCAGTGGTTAACGAATCCGACTAGGAACCATGAGGTTGCGGGTTCGATCCCTGCCCTTGCTCAGTGGGTTAACGATCCGGCGTTGCCGTGAGCTGTAGTGTAGGTTCCAGACGCGGCTCGGATCCTGCGTTGCTGTGGCTGCGACGCAGGCCAGTGGCCACAGCTCCGATTAGACCCCTAGC
>PVHT021183666.1:17598054-17728744 GCA_004024745.2 Catagonus wagneri | reverse complement strand
CTAGCCTGGGAACCTCCACATGCCGCTGGTGCGGCCATAAAATGAAAAAGGCAAAAAAACAAAAACAAAAACTAATTTTTGGGAGTTCCTGTCGTGGCGCAGCAGAAACAAATCCGACTAGGAACCATGAGGTTGCAGGTTCGATCCCTGGCCTCGCTCAGTGGGTTAAGGATCCGGCGTTGCCATGAGCTGTGGTGTAGGTTGCAGACGCAGCTTGCATCCCGTGTTGCTGTGGCTGTGGTGTAGGCCGGCGGCTGTAGCTCCGATTAGACCCCTAGCCTGGGAACCTCCATATGCCATGGGTGCAGCCCTAAAAAGCCAAAAAAACAAAAAACTAATTTTTTAAAATGTCACAAATTATTTTTTAAAAATATTTTATTCTTTAGAGCAGTTTTAGGTTCACAGCACAACTGAGAGGAAGGTACTGAGGTTTCCCCTCTAGCTCCTTCCCTGACACACGCACAGCCTCCCCTGTTACCGACACCCCCATCAGAGTGGCATATTTTATTACACTTGGTGAACCTACATTGACATCAATCACCCAAAGTCCAAAGTTTACCTCAGAGTTCACGTTGGTGTCACACATTCTATGGATCTGGACAAAAGTATGACATGTATCCATATTTTATTTAGAAATAATAAAATATGGATATGTTTTTCACTGATCCCAAATTTTATCTACCTACCTGATAGTTAAATACAGTCATAAAGTTAGGGACACCAGTAAAAGCAAAAGAAGAAAAAAAATCAAGATACGTACTTACAGGAAGGAAGATCTTATTCTACCATTCCACTGATCCAGTACACGTTCCCTTTCCCCGTGAAGCTTTCCCCAGTGTTGCTGCCCATAGAGACTTGACTGTTTAGAACACTTAAAGTCTAGGTCATAATATATTACATCCTGAGCTTTTGTGTGTTTATTATTTTACAACAGAAAAAGCCAGTAAGACAATAACCATGTCATTATCTTAATTCTTTACAGCACCTAAACCAAAGTCAGAATTCAAATATTTGTTAGTGGTTAATATTAATAAGTAGAACTTCTTGTAAAGCACAATCACTTCTGTGGCAGTTATGACCTAAATTTCTTCCAAATTTAGTAAATAAAGTTATGAAGTATTGCCTGTGGTATAATACAGTTAACAAGTACACAAAGAAATCTGCTAAGAGAATCCCCAAATAGATCACCAGACGCCTTTGGAGGAGTGTGACCCAGGCTGTCCAAACCTCGTCCTTGACTGCAAGGGGGGGAACAAAAGGAGGGAGTAACAGCGCAAACTAGTTACGTATACATGGCTTTCTGGTTTAATTCAAACAAACTCATTCGACCTTTAAAACAACCTGTAAAGTGCCGTTATTGGAATTTTATAGAAGTAGGTTCAAATATGGAACATGCTACCACCTATTTATCTGAAGCCCATACATGCTAATACCCATGCATCCATTCACAGTAAGGGATAACAACCTCTATTATTAGAGATTATTATACCTTTACTGTGAGGTAAGGTATACAAATCAAGGGAAAACCTCATACCTTTAATAAGGGCTTCTCTATAAACAGAAAACCTCTTAAGTGTGGGTCTTTTTAGGGCTATATCCGTAGCATATGGAGGTTCCAGGCTAGAGGTCGAATTGGAGCTATAGCCACCGGCCTACACCACAGCTTGCAGCAATGCCAGACCCTTAACCCATTGAGCGAGGCCAGGGATCGAACCTGTGTCTTCATGGGTACTAGTCAGATTTGTTTTCACTGAGCCATGATGGGAATTCCACATGGGTCTTTTAAAATCAAAGTAGTCACCATTGCTGACCTACCCCTCTATCAATTACGCAGTTTCCCAGTTTTCCCATAATTTTTTCAAAAAAATTATGCTGGAAGTTAACTTCATTTTTGGAATACATAATTATGACATGGGGTAAGGGTGTACACTTTAAAATTTATTTTATAGAAGGGTACTTTACAGTAAAATGTACTAATTTTCAGTTTTGACTGGAAGTTTTGAAAAATGTACACTCCTATGTAATTACCAACTACAATCAGACATAGAACATTTCTATAACGCCAGAAAGTTCCTTCCTTGTCTAGGCAACCTCCCACCCTATATCTGGTCCCTGTCAACTAGTGATCAGTTTGTTGTTACTAGAGAATAGTTTTACTTTTCCTAAATTTCATATAAATGAAATGGCACAGTACATACTATTTTGTGTCTGACTTTTGTTCGTCAGTTTTTAAATGATTAATCCATGTTGTATGTATCAGTCATTCATTCCTTTTAACTGCTGAGTAGTATTCCATTGTAAATCAGAGTTCATCCATGAACCTGTTGATGGACATCTGAGTTGTTTGCAATTTTGGGCTACTACAAATAAAGAACTATGAACATGCATGTGTAAGTCTATTTCTCTTCAGTAAATACATAGGGGTAGAATTTTTGGGTAATAGTGTATGTTTAACCTTACCTTTTCCAAACTAATTAGACGGTTTTACACTCCCAGTAGCAACATATGAGTGTTCCTGTTACTCCACAACCTTGGTATTTTCAGTTTTAAAAAAAATTGCCATTTTAGTATGCTATCATTATCACATTGTGGTTTCCATTTGCATTTTTATGATAAGCATTTTTTCCTTGCACCTATTATTGGATCTTTTGTAAAATATCTATTAAAATATTTTGCTTATTTTTAAAATGGATTTTTCTCATTCGTTTAAAGGCCCTTTATAATACCCTGAGTGCAAGTCCTTTGACAGGTATTGCAAATATTTCTTCCCAGTCTTGGACCTTTTCTTGCAGCTTTTAATCTGCTGTAAAGAACATATATTTTTATGCTCTGGAAATTTCATTTGGTTTTTATTTATAGTTACAATTTCTTCCTCATTGTATTCATCTTTTAGATCCATGAAAATATAATTGGTTTTTATAGCGCATGTCTATTAACTCCAATATCTCTGTCACATCTGGATCTATTTAACTGATTTTTCCTCTGGTTATGGGTTACATTTTCCTACTTTACATATCTGATACTTTGTGATAGAGCTCAACAGTCATCTGTTGCGTGGATTTTGTTGTCTTTTTTTTTTTTTTTCTTTAAGAGTGCTGAATGCTAAGGAGGTCTCTATTTTTTGAGAGGCAGAGAATCAACTTAAGCCGTGGATCCGTTAATGCTTTTCAAGCCTTGATTTTTTTTTTTTTTTTAAGAATGTTGAGTGTACTATCTTACGCTGTACCCTATGAGGGTTATTCTAGCCCACTCCTAAGGCATGATATTTCAGGGTCTCTACTGAATGCTCTGGATATTCAATGGGACCTCTCCACTGTGGCTGGTCAGAACTCAAATGGCTCCTCTGGGAATTGCTTGACTGTTCCCCACTAGACAGTCTTTGCTCAGTCTCTAAATTTCACCTTAAACAGGAACAATTTAGTATTCAGCCCCCAAACCATGAGAATACCCATGTAGGTTTCTGGAGATCATTCTGTAGCTCTTTTCTTCCCAGTGGTTTGATGCATAAATTCCAACCACTTAAATTTCCCTCTGCTCTAATCTCTGTCTCTTCAACTCAGCAAGACACTATGCTTTGTTTGAATTTTCTCTCCTGTACCTTCTGAAAACTGCCTTGAGGCAGAAGCTGGGGAGAGTATAAGACCTGCCTTGTTTTCCTTCTCTTAGGGATCTGTCCTGTACTGCCTGCTGTGCATTGTCTGAAAACAACTGTTTAACATATTTTGTCCAGTTTTCTAGTTCTTTATGGCAGGAGGGCAAGTTCAGTACCAGTTATTCCTTAATTGCCTGATGTTCCAATTATCTAGTTTTTAAGTCTTGGGTTTTTGTTTGTTTGTTTTAGCATACCTCATAATAGTATGAAGAGACTCCTTTTGGTGAGAACTAAATTTTTTGATGTAAGTAAAAGTGTATCTTTGGCACCTCTACCTCTTCAGCGCATCCCATATGTGTTTTGTTTTACCCTTTCTCTATCAAAATCTAGAAAAGATTTGCCAAACTCAGCATGCAATTATGTACAAACAAGGAAGTTCACTATATTACTTGTATCTCAAAACTGTCAACAGTGTAAATATTCCTCAGTAGGCAGAGGTTAAATAAAATAGTTTACTTACATGATAGCAGACAGCTGGTTAAAAAAAAAAGACTAAAAGATTTACATGAACACAGAGTCAGTGAAAAAAATAACTTACAGGATGTATTTAGATATAAATATTTCTCTAAAAAAACACATTTTTCATGTATTTCAAAATTTACATTTTTGTGACCAGTATGTATTAGTTAAATAATTTAAAAATATATATATTTGCACACATGTGTCTTAATATGCCTAGCCCTTTCAGTAATACTTCTGCTTTTTAAAAAGGGAGCACTGTCTACCATGATGCAGATTAGGAAAAGCTTTACTGAACTTTTAAAGAAGAATTTTTTTGTCTATGGTAGTGGGGAAAGAGATACAGCAGCTCTGCTTCTTTGTGTAATACAAGTAAATGACTACAATTAGCAGTATTATCGCCAGACCTCCGAATAACTAAAAAATTAGTCTAAGAACTCATTTATTTAAGCAAACATATATAGTACAAGACATTTTTGGTATGTGTCCAAAACACAAAACCTGTCCTTTCTAGTATGCAGTGAAGCAAGGAACAGAACAAAAATTTCCTTTCTAATTCAAAACACAGTTATTGTCTGTTGGGTTAACCTACCGGTTATCACTAAGTTCAAAATTCAAATCAGGTAAGAGGAAAAAAATTCTATAGCTGTATTATTATAATGAAATATTAACAGATAAAATAGTAGATTAAGGAACACTTTTAAAATGTATTTTTTAAATAGCTATTATAACTTTATAATTAAAGTCAAAAATGACTCAAACACATTTATAGTAAATGTTTTGCAAATGGCCAAAAGTGGATATCACTATTCCATGTCTTTATTACTTCTCATAACCAAAACTTTTAAAAATAGATTACTTTCATGTTTGTACTTTTCAAAATACGCCATGCCAACCTAAATGAGTGCCTGAGACTGAATAAGTATATCTGAACATATGTTTACGTTGAATGCCACCTAGAAATTTTCACTTTTGCTCAAACCTGAATTTTCCCAGGGTCTCAGATATAGCTAGCTAGTTTTAGGGCTAAAATTTAAAGCACTGAGTCTTTAAGTCATTCTTAGTTTTCTCTTCTACGTCAGAGGTTTACTTCCTGAGCTTTGATAACCTAATTTCAGAGTAGGATAAAAGAATCTAGCCTCTAGTTCTCAGCCATACTTACTGGTCTAGTTAAGTGCCTCCTTTATAGTACAAGCAACAAATGTAATTGCCTCATGGCCTGCGGGTGTCCACTTAACAAAAGCAGCTTTTGTGAACCAACCCACAGGTGTTACCTTTCTTGATTCAAGTGAAATCTGATGAAAGAGTCCACAATATCAAATAACATATTTACTGTACTGTAATCAACTAATTTAGTATTTGATTAAGCAAAGACTGTCTAATTAAGAAAAAGTTATGACTGAAGAGTAAGATACCTGTATGTTCGACCTTTCGAATGTTTCAAAAAACAGAAAATCCTAATAACAGATTGATTTTTAATTAACTCTTTGACAGATATTTTAAAAATTCACAGCCAGCAAAGGCAGGGTGTGCACTGGCTCTATTATTGCTCATGCCACTTTAATGGTTCTTTTAAAATGACCATGAATATAAAGGAAACAATAATTATTAAGAAAAAAGACTTCATAAAGGTAATAAGGAGAAGGGCAAAGTTTTTGGAGTCCTTTTATTCCTTTTCCAAATTATGTAGGAAAAGGAGAGGCACACACATCTTACGAGAGCAATCAGATAAAGAGAAAATTTGGCAAAAGCAAATAGAAGTGGTATATCAAAACACTTTAAAGTATTTCATTTTTTTCCACACATATTTTAAAGATTTTGCTTTGTATTTCACAGAATGAAGAATGTGAAATATAGAATACATAAGTTCTTGCCCAGGAAAAAGTCCATCTGATGAATTTACATTCAGGACATTTTAGTCTAACAATACCCAAGTAATTGTTTTTTGTGTAACTGTCTTCCACATAAGCAGGAATAGGTCAAACTACTGAAACATTATGTGCTTAATGCATATTATTTTTAATCATGATGTATATAACCAAAACATAGCCATAGTAAGATGCTATGCATACAAACTACTGGAGAGAATATATGCAAAATGAGATTATTAATTATGCTCCAAAAGAATTTCATAAAACCCAGTATTTGCTTAACTCGTGCAACAACTAAAGTAGAAACCCCATCAATAAATGCTGGAGTTTATCCTTCCTATATGCACCAACAAAATTATAAATAAAGAAGTCAAAGAGCGAAGCGTTAAATCCCCCAAGAGTCAATCAAGTAAAAAGGCTTTTAAGAACACAAAGCTGAAAAAACATTATTAATCTTTAATTTTGAAAAATGGGACTGTCTCGAATGTCAGTTATGAGTATCTTTGAAAGAAAACTCAAGGAACAGTTTCACTAATATTCCATTTTCATTGACATTCTCCTTGCCACAACTTCTTGCCCACATTTTTCTACCTGATGGAATATCTGGAGTCAGGATGGACATGCTCCCAAATGCTAGAGGCATGGACAAAGGGACTAACATTTATAAGGACCAAGCACAGCACAGTTAACACAGATTGTTTCAATATACTATTTCTATGCAGTCCTGCTTCTTTTTCTCCCCCCTTTAAGTTCTGATTTATTACTGTCCTACCCAACATCATTCCTGGGGACTGTCATTGTCCTTCTGTACTTAAAAAAGGTGCCACTTTAGGTTCATAGCCAATAATCACCAAAGAGGAATTCACACAAAAGTTCCAGTAGGCAACACCTATAGCACTGGGGTGGGGGTAATGATGGGGGATGCTTTTTACTAACAGGTTCTCTTTCATTACTGAGCATCTCCCTGCTGAGTGGGTTTAGAGCTTAGGCTAAGACTTGACTTGCTCATTCCCATAGCTATTGCAAGCTAAGCTCCTTCATCTTCTCCCTAAGTACTCAAAACCTCATCCAGCCTGAAAGGAATCTCTAATGGGTTGTTTCGATGGTGGTTAAAGATGTAATCCACAAGTCCTGAGTTCAAATTGTAGTTCTGCCACTTACTAGTTAAACACCTCAGATGGACAGGCTATTTCAATCTCATCTATAAAACTAGAATAAATGCCTTATAGAAATATTCTGAAAACCAAATGAAATAACACATAAGGCTCCTAGTACCCAGTAAGCACTCACTAAATATTAGCTATTGCTTTTAACAGTTGCTCCAGCTGCTGGATGAATGATGCCTTCTGGGCTTTCTTTGTTCCTGGTTTCTTTCGCAGTATACCCAGTCCTCTGCAAAGTGAACTGTGTTCGCAGTGTTACTCTGGTTATGATTTTGGGGTTTTTTTTTTGACACTATATTCAGTTACAAAGTTCTGCTACTAGCCAAGACTTTGAATTACAGCAAGTATAATTAAAACTACATATTAATTGTGAATAGGATTCATATTACTTATGCTGATTTAATGAAATTCAGTTTTTAAAACTTTGTTTTTCAATGTCACTTGGTCATTCAAATGTGGTAAAGACTAACATTTTTATTCTTTTAACAGGCATCTTTATTAAGCAGTTTATTAAATATCAAATGCCTACGTTCTTCCTTATGAAGCATTTACTTCTGCACAACCATTACTATTTTGGATTAATATTAGTATTTTAGTATTTTTGGATTAGTTTTAGTATTAGTATTTATTATTAATCTGTTTTTATTTACATTAGTATGAGAATTATATTCTCATTTTAAGACTATGTCTGTCCTTTCATTTTAATATAGCCTAATGTACTTTCTGGTTCTCATATTCCAAAAGGTGAGCCTAACTTAAGGAAATACAGGGTATTTGAAAGAGTAGTGGAATATATTGGTAAATACATAATGAGTTTTTTCACGTTCTCAGAAAAAGTAAATCAGATGCATACTATACAGAATATGTGCTAGTAAGTTTCCACCAATTTTTTAAAATTTAATTTATTTTTTGCTTTTTAGGGCTGTGCCTGCAGCATATGGAAGTTTCCAGGCTAGGGGTCTAATCAGAGTACAGCTGCCAGCCTATGCCACAGCCACAGCAATGCAGGATCTGAGCTGCACCTGCAACCTACACCACAGCTCAAGGCAACACTGGATCCCCGACCCACTGAGTGAGGCCAGGGATCAAACCCGCATTCCCATGGATATTAGTGGGATTCATTTCTGCTGCACTACAATGAGAATTCCAGTTTCCACCAAATTTTGATTCCTGGGACTTCAAATAATTCTTCCCAGTCAAAATTCATCCCTGTATGGGTTTATTCCTATAGATCAATCTCTGTAGCTCTTTTCAGTTTCCTGTGGCCCCAGTGCATAACTGCTTCAGATAGAGATCAGCTAGAAAATTAATTTATATCTGAAATGGCACTAGAAATAGGAGATAAAGAGTACAAAAGTCTATACTCCAAAAAATTAATGATTAAAATGTGTAGATCTTTTTGTACTTGATGTTACTAAAGCCTTTATTAAAAAAAAAACTTGTGTTGCATAATTTTCTTTGATAGACACTTCTCCTACTTGTGTTTTATTCATCAAAAGCACAGCTCTTAATGTCCCATATCCTAGAAGTTATTTAAAATGAAATCTTGAATAAAATTGCAAGTTAGGCAGGTGGATGACAGATGACATTTTTGAGAGGATCTTAAGATATGAGAGAATAGCTGAAGATCTTTGAAAAGTGAGGTTGAACTCCAGGGGCTAAAAGCATCAAAACATTGTTCTTACTAACAGATCATGAAAACATACTGTAGACATCAAGGAGGGAAGAGTACAGCATCCAGATGTTATTCTCAGAAGGCCCTTGTTTTTTTCCCACTTCCTAGAATAATTGCCACTGTATTCATATAAAGTGCAATCTATCTTAGTCTCATTCTACAGGCTGCTGCACTTCAAAAGTATCTCTTCTCTCCATTTTCCAAACTAACATCTCCCCAAAACCCCTTATTTTAATGCACCACCTACCCTAACTGCTAATGCCCAAAGCTTGGATCAGTCTTAAAATTCAGTTCCACGTCTTCCAACATCCAATCCTGTTTAGATATTCCCATAATTTTGTTCCAAACTTTGTACTGCTGTCCATTCTTAACATTATCTCCATTATGTCTTACACCCTATTAACTGGTCTCCCTGCCTCTGGTCTCTACTCCAAACCATCCTCTATTATTATTCTATACTAATATCAGGATGATCCTTAAAAAACTAAGTATGATAATGTTATTCCCCTGCTTGAGACATACAAGGAACTGAACCCTGTTTACCCTTTCATTTTTATCTCTTTTCACTTGCCACCCCTTCCCATATGTTCCAGACACAGAAACTTGTTTTTGGCAGCTGCCCAAAGCATAGTGCTGCATTCTCCCCTTCTAGACCTTCTGAATGTGCTGCTTTCTTAGGCTAACTCCTGCTTATACTTTAGAATTTAAACTCAGTTTTTACCTCCCCAGCATAGAGTAATCCCATCCACCCCAGTCTGGATAAATATGCTCTATTACACCATTTTGTAATTCCTTTTCTGTTCCTCCAGCTTGACAACAAACTCCTAAAACTGTGCATCATGGTAACCACTGGTAACATATATGTCTATTTAATTTTACAATTTATATAAAACTAAAAATTCTGTTCCTCAGACACACTAGCCATGCTTCCTGTGCTCATGTACCTAGTGGCTACCATGTTGGACACTGCAGATATAGAATATTCCATTTTTTGCAGGAAGCCCTATTGGATAACACTGTAGGCAGGGACTTCATCTACTCGAAGATGGTAGTGGACCTCAGTAAGCGATTAGTAATGTTTGAGGAATTAATGAATGCATGAATTAATAAAAGGAAAGTTGTGAAGTTATTGTCCGGCAAATCTACCCACCCCTGTAACCTGCAGAAGGCCATTTAAGTCTTCTCTCCCAGCCTGCAAGTTCAGCGGTTCCTGCTATTCCTAAGGCACAGCCCCATTACAGAAGATGCTGGAGAGCCGGGATTGCTTTGGGGTTGGGTCCATTTGCAGTTAACGTCAGAAGTCCCTATTAGTCTATATCCCCAGACCTACTCTGACTCTCTCTACATAGGGAAGGAGGTCAAATCTCCAGTCTGCTCTAATCCTTCCTTCTATATTTTCATACACACAGTGTACCTGAAATAGATCAGAATCTTAAACTGCATCTTAGATAAATTACCCTATAGCTTTAAGTACTTTGTTTCCTTTCCCTGTTGGCTCTGTATGAGTGTGTAGTGGTGATGCAAGCACTAGCTATGCTGAACTAAATGATTCCTAATTTTCTTAAAATAGTTATTAAAATTCTAACCCGAGGAAAGCACTCTCATATATGTAGGCTAACAGATCAACGGCTTGTAATGCCAATATTTTCCTGCTAATTTACTATCTTCAACTGTCTTATAACATGCATACCTGCTGTTTTCCATTCCTATTTTAAGTAGAGAATAGTTCAGCAGAGTGAGAATGCTTTTATAGACTAAGATTAAGTGGGTCACAGAAACCTGCAGAATTTTAATCACCCAAAGTTGTAACACAAGAAATCAGTTAGTTGCTTATTTCGGAAGACACCTGAACATATTCCACCCAGGTGGCAGCAAACTTTCCAGTAGAGCACTGTATCAGATTAGAAAGCCAAGTGACACTTGGAGTGTATTCTCTTTACTACCATCAGAGTTGGGGTCTGCCTTGGATGCTTATGTTGAACAGCAGTCTTACAATTCTGGTCTTCGTAGTAAGTTTTCCCCGAATACTTTTAAGTAAACTAAAAGTAGAGGTCTCATATAACTTGCAGATAAAGGTACACATAATATGGCATTTTAGTAAATTGCATACATGCCTCCCCAGATTCACAGCAAGGGCACTGACTTTGGAACTTTGAGTGATTAAAATATTTTTAGATGAGCAAAGCACATTAATTTCACCAGACTTGCTACTCTTTCACAAGAAATATTGATGTAAATAGTTATACATACATACAAAAATTCAAACATATAAAGACAAAATACCTTTCCACAAAATATTTTATAAACTACATATTATTGTTAAACTAAGATCAAATTAATCTGAAAATGTTCAGAGAACACATCAGAAAAATACTTAAGTTGTGAGGGCCTCAAAGATGATTCTTAAGCTTTAACATCAGAAGAAAAACACCTCAGAACTGTAAACAATACGTCAAATTTATCTTCAGAATTGTGTTAGCTATAGGATGAAAAAGTCACGTCATCTCCGCAGTGAACTTGACTTTAGCAAAAAAGTAAACATATTTCCTCTGCCATCAGCTGCAATCAAGGCATTAGCAGCATGCTGTGATTGATTACCCTGGGAGCCGTTGCTGAGAAATGGAAGTGAAGCACAGGTTTTTATCACCGTAGTCTGCAAAAAGCAAGCCCCTTGTTTAGATATCCTAGTTGTAATAAGTGACATTATTAGGTAGTTCTTCTATTTAAATGACATAAGGATTTAGTGTATCAGCAGCTTATTATAAACAAGCCCTTTCAATCTGATGATTCCTCTCCCTACACAGAAGTACTTTTTCTGTTTATAATACAAATGGTAATAGAAGACCATATGGTTGTGACTTTTAGCTAAAGTAAATAATATTTAAACAAACAGGAAAACAGCTTTAGGATATTCAAGGATCTGAACTATAATCTAAACACACAGTACACATTGGGGACTATTAGCGTTAACTTTATAAAGTGACCATTTTCTAATGCTGTCCAATTAGTGAGACTGTTTACCATTTTCCAATGAGTTTTATTTAAATATTTTCCAATACACAGTAAAACAGCTTTATTACTGGCGTAGTGTCCCATTTCCAAGTTCTCCTTTTAAGAACACTATACCACCTGAGCATCCTGAGAACAGTCAATTAGTTCTTTCTGAAATATAGAACTGTCTCTATGCCTTACATTTCTGCCAATAACAACAGTGATTTTATTAACATATCCTATGATTCAAAAAGAAAAATGTAGGAAATACTAATTTCTTATTCCCCTACCATCACTCTACTCTGGTAACAGACTAGCAGTTGAACATTTTACCTTTTGTGTATAACACTGGAATTTGCAGTATTGAGAACCAAGAAGCTTTAATAACTAGATTTTTTTTTTTTTTGCCTTTTGTCATTTTATGGCCGCACCCGCAGCATGTGGAGATTCCCAGGCTAGGGGTCTAATCACAGCTGTAGCCACTGGCCTACGCCGCAGCCACAGCAACGCAGGATCCAAGCCACGTCTGTGACCTACACCACAGCTCACGGCAACGCCGGATCGTTAACCCACTGAGCAAGGACAGGGATCGAATCCGCAACCTCACGGTTCCTAGTCGGATTCATTAACCACTGCGCCACAACAGGAACTCCTGGATATTTCGATAAAAGTAAAAATGCAATTTTTTTCTAGGAAGTACAGATATATTTCCTTTAACAACAGCAAAAGGTTGCTATGTTTCGACTACAGGAAAATAATGAAATCTCCATAATCACATTTCTATTAACATGCTCATCTTCAATAGAGAGTGTCCGCTATGACTGAGAAACTGAAAGTCAATAGGGTTCTGATTATTTGAAAGATTTAGAAATAAAGATTCTTCATTTTGTAATAACCACTAAAAAGCATAAGTTTACACTTAAAGGAGCAGTTTACCAACTTCAGGCAACAACTTATCCATCATCAATCTGCCAACCAATAAAAAGATCGAAAGAACAAAGTACCTATATAGTAGTTAAATATGTCCAAAGGCACGTCACTTCTACTGAAATGTAGAAAATTTTCATTACAAAACAACCTAATTAGTAGGCAGGTGCTGCGTGTTGCAAGGGCAACATAGCCTTCATAGTCAAAAAAAAAAAACAACAAAAAAACAAAACAAAAAAAACACCACTACCATACCATTTCTGGGGAACCAAATCTTCCCTCAAGATGACAGCAACTATTAAGAACAACTATTTCAAACACTAACAATAGGTCAAGTAAAACGAGGACTGAAATTTGACCACTGGATCAACAACAGAGAAGAAAGTCATCAAGGATCCTTAGCAAGAACTGTTGCAATGAAGTGCTGGGGACTAAAGTCTAACTGGAATCACTTCAGAAGAGAATATAAAGTTCAGAGTGGAGTCAGTAAGTATGCACAACTCTTTCCTATAGAAGGATATGGTATCAAAGAAGTTTGTTTAGATAGGAAGTTTTATAGTATGTTTGTTAACAGAAACTTACTGTACTTCAAAATGCCTAACTGTAACACACTTGATGCTATGGATTAAAATCACAACCCAGGACTATCACACAATGTTATCCTGAAAAAGATTACAAGGTGTTTTTTCTTTTTTCTTCATTAGCTTTACAACAAAATTTTACACTATTTCCTGAGTCCTGGGCCAATATTCCCTAGGGGATGGGGACTACATTATATCACCTTTTACTCTGTATTTTGCCCGCTGTGCAAATCAACAGGAGAGTAGCAGTTCATTGAATGTATTTTCTAACTGCTAAATGCTTCAACTTTCAACTACATTATTTTTGGCAAATTAGTGGCTTCTAGGAGCAAACAAGAATTCCTATAGTAAGTATAGGAGTGCCTGTCGTGGCTCAGTGGTTAACGATTCCAACTAGGAACCATGAGGTTGCGGGTTCGATCCCTGGCCTTGCTCAGTGGGTTAAGGATCCGGCGTTGCCTTGAGCTGTGGTGTAGGTTGCAGACGCGGCTCAGATCCTGTGTTGCTGTGGCTGTGGCGTAGGCCGGCAGCTGTAGCTCCAATTAGACTCCTAGCCTGGGAACCTCCATATGCCATGACTGCGGCCCTAGGAAAAGACAAAAAGACAAAAAAAAAAAACAAAACAGAATTCCTATAGTATAGAAAGGCAGCTTATTCAAGATGTTTGAGCTGAGTACAGTTTGTTTCTTTTGAGAGTCACAAGTTAGGATCATATCCTAGTAGTCAACACCCGGCCCATAAACCAAGGAAAAAATTACTGGCTTCAATAGCATCAAAATAGGCAAAACCACCGCTTAGTTTCCAAATGCTTAATGTAAAAAATAAATCATGGTTCATAACTGTTGCTTGCCACATGTACTTTTAGAACTCTGGAATGAATAAAATGGTTCCACATCACTTAACCAATGGTTGGTTTATGTTCTTTTCTTTTTTTTTGCCAGCTTAAGAACAATGCTATTTCTTTCATATGCTAAACTCTGTATTCTAGGTTCCAAAATGATAATTTTTGTGTTTTGCTTTCTGAAGCACCTACTTAGGAGAATAAATGTTTTTGCCTGAAATTCAATACACATTTAATATACACCATACTTATGCAGCTCAATCACAATCTGAATAGTAATGTCTTCATCTTGTAAACAACAATGGTTTTTCTAAGAGGATGCATAGATAAAGGGAAAGTAGCCCCTTTCATGAAATACAGCACCAGTGTACTTCTAAGATAGCTGGGAAAGGGAACACTCTAGAGGGGTAGAATGCAAACAGTCTGGATATCTCTTAAGAGTGCTCCACACTTGGATGAATTTTTGTTATAAATCACCTTGATTAATGGAACACATTTGCTAAAGAGGTTCTGTAATAGCTATACAATTCTTATGGCTTAAAAAATTCAGCCTAGAATAATTGGTGGGGATGGGAAGCCTTGAAAAATCACTGGCTTCTCTTTCAGAACTAATACTGGCCCTGAACAGAAATTTTAAAACAGTTTGAAACATTTTAAAACATAAATTGTACCAATGATTTCTTAGGTCTGTCTCCCAAAGCAACAGAAATAAAAGCAAAAATAAACAAATGGAAACCCACCCTACATACCGGTAGAAAACATTTGCGCATGATGTGACCGACAAGGGATTAATTTCCAAAATATACAAAGAGCTCATATAATTCAATAACAAAAAAAAAGCAAACAACCCAACTGACAAATGGCCAAAAGACCTACACAGACATTTCTCCAAAGAAGACATACAGATGGCCAATAAATGATATCATTTAATGTGGAATCTAAAATAGGACACAACTCAACATATCTCTGAAGCAAAAACAGACTCACAGAACAGATTTGTGGTTGCCAAGGGGAGAGTGGGGGTGGGAGAGGGCAGGACTGGGTGTTTGGGATTAGCAGAGGCAAACTACTATATACAGGAAGGATAAACAGCAAGGCACTACTGTATAGCACAAGGAACTATATTCAATATCCTGTGATAAACCATAATGAAAAAAATAAGAATAACATATATATATGTATGTATGCATAACTAAGTCACTTTGCCATACAGCAGAAATCAACACAACACTGTAAATCAACTATACTTCAATAAAACTAAAAAAATAGTTGCCTTTTTAAAAATAATAAAGACTAATACATTTTAAGGGAAGTACAGTTTGATGAGGCGGGAGTAAAAATAATAATTGTAATTAGAGGACTTGGGGGAGGGGAAGTAGTGGCATGGTAAAGAATACATATTCTGGATAGGGCCAGGCTACCTGTGTTTGAATTCCAATTGTTTCTCTTACTGTTTGAAATTGGGCAATTTATTTAACCTCCCTGTTGTTCAGTTTTCCCATATGTCTATTTATCTTCACTAGGTTACTGTTATGATGATTAAATAAATTAACTCTTGTAAAGAATTTCAACAGTGTCTGGTATAAGTACATAATAACTCCCAGTCAATATTATTACAGTTATGTTTGTACACTTATAAACATGAAAAGCAAACTGAATGGAACACACCTAGAACAAAATGGCGGTGTGCCCTAATATACCCTTTCATCAAACATAAAAATTGGATGAATGTTTTCCTTAAAAAGAATATTCAAAATGTCACATCTTACAGACCTATGGCTATTTTCTCTGATTACACAGAAGAGATTTTATCTACATCTTTTTACCCTTATATTCCTTCTTTAATAATTTTGAAAGAAAACAAGTGTTCACACTGTACACAGGACCTCTGTGCACAAGTACACAGATGATGGACGCTATCCTTTTTACATTTCGTTATTCTGTATCTTGACAAAACTATTTCTGGTCTCAAGATATAAATGCTTGTTGCTAAAGTAACTTAGAAGTGACTAGAATGCCTCATGAAATAACAGTCATGGGAAGGGGAAATCATTACACAAATAACTAACATTTATGAAAAATAAAAGGATGCGTATCCATGATGAAGGCCACAGAAAAGCAGGTTACTCTATACCACACTCTCATCTCTAACATTAGTGTCACCATCAGTTTCAATTCCTGGGATGTTTAGCACAGCAGTAATAAACAACAACAACAAATACATATTTCCAAAAGGGAGCCACAGTCTATTATGGGAGGTAAACAAATAATAGATTGATTATTTAATAGTCTACTGATCAAACTTATAAAGCAATCAGAAGCCATTATAGGTCAAGAAAAGTTCACGATGATGAGGACAATTTAACTCTTAATTACATTTTTACAGTAGGGATGAAATTAAGGTAAAGTTAGTTAATAGGCGTAACAGCTCTATTAATAATCTGATAGTGACAGAGAGTTCCTGCTGTGGCCCATTGTGATGGGCAGCGTCTTGGTAGCGCTGTGACACCTGTTAGATCCCTGACCTGGGCACAGTGAGTTAAGGATCCGGTCCTGCCGTAGCTGCAGCTCAAGTGACTGTGGTCTGGACCCGACCCCTGGCTGGGAACTCCGTATGCTATGGGGCAGCCAAAAATGGAAAAAAAAAATCTGACAGTGACACAGAAAATTTAAAGAGAATATAAAATTAAATTATAATTAAAGTAAGAAGAGTAATATGCTGAAAAAAAACAGAAGGCCACCCTCCCCCACCACAAGCTAATATATTACATCTGCTCCTCCCTCTTCCATCTCACTGCTCTTGCCCTTTCTCCTCACTGGACTGGCAAACTGATTACCCCAAAGGTATATAAAATATCTATTCTGAAAATTTAAATAGAATTTTTAAAAACTAAACTACAGCCTTTATTTGATTTTACCAGATTTTCCACTAAAAAATCAGTGGAAGAACTCAGCCAGGATCCCAGGTTGAATTAGTTGTCATGTCTCTTTTGTCTCCTCCAATCTATGATGATGCCTTCCGTTCATTTAAGACTTTGACATTTTTGAAGAGTAGTGATCAGTTACATTGAGAATAACCCTCAATTAGAATTTGTCTGATGTTTTCTCATGATGACACTGAGGTTATACCTTCTTTTTACAAGAATAACCCAAAAGTGAAGTGCCCTTCTCTGTGCTTAAATTCAGGGGCTATATTATGCTGACATGCCTTGCTACTGGTGAAGTTAACCTTGATCACTCAGTTAAGGTGGCGTCTACCAGGTTTCTCCTCTATGAAGATACTGTTTCCCTTTATAAAAAATATCTTGGAAGAGATACTTTATCTCTATATACTATTTTTCCTCAAACTTTTTATTTTCACATCCATTGGTGAATCTTGCCTGCAACAATTATTACTGAAATGTTATAGAGGGTTTTAAAAGGAAATAAAATATACAAATTACATATATTATATATGAATATATCAAACACATTATTAATATATCGATATTAAATATTAATGTAGTAATATTAAAATTAAATAGCAAATGTAATATACACTTAATATAGTAATATTAAATATAGCAATATTAAATATATAAATTATATGTATGTAAATATATACATTATAATGGCCAAATTGTTATTGATATAAACATACTTAAATTCTACTGAATACGTCATTTTAACTTAGAGTCAAAATATGGATAAAAGCTATTTTCATTTGTCAATATGTTCAATTAATGGTAATCAACAATGATACCAATGAATAACATAATTGAAAAGTTACTTACATAACTATGACCTTTAAAGAAACCTGATGGACTATTGGTGAGAATTTTGTCTCCTTCCAAACCAATTACTCTTTTACAAATATTTGATTTCGGATCACTCGGGCTTTTTGCAATCACAATGTCACCTCTGAGGGGAAAATTCAAAGAAATGTCAGTATTATTATTAAGCATAAACACATGCATGGCACTGCTCTAATATTTTTACAAAGTAACTTAAACAAATCCACACCCTTTATCCTCTTACAAACTGACCAGCTTACATTTACCAGCTTTGAGAATCTTTGTGATTGACTTTTATGGGTCAGAACCAACAATAAGAGTGACAGAAATGCTACTATAAGATTCCAAAATTTCTGATAATTTCATGAGAATTATCTTCTTGTACTGCACCCACTATGTGTTACTTCTGTGTCCAAATGTATAAAACTGAAACTATGTAAAAACAATTCCATTTAATACTACCAAATTAACCAAGCAAATTTTACTGCCCAGCCAGTAGTACTGATTGATTCTAGGGCATATAAAAAGGTGGAAGTATCATTTATGTATCTCTAGAGCTCAAAGAAATGAGGAATTATAGCACATAAATTAAACCCAAGATGGTTTAAAGTACAGTCAAATAGACTTATACTTGAAGAAAAATTTCAGAAGGCTCAACCAAATAAAATGTTAAAAGCTGCCAAATATATATTACAATAAATTGGCATATTAAACATATAGAACTAACATAGGTATGATTACAAATGGAAGACATGATTCATGGAAGAAATAACAATTCACATGTATTAGAAGACTAAGAAAGATATTTAAAAGTGGAAAGTAAGGAGACAAAAATGTAGGACCATTGCCCCAACCAAAGAGAATACAATGCTCTTTCTGCATGAAATGAATAAGTGAATTCTGCTGCTCACATCTGAAAGGACTTAATATATTATTATCTATACCTAGTTCCAGAAACAATTTGATGTTACTTATAATAAAATATGCATATATCAAAATAATATCACAAGCCATAAAAATAAAAGGAAAATGACAGCTAAACCAGAAATCTAATTACTGCTATACATAAGTATTAAAATGAGTTTTAAACTTTTTGGTAGTCAAGTCAAAAAGTAAATTAAAATTAACTATATGGAGTTCCCATTGTGGAGCAGCAGAAACGAATCTGACTAGGAACCATGAGGTTGTGGGTTCGATCCCTGGCCTCGTTCAGTGGGTTAAGGATCCGGTGTTGCAGTGAGCCCTGGTGTAGGTCACAGATGCGGCTTGGATCCCGCGTTGCTGTGGCGTAGGCAGGCAGCTGTTGCTCCTATTGGACCCCTAGCCTGGGAATCTCCACATGCCACAGGTGTAGCCCCCACCCCAAAAAAAGTGAAAAAAATTTAACTATGTGGCAATCATTAACTAATAAAATAAAATTTAGTTTGGGAGGTATGACAAAATTTCCCTTAACAGCTATATCAGAGAGAACTATGGAAGAAGGATACTTATGTAAGCAATTTAAAGATAATAGCTTCATCAGAAATTTTACAGAAAATACAGAAACAGTATTCAGAACAATCATTTCTTGATGCTGTTCTTGATAAGAGTCAAATACTATTAAAACACTAAATTCTATAATTTGGAGTGTAACATAAATTTACATTTGTTTGAAAACAGGATAAACTATCTCTTTCCAACCAGGTAGAACCATGTCAATAGAATTGGTCAGAAGAATAAGTGTGCAAAGATTCTAACATACTAACAAAGCTGATTTTGGTTAGCTTTGGGGAAATGCTTTCCATGCGAGTTTTATTTAGCTTAAGTTTTTTGATAAAATAATCAATGTGACTCTCAAAACAAACTCTGCACTTGAATGGCAACATAAAAATCATAATTCAAAGTATTTTTATAGAAAGCATTATTACTGTAGAATGTATTTCTGGCGGTCTAACCAGATACTATAGGCATAGAGCCTAAAATCAAAATATATAACCTTGTACCCTCAACGCTTTCAAATAGGATTTTAAAAGAAAAACGAGACACATTTTCCTTCTCATTTATAGTAATAAACACCCTTATTATCCTACTCGATTGTAAGCTTTTGAAAACAAGGGTCAATATCTTATTCATCTTAACATACTCTATAAAGTACAGCACATCTTATAAATTAGGTGTTCATTAGCTATTTGTTGAAAGAATAAGTAGTAATAAGAGACTACGGCTGCCTCAAATATGAGTGTTCTGTCCACTGGAATGAAAAATAATGTGCCTTAGATACGAGATATGCAGACTTTCACTTTGCCTAAGTGCACAGTTAATCCAGCTTTAGAAATAGGCAGGTAGCAAGAGGATCTCTTGCCAGGGGTCAGTGAGTCCCCTGAAATCTGAGTTCTGTGCTGCAGATAAAAAAGGAAAAAAAAATACTCAGATCAGTTATATTTTTAAAGTAGAAGTTACAGCCTTGGTTGTAAAAGTTACTTTTGTATGTCTCATATAAATGGCAAATTCTGAACTGTCCTTCCACTTAATGGGCCCCTTTCAATGAAGAGAATACAAAACAAACCTTCAAAGAATCTTAATTGATTTACTAAATGTAGTTAGTTATAGTACCCATCTGAATTAAAAAAAAAAAGAGAGAGAGATAACGTCAAGCTATTCATTCAAAAACTATTTAGCCAACAAGTCCAGTTCCTTATTAAGGATGCTCAAGAACCAAGACAGTGAAATCATGTGGTCAGCATGGGAAACAGAAGCTTGTCTTCACGTTGCAGTGAAGCTAGATCTCCAGTTAATCTAAGGACTGTAATAAGTTATTTTCATATAAGTTAAAAAGAAAAGGAAGCTGGAACATAAAGTATTACGTAAGTTTTATTTTATAACCCCCATATTTTTCAATTAGGTATCCTGAAGTTGTTATGGTAAAAGATCTGAAGAATTACCCAGGGACCATGCTAAGCCATAAAACTTGAGAACAGTTTTTATCTACAGAATCTATGATGGTGGGAGATCAGTAAAGGCAAAGAACAATTTTACACTATTCTTGATTTTTTAGTAATGTGAAATAGACTATAGAAAAGGTCAGCAATGAAACTAGAGTGCCTAAACCTACTTATGCCATATGCTAAATACTAGATCGAGTGAGTAAAATTTGTTTATGAAGATGAAATATGATATACATTTTTTTTCAGAATTATGAAAAACTCATGGACCCCAAATTTTAGAGATTCAGAGAGGTGTCCCTTAGAAAATACATTAAGTTCTTCATACTTGACACCCATTCAAAAGGAATAATACATAGATAAGTAGAATAAACAGTGCCAAAAGCATTGGAAACACCATTTAGAATAGGATTTAAAAAGACAAATAGAATTTAGACTGACAAACTATTTGCCAATATTTTTAACCTAATATAATCAGCAGACTCAGATAAGATTCCTGGCTCCCAGCTACCCAGTTATACAGAGTGCTATAGTCTAAAATCATTGACTACTTATCATAGGCTATAGAAAATAAGAGAGTCATCAATAGAAATGGAGAATTATTTTAAAATTAAAAAAAATCAAACCACGGATTTGGATATGTAATGTAGCTTCTAAGTCCCTAGTTTTTGACTGAAAACATTCTAGGACATCACCATCATGCAAAAAAAAAAAAAGAAAGAAAAAAGAAAAAATAAAGACAGCTTCAAAGTACTTTAAAAAGGTACTGCTATCTACTCTGGAAAATGATATAAGGGACACACTGACCCAAGAGCCTGCATGTTTAGAAAAACTATTAAAATTTCTCAAACTGAGAGGAAAAAATTGAAACAAATTTTATCTAGTAGTGATAAATTTGGTTATTCACAAAATAGTTTTTAAAGATAAAGTTAAGAAATTGCAGAAAACATAATGCAAACATGTACTTGCACCATCAATTTTATATGTCTATGAATGAAATTTACCTTTGGATACTATAAAAATGTTGACTAAGATTTTCTGCAAAGACAATATCTGAATTTTGAATTGTAGGCTCCATTGATGGTCCAGAACACTGAAAAGAGAGGCAATTTTGTAATTTAAGTTGAAAACCTTTTAAAATATAACATAAATCACCTGAGCGGACTTAAAAAGAAAAATTCTATCAAATGTTCCTCAAGCTTGGAGGATGATTCTTAATAAGCTGGCAGCTCCCAGATAAGTTCAACTCTATGCAGTAGCCATCAAGTCTGGAAACACAGGCAAAATATATTTTAAATGGTTTATTAGTATTGTGTTATATTACATGAATAAAATAACATGATCTATGTTTACAAATTTTGGCCATCTTGCAAAAATGAAGCTCCTCGAGGACAGGGACCTTGTCTCTTTATGTTCCCAGTTGCATAATGAAAGTCAAGAACAGTTCATACTCAATACATACTTGCTGAATGAATAAGTTAATGGCATAAAATTCATACTCAATACATACTTGCTGAATGAATAAGTTAATGACATTCATTTTCTTGCTATTGTCAAATACCATCCATTGACCACAAATGTAATTTACCAAGTGGTATCACACTATTCTCAATGAGTTGATGCCTTGCCTTTTCTTCCAAGAGAACAGCTTACTTATTTGACGGGACAGCAACTTACATTTTCTAATGAAAAATATTGCCATTATGAGATTAGACTTTCCTATTAGCAGATCTTAAAACAATAATCTTCATATATACTTCAAAACTGTGATAAATGACTAATGCAACTTTCCCTTTTTTTCTTTTTTGGCCACCCTGCAGCATATGAAGTTCCCAGGCCAGGGATCAGATTCAAGCCACATCATGGCAATGCCAGATCCTTTAATCTACTGTGCCGGGCCAGGGATCAAAACTGGGTCCTGATGCTGCAGAGATGCTGAGGATCCCATTACGCCACAGTGGGAACTCCAATGCAACTTTAAAAATCTAAACACACAGAATTCCTGTCATGGCTCAGTGGTAACAAACCCTAATACTATCCATGAGGATGTGGGTTCGATCCCTGGACTTGCTTAGTGGGTTAAGGAACCAGCATTGCCTTTAGCTGCAGTGTAGGTCGTAGATGTAGCTCGGATCTGATGTTGCAGTACCTGTGGTGTAGACTAGCAGCTACAGCTCCAATTTGACCCCTAGCCTGGGAACTTCCACATGCCACAGGTACAGTCCTAAAAAGCCAAAAAAAAAAAAAAAAAAAAAAAAAAAAAAAAAAAAAAAAACACTAAATACAACCGTCTCCATTCACTGCAGTTAGGTGTAAATAAAACTTTTTTACTCAAAACTTCCTACTTTGGCGGAAAAAACAAAGACCACAATGAAAGGTTTGTTTGTTTGTTTTGGCTATCTCTGTAGTCCACTGTAAGCACCAATGTAAATTAAAAAAAAAAAAAATCAGAGAGAGAAGTTTCAGTTAAATGTATTTGCATTACTCTGGTTCAACCTGTGTTTATACAACTGTGAATCTGATAGGGTAAACCTGATAAAAACAGCGATACTAACAACAAAATTCACTGACGGAATAATCAATCAATTCTTTCATTTATACAACAAAAGGTTAGTATTGTCATGGTTAATAGATTTATGATGCAATATTAAGAAAATGCATTGGTAGGAGGACAGCCTTAACATTTTAATGCTGACACAGACAGAATAATCATTTGATTCAATGACAATTACTGACATTTTTAATGGTGGTTAAGAGTAGAAGTTTTGAAAATTAGGGAACTCTGTGTTGAAATTCCAAGTCTAGGAGTACCTGTTGTGGCACAGAGGAAACGAATCCAACTAGCATCCATGAGGATGCGGGTTTGATCCCTGGCCTCACTCAGTGGGTTAAGGATCCGGTGTTGCCGTGAGCTATGGTGTAGGTTGCACATGCGGCTCAGATCCTGTGTTGCTCTGGCTGTGGTGTAGGCTGGTGGCTACAGCTCCGATTGGACCCCTAGCCTGGGAACTTCCATATGCCGTGGATGATGCCCTAAAAAAAAAAAAAAATTCCAAATCAATTTGGAATTGCAGGACCTGGAAAAAGTTACTTGAGCTTTCTAAGCTTCAATTTTCTATGTAAACAGATTTCTAATAATTATCTCATAGAGTTTAAAAGATTAAATGAGTTAATAAATGTAAAATATCAAACACATCCTGGAACACAGTAAGCAGTAGTCAATAAATAATAAAAACTATTATTATCAGATTACTAGAGTCTTTCATGCCCCTGACAGAAACAATACAGGACCAAATTTAAAGTAAAGGTTCTTAAATTTTACATCAATGCCAATTCAAATACTCTCTTACATCCCAAAATTTAAAAAGATTTTAACAGTCATGACTTATTCATTAATAACTTCAATTGTAATAAAGTGAAAGCCCATTTTCCTTCAATTTTAAAAAGCATATATTGTAAATGATTATTTTCTTGAATGTAAAAACTTACCATGACAACACCACCAACGTATTCAAAAGCACAATGAGCTATACAGCCATACTGAATAGTATAGCCAAGAAGTCGAAAGGTTTTTCCCAGAACACCACGAAGCATAGTTCTATGGAGACTCTGCCACCATTGGCCTGATGGTAAATTTCAAAAAGTTTCATAATCAATACTATTTAGAAACACTTAAGAAATATCTCTATTGTAAAATATTTTATAATCACCTAGAATGTATTAAATGCCTAATATGGTTTGGTGTAGAAAAGCAAGAGCTTATTTTCATTTTTGCTGCAGATTTTTTAAATAGTAAATTAGAGCCACTTAGTATTTTGAACTACTGAACAAAGATTATATTCAAATATCACTAGGTTTATATATGAATTAGATAACTAGTAGACTCTGAACTTCTCTGTCCCCTTTCATATCCTGGTTATTTCTTAGTATTAAAGCAGATACCTAAGAAAATATATTAACTCTTTCAAGTATTAATAATAGTTTTTATACTGTCGACTACTATACTACATTGGTTCTTGTCCTAACAAAATATGGGAATAAAGGTGGAAAGTAGTACAATAGGTGTACAAAAATACAAGTTTTAAATTGCTTTTATTAACTTGTGTGATCTTTAACTTCACTGGGCCTTAATAAAATGAAAATAACAGTATTCACAGAATAGTTCTGAGAATCAAATTCAATAATCTACGTTAAAGTGGCTTTTTTATTACATTTATACAAAGTGGTTTTATAAATTATAAAGTTAAATTCAGTTATTAACTATTGATATAACATAGAATACATGAATATTTTGACAGCATAAAGAACCACATTTTAAAAAACTATATACATTTAAAATATTGATATTATTCATCTAAAATATTCCTGGTATTTGTCCCTTCCCTTCTATTTACCTGCCTCAATTGTTTCAAGCATTTCTCAACTAATGACTTGATGCTTATTAGGCCTAGGCTACTGTGCTCTATTTTCAGATTAAATTTACCAAAACACATCAACAATAACAGTAATATGTAACATTTGCTCAGTGCTTGCTATATGTATTTACAAATTAATCTTTATAAGATAGTATGACATTCTCATTTTATAGATGACATTCTCATTTTACAGATAAGACAAATGAACCTAAGGGTAGTAAATTTATAAGCTTAACATCATAAAATGATGGACTCAAGAACTTAACCATTATGTTACACTAACTCTGATATTACTCCCTTGCTCCCATAACCTCAGTGATTTTCTATCAGATCAAGTACAGATTACTCAGACTCCTTTTCAGGATCCTTGATAGATGGCTCCCATCCCATCCTCAGATTCCAACATGACCTTCCCTGATGCTTCTACATGAGTTGAGTACTCAATCACACTGGTCCAGTTTTAGGGTAAACTTACTTATGCCAACATCCATGCCTGGAATATTCTTCATGATACCCATCTATCTAATTTTGTAACTTCTCAAAATACTCTCAAATAGACAAGTTTTTCCTTCTCCTCTGGGTTCCTATGGTTCTTAATGTTCATATTTTTCATGATTTAAGAACACTGTTTCTAAAATTGATTTGTCTGAGCAGGTATTCTGGCTCCACCACATTTTAGCTGTGTGACCTTCAAGAGGTTATTTTACCTGTATCAGTGCCTTTACCCATAAAATGACCTAAATATCAGTACCTATCTCAGAGAGTTAGTGAGAATTACATGTGATTAGATGCAGAGACAGTGTAGCAGAATATATCAATAAATGCTAGTTACTACACTATTCACTTGGCAATTAGCATGTATTGTATAACCTCGTAACAGCTGCATTTTCAAGCGTCTAGGTTTCTCCCTAACTTACCTTTAAATAAAATAATAGAACTTTAGAGCCCACAGCATAAGACTGTATTTCTTATCAGTGTTTTATTACTTATTGATATTCATTCACCTATTAAATATTATGTCTTCTCTCCTAACAAGTTATCACTGGCACTACCCCAAGAAATGTTACTTATGCTTTACGTCACACACCTGCTTCAAGTATACACTAAATATAATACTACACTATATTATTTACATCTTTTCCCTTAGTATATATTATACTTGCTTATGTGACTGTGGGCAGTGACTGTACATTAATCGTTGAATTCTGGAGCCTACCATAGAAGGCTTGCCTGACTGAATTAATAAAAAATAACTGAACCCAAATCTTCTATATCTTCCACATCTTTAGTCTGAGAAAATGGTATAAGGTTTCAAATGATGACTAGAGTACCACTGAGACTTTTGGTTAGTAAAGAGAAAGTTAGTGAAGAGAAATATTAATGTCATATTCACTGAAGGAAGAAAAAAAATTATAACATTTTAAAGAGTATACTCATAATCTTTCAGGTAATATGAAATACGCCATCTTAGGAATGTGGCTCATAGTTATAACTGATGGACTTTAAAAACTGATTTTTATAATAAATTAATACAAAATGATATTTAAAAACACTTCAAAGAAAGTTCCTATGTAGCCCGGTGGGTTAAGAATCTGACATTTCTGCAGCTCTGGCACAGGTCACAACTGCAGCATGAGTTCAGTCCCTAGCCTGGAAATTTCCACATGCTACAGGTATGGCCAAAAACTAAAAATTAAAAATAAAAAAATAAATACCCCTCATAACTGAAGCTCAACTAATTCAAAAATGGTTTAAGTGAAATAACAACAATACTATTTATAAAGTTAACTAGGTTGTGTAAACACTACTTTGCTTCAACTAAAAAATAAGGGAAAAGTAGGGGTGCGTCCTATAGCTTAGCTTTGAAAATGTAATGAAAATTAATTCCAAAGTAGTGAAATGGATATAATATTAACTAAAATAAAAATGACCTTACCTTGACTTTAGAGAGGGGGTATATGATCAAACAAGAGGAAACAAGTGGCAGAAACAAGATACTGTTAATACAGATAAACGGTAAAATTAGAGGGGCAATCAATAGCAACCTACCTTTAACTAATTTGGATTATGAAACAGATCGTGTACTTGGCTAAAAAACATACCCCCAAAATACAAAGATGCTATAACTATACAATGGTTCTGATTCACTGAGAAGCCCTGTAATTAGCTCCCATTCAGACGTGATTGGAGCCATAAAGCCTTTTTTATTACTCAGAAAATGTTCAACTCCAAATAATGTTTGTGATGAAACTGTCTCATAAAACAATAAAAGAGATGAGTGATCAAAAGAAAGAAGTTAACAGGCATTGTTTCCTCCCTATAGATATTAGCTACAGAATGGAGTTTGAAGTGTCTAAATTCATTTTGGATCTTAGTCTCTTAAAATGAAAAGAGCAATGGAGCATTTTTTTTTTCTTTTTCTATAATGATTTTTATTTTTTCCATTACAGCTGGTTTACAGTGTGGAGCAATTTAAAGAGGACTCTGAGTATCAAAACTACTAGGCCCTACATTTTAAAAGTGCAATGAGGAGAACTGTTGAGAAACACTGAAGTTGAAAAGTGGTAACAGATTTTTTTAAGAGAAATCTGAGTAGAAAGTAACATTCACATAAGACATAAATAAACCACACACACTGCTAGCACTCAGTAGCTCTGCTAGCAAAAGGGATTAAAGGTTTCAAACTTCTGGTTTACATAGTGATTTCAAAGGATCCCTTACTATATGTGCATACATATGCCAGATATCCTGTTTGTCACTTCAGATTCACTTCCTACCTTTCTCCATACTATATAAATTACATCAAGACACTCCTGTACCTGAAAACCAGCAGGTAGGAAGGAAGGTTATGTATTTTCCTGGCTCCTTCCCTGTGGAGTCTTCTCGTGCTGGCTATGTCTTTGGACCAAAGATCACTGAATCTCCAAAGGCAATCTGCTATGCAGAAATCTCTCTTCTCACAGTTCCTATAACCTTTCCCTCCCCCAGTTCCTTCAGGCCTTGGATTGAAAACAGCTCCACTGATGCTGGTTCATGTACTACCCTTGGTGAGCCCCCTATGTCCCGCACCCAACTTTGAAAACAGTTTCTGCAAATAAACCTTCTTTGTATTATCCTAATTTGAGTGTGCCAGCTGCTTTCCATAGGGACCCTGATGATACAATACACCACTTGTTAAAAAAAAAAAGTCATACTATGTAGAAGTTTATAAGATTTGATGATAATGAAAGAATTCTCATAAGCAGGAAGAACAACCCTTGAGAAGGGTAATTTGGCTATTTAAATTGCATATATATTTTACTCTCTGACACAACATTTTACTTTTAGAAATTTACTTCCAAAATACAGCTCCAAGATTCAACACCATGTGCACAAGATTTTTTATATTAGCACTATCTGAAAAAGCTAAATTGGAAATAGGCCAATACACATCTATAGAAAACAGGTTGGCCTAAATTACGGTAAATACATACAAAAGAGTTCTATACACCTGAAAAAAAAAAATGAGGAGTTCTACGAGCTGATAGAAATGATTTTCAGGGTGAACTGCTTTTAAAAAAAAAGCTAGATGCAATAGAGTATATATAATAAGTTACTATTTCAGAAAGAAGGAAAAAGAATGTTTTTTCCAAAGAGAAAAAGGAAAAATTAGCCAGAAAAGAATAAAATGACTACATTTATAAGGGGAGTGGGTTGGAACAGTGTGGAAGGTATAAGGATAGGAATCAGATTTCTTTTTTTTTTCTGTCTTTTTAGAGCCACACCCATGGCATATGAAGGTTCCCAGGCTAGTAGGGGTCGAATCTGAGGTGTAGCCACTGGCCTACGCCACAGCCACAGCCATGTGGGATCCGCATCTGCGACCTACACCACAGCTCACAGCAACGCCACATCCTTAACCCACTGAGCGAGGCCAACGATCAAACCTGCATCCTCATGGATGCTAGTCAGATTCATTTCTGCTGAGCCACAATGGGAATTCCAGAAAGAGATTTCTTAGTATACCTCTGCATATTATTCTGAGCCAAATGCTTTACATATTTCAAAAAAAATAAATTCAAAAAAAATTTAAAGGGGATACTAAAATTGAATAGAAAAATTAGCTTATCTGTATAATCAAACTGCAAACACCACATACAGAAAAAATAATTAATTCAAGTATATTTGAATATGAGATATATTCAAAAGACAAAAGAAATCTGCAAATGAATCAAACTTTTCTCAGTAGGTTGGTTGTTGGCTGTAGTATTTTATGTGTATTTTAGTTAGAACAAATGAGTATACTAAATTGCTGGTAACAGGATTTTCAATGTGAGAGAAAGAAGCTACGAATACAGAATGGGCGGTGAAGACTTATTAAGAGGTAGCAAAATAAATTTATTTAAATAAATAAATATGCATGTTTGTCTGCCTGTCTGTCTATATACAGTATCACCCTACCTTTGTCCATTGAAAAGACCACTAAAAGAAGTAATGACATTGCAGTACTATTAAGCACACTTAGCAATCAAATTTCTGGTTTCCAAATATCGTTCCCCATGAGCAGAAATAGTATAGAAACAGTTTAGAACAGTCCTGCTGTACCGGAAAGCAAGTGCGTGCTCAAAGTCTAATTGTTACATAAGAACCCCCACCATTTTGAGGAATCTCTCCTTGGTCAAATTTGGGATTTTTTAAAAAAGAAATAATACTAATAAATAATACATTAGGTTAAAAATGAAATCTATGGTTTTCCCATCGTGGCGCAGCAGAAACAAATTCAACTAGGAACCATGAGGTTGTGGGTTCAATCCCGGGCCTCACCCAGTGGGTTAAGGAGCCAGCGGTGCTGTGAGCTGTGGTGTAGGTCACAGACACGACTCAGATCTGGCATTGCTATGGCTGTGGTGTAGGCCAGCAGCTGTAGCTCCAATTTGACCCCTAGCCTGGGAACCTCCATATGCCGTAAGTGCGGCCCTGAAAAGCCAAAAAAAAAGGAAAGAAATCTATTGAGTACACAATAATATTTTTTAAAAAAGAAGTATCTGTTATCAAAAACTGGCAGCCAATAAATACAGATGGAATAATGAAACTATCACCAGTGTAATAACTGATTCAGGCAAGGGCCATTGATAGGTGTTAAAAATTACTGGGTAATGCTTGTGGACTGAAAGTATTAATACTGTTAAAGCAGTCACACTACCCAAAACAATCTACAGATTTAATGCTATCTCTATCAAATTACCCACGACATTTTTCAAAGAACTAAAACAATCCTAAAATTGATATGGAAACACATAAAACCCAAAATTGCCAAGGCAATCCTAGGGGAAAAAAGCAAAGCTGGAGGCATAATGCTCTCAGACTCCAGATAATACTGCAAAGCTACAGAAAACAAAACAACATGGTATTGGCAGAAAAAGATACATATGGATCAATGAAATAGAACAGAGAGCCCAGAAATAAATTCACAAACCTACAATCAGTTAATCTTTGACAAAAGAGGTAAAAATATAAAACAGATAAAAGACAGTCTCTTTAATAAACGGTGCTGGGAAAACTGGACAGCTATGTATAAAAGAATGAAATTAGAACATTCTCTAACATCATACACAAAAACAAACTCAAAATGGATTAATGACCCTTAAATGTAACCCTGGTGGCCTAGTGGTTAGGACTCAGTGCTTTCACTGCTATGGCCCAGATTCAATCCCTGGTCTGGGAACTGAGATCTTACATCAAGCTGTTATACACTGTGGGGAGAGGGGGGATCTAAATATAAGACTGGATACTATAAAACTCCTAGAAGGAAACACAGACAGAATACTCTTGGACATAAATTGTAGCAATATTTTTTGGATCTGTCTCCTAAAGCAAAGGAAACAAAAGCAAGAATACATGGACCTAATTTTAAAAAGCTTTTGCATAACAAAGGAAACCACAGACAAAATGAAAAGACAACCTACACAACGGGGAAAAGACACTTGCAAATGATGAGACTGACAAGGGGATTAATTTTAAAATTATATAAACAGTACATATCACTCGATAGCAAAAAAACAACAAATAAACACAAAATGGTCAGGAAACCTAAACAGACATTTTTTAAATAAGACATACAGATGGCCAATAGACACACAAAAAGATGCTTAACATCACTAATTATTAGAAAAATGCAAATCAAAACTACAATGAAATATTACCTTATACCGGCCAGAATGGCCATCATCAAAGTCTACAAAAATAAATGCTGGAGATGGTGTGGGAATATAAAATGGTACAGTCACTAAAGAGAACAGTATAGAAGTTTCTTAAAATACTAAAAACAGGAGTTGTGATACAGCAGGTTAAGAAGCCAACTAGTATCCATGAGGATGTGGGTTCGATCCCTGGCCTCACTCAGTGGGTTAAGGATCTGGCGCTGCAGTAGCTGTGGTGTAGGCCTACAGCTGCAGCTCTGATTTGACTCCTAGCCCAGGAACTTCCATATGTCACAGGTGTGTCCCTAAAATAAACAAAGAAAAATAACAAAACTAAAAACAGAGTTACCATAAGATCTACAATACCACTTCTGAACATATTTCTGAAGAAAACCATAATTCAAAAAGATACATGAAGCCAATGTTCATAACAGCACTACTAACAACAGCCAAGACATGGAAGCAACCTAACTGTCCACTGATGGATCAATGGATAAAGAAGATGTGGTATACAATGGAACGTTACTGAGCGATAAAAAAGAATGAAATAATGCTATTTGTGGCAACATGGATGGATCTACAGAGTATCACCCTATCTGAAGTAAGTCAAAGAAAGACAAGAATCGTATATTAATACATGTAAAATTTTTAAAAATGACACAAATGAACTTATTTAAAAAACAGAAACAGACTCACATAGAATAAAAAACTTACAGTTACCAAATGGGAAAGGTGGGAGAAGGGATAATTTAGGAGCTTGGGATTAACACATTACTTTATATATATAAAATAAACAAGTATCTAGTGTGTGTGTGTATACATTTATATTAATCACGGAGTTTCCAATGTGGCTCAGCAGTTAACAAACCTGACTAGCATCCACGAGGACACGGGTTTGATCCCTGGCCTCACTCAGGAGGTTAAGGATCCGGCATTGCTGTCAGCTGTGGTGTAGGTTGCAGACGCAGTTCAGATCCTGTGTTGCTGTGGCCATGGTGTAGGCGGCAGCTACAGCTCTGATTTGATCTCTAGCCTGGGAAGCTCCATATGCTGCAGGTACAGCCCTAAAAAGACAAGGAAAAAAAGAAAAAAGTACATTACTTTGCTGTACACCAGAAAGTAACACAACATTTTAAATTAAACAAACCTCAAAAAAAGAAATCACTGGGTCAAAGGTTGTTAGTAAACAGGATATGTATTAAAGTAACTAATACAAAAGGAGAAAATACCTTTGCATGGAAAAACTGGGTAAATATTATCTTAACTATGTAATCAAATTTAGCTGCATATAGCCAAGACATGAAAACAACCTAAATGTCCATTGGCAGATGAATGGATTAAGAAGATGTGGTATATATACACAATGGAACACTACTCAGCCATAAAAAGAACAAAATAATGCCATTTGCAGCAACATGGTTGGAACTAGAGACTCTCATACTAAGTGAAGTAAGTCAGAAAGAGAAAGACAAATACCATATGATATCACTTGTATCTGGAACCTAATATACAGCACGAATGAAACTTTCCACCAAAAAGAAAATCATGGACATGGAGAACAGACTTGTGGTTGCCAAGGGGGAGGGGGAGGGAGTGGGATGGACTGGGAATTTGGGGTTAATAGATGCAAACTATTGCTTCTGGGATGGATAAGCAATGAGATCCTGCTGTGCAACACTGGGAACTGTATCTATTCAGTTACGATGCAGCATGAAAATGTGAGAAAAAGGAATGTATATGTGTATGTGTGACTTGGTCACCTTGCCGTAAAGTAGAAAATTGACAGAACTCCATAAACCAGCTATAATAGAAAAAAATCATTAAATATGAGAAAATTTAGCTGCATAAATAATGGTACAAACTGATATTTAGGTTCCTGACATGATACAATGACAAGTGGATCATCATCTTTGTACTAATCTCGTGAAAAACACACAATCTAATTATTTACAATCAGACAACTCATTACATAAATCCATAGGCAACCTGGACACATAAAAATATAAATTTAATGAATAATAACAAAAGTACTATTTTAAATTATAAAAAGATGCAAGGACATGACAACCAGACAGAGTATGAAATCCTTAATTGGCCCTGGAGCAAAAAGGGAAAAAAAAAGTGATAGCAGATATTATGGGGTTAAGTGAGGAAAGCTGAACATAACCTACAAATCAAAACATATCATTATTTCGGGAGTCCTCGTTGTGGCTCAGTGGTAAAAAAAGCCAGTTAATATCCATGAAGACACAGGTTTGATCCCTGGCCCTGCTCGGTGGGTTAAAGGATCCAGCACTGCCATGAACTGTGGTGTACGTCACAGACGTAGCTGAGATCTGGATGCCATGGCATGGGCCGGCACCTGCAGCTCCAATTTGACACCGAGCCTGAGAACTTCCATATGCTGCAGGCTTGGCCCTAAAAATACTAAAAAAAATTAAAAAAAAATCATGGTTTCAATGTTAAACTTAACAATTTCATGGCTATCCAGGAGAATGATCTTGTTTATAGAAAAAAGACACTGATTTGGAGATGAACGTCATGCCTGCAACTTTCACAAGGTTTATTTCTACTACTAGTAACATAGATAGATGTAGGCAAATTTATACACACATATACACTTACACACAAAAAAATATACATACACACATATATACGTGTGTGTGTGTGTGTGTATATATACATATATATATATGTGTGTGTATATATATATATAAAAGAATAGAGAAAACTAATATGGCACGATATTTACTGTAAATCCAGAGGGAGTATATATGAAAGTGTATAATATTTTTTTCAACTTTATTACAGAATGTAAATTTCTTTAAAAGAAATACTTGGTGGAAAACAGGTGTCCTCATAGTTTGTCATTCAACAAATTTTTATTGAGTTTACATGCCAGATACTGTGTTCACCCTTAGAAATACAATAGTGAACATGATACCTATCCTGATAGAGCTATAGTTTACTGGGAAAGATGTCACACATATATACAAAGTAGACAAAACATGTAGGTATATTAAATAATCTCCAAAAGAAAAATAGGGTAAAGTGATAAGGAATTACTGTGGGACATATTTTTCTTTTGGATAAATCAGAAAAGACTTCTCTAAGATAACTGATTTCTCTAAAGATTATTGATACTGATAAACTATAGAAAGTTTGATCAAGGAAACAAATAGAGACCCCAAATTATCAGTATCAGGATTATAAAAGAAATCAGCATTAGAGATCTTACAAAACATTAAAAGTTAAAAGTATATTATAAAAAACTTAATTCTGACATTTTAAATTAAATTGAAAAAACTTTACCAAGACTGAAGAAATCAAAAATCTGAATAGTCATACATGTACATAAGAAACTTAATCTGTGGTTAAAAATATGCCCACAAAGAAAATTCCAGGCCCAGATGGACTCACTGACAAATTCTCTCAAACATTTAAGGAAGAAATAACATTAATCATAAAATCTGTAAGTGAACAAAAATGAAGGAATACTTCTCATCTGATTTTATGCAGCTAGTGTACACTAACCTTGACAAAGGCATTAACAGAAAAGGAAAATTACAAGACAAATTCTCTCATTGACACAAAATATCCTACATGAAAATTGGCAAAATGAATCCAAAAATATATTAAAAAGATCATAATAAAGTTGATTTACTCCAAGAGTATACAGTTGACATAACATTTTGAAATCAATCAGTATAATTCACATAATAAAATAAAAAGAAAAATCATGTAATCCTCTCAGTTGATGCAGTATAAGCATCTGATAGTATTCAATACCTCTTGTGATAAACTCAGGAATAGAAGGGAACTTCCTTAACCATAAGGAAGGTTTTTCCATAGGAAAAATCTTAAGGGACTACAATCTATTACTGGTAAAAATTAATGGCATGCCATTGTTGATCCTAACCAACTCACTAAGAAAGATACAAAAACTGGAAAGGAAGAGGTTAAAAGATCATCATTAACAAATGATATTTTATCATTTACAAATGCTATCTATATAGAAAGATAATATGTGAATTAGCAGGGTCTCTTGATACAAGATCGGCACACAAAATTTAATTAAATTTCTATACACAAGCAAAAACCAATTATAGATTCAATACAATTTCAATGGACTATTTTTTTCTAGTAGAAAATGGTAAGCTCTTTGAAAAACAGAAATACAGAAGAGCTAGAACAGACAAAGCAAACATTAAGATAAGAACAAAGCTGGAAGAACTTAAGATATCAGATTCATAATAAGCTTACAATACTTAAAATATTATTGGGGAAAATCTAGACAAACCACCACAATGGCTAAAATTAGAAAGACAAATAATACAAAGAGCAGAAAAAGATGTGGAGCAACTAGAACTCTCCATCACTGATGGTAAAAGGATAAACTTACACAACCACTTTGGAAGACTGACAGTATCTACTAAGCTAATACATACCTTATGATTCAGCAGTATTTTTCAGAACTTGTCATGATTTCCCTTCTTAGAAGACTTCATAGGTAACAGTTAACATTTTTTTTTAATTTCTATTACCATGTTCTAAATAGTTTTAAATAAACTGACTGAATCTATATTACTTTTAACTTCAAAAGACATCAAGAATAGTTACAGTACCTTTATTCGTAACATCACATAACTACAAAAAACCCAACTGTCAACCAATTACTCAATCCAGGCAAGAGAGGAAGGATAAAACAAAAGTAGAAAGATTAACTTTTGACAGAAATTGGGATACTTTCTCCAACTTAGTAAGAAGAAAAACAAGCTTGGTACATTTATACAAAACATCGGTAGTTTTGTCTTTTTGACGGTAGAAAAATGAGGGAGTTTTTTTTTTTTTCCTTTTAACGGCACACCTGTGGCATATGGAAATTCCCATGCTAGTAGTCAAATCAAAGCTGCAGCTGCAGGACAACGCCACAGCCACGGCAAGTGGGATCCAAGCCTCCTCTGCAACCTATGCCACAGTTTGTGGCAAAGCCAGATTAACTCACTGAGAAAGGCCAGGGATCGAACCCACACCACACTAGGGTTCTTAACCTATCAAGCCACAACAGGAGGGAGTTCTTGATTCAGGTTTTTATTTTCTCAATCTTAAGAGCTGAGGTCAAGAGCAGAGATTGGGAACTCTGAGCATAAAGCAAGCTGGTAAACTGAGAACTGGTTACAGAGATATTAGTATTCTGTCACTACTGTAACAAACTACAATCTGGAGGTGTAATTATTCTACCTATCACATCAGAGGATGTGATACCATCATGCTTAGTGTGGTCCTCAGATCAGCAGAATGGGCATCATTGGGCAACTTGTCTGAAGTGCACATTGTTGGGCCAAACTCAAGATTTAGGTAATCAGAAATTTGAGGAGTGCTGCTCAGTAATCTGTGTTTTAACAAGTTCTCCAGGTGATTCTGAAGCAAAATAACATTTGAGAACCACTGCTCTAAGCTCTCTGGGTAGCCAGTGGCCACTTCTATCCTTGAGCAGCTGTGTTCATCTAGTCATTTATTACTGTGTGCCATGTAACTTACTATATTACACTGTGTTGTGAAAAAAGTTGAAAGCTTTGGCATACAGAATTTTACTCTACCTTGGAAACAGAATTTGTTCCTCTTTATTCCCTATCATATTTACATTATAAATGTAATATGAAAAAACTGAGTTAGTAATGTAGAGAACAATTTCTTTAATGGGAGCCTGTGTACTCTATCACATAGTTAATAGAAAAGGAGTTCTCTTGTTGCACAGCAGGTTAAGGATCAGGCTTACAGATCACTTCAGCAGCTTGGGTCACTGCTGTGGTGTAGGTTCAATCCCTGGCCCAGGAACTCACATGTGCTGTGGGTGAGGACAAAATCTAAAAAAATAAAAGCTATAAAAAAAGAAATGAAAAGAAAATTTTAAACTGTGATTATGTCACATAATATAGGAAAAGAAATATACAATAATCTTCCCAAGAAAACCTTAAAGAGACTCCTTAAAACACAGCACAACTCTGTTATACTGAGTTTACATTATATGCTGACACAGGAGAGTAAGGTTGTTGTCCACTTTCAACAGATATCTACATTACAGATTAAAAAATTCTTCGTCTTCTTATAAGGCTAGAAAACACTATGTGCAATGTAGGTAATAATGGCTACTATCAATACACATCAAAAATCCTGAAATACAACCGAAATAACAGCAAGTACTTGTTCTTGCTATGTCCTAGGTACTGTTCTAATCACAAATATTAACTCATTTAATTCTTTTTTTTTTTTTTTTGGCTTTTTAGGGCCACACTCGTGGCATATGGAGGTTCGCAGGCTTAGGGTCAAATTGGAGCTGTAGCCGCCGACCTATACCACAGCCACAATGTCAGATCCAATCCTTAACCCACTGAGCAAGGCCAGGGATCAAACCTGTGTCCTCATGGATGCTAGTCAGATTCGTTTCCACTAAGCCACAATGGGAACTCCCAGTTCATTTAATTCTTACAACAATTTTATGAGAATGTTAACTATCTCATTTTGCAGACAAAGAAATAAGTGACAGAAAGGTTAAGGAACTATTCAAAATCACACAGCTCATCGCAGCAGAACCAGAATTCAAAACAAAGAGGTTGAGTTCTGAAGTCCACCACCTTGATATACCGCCTCTCAACCGAAATGAGAGAAATTTGTTGGAAATTATAAAATGGCATGGGAAAGAGGTTGGATTGATGCTAAAACCAGCTAAAAAGATGGAGCAGAGTAAATTCTAGAAGCTGAAAAGACATTCCTCTCTCCTTAGAAGTTTCTAGGAACAGGGGTACAAATCTAAAATCTTGCTTAGACCTAATCATTAAAGTAATCTTACAATGATTTCAGAATACCCAAAACTACGAAGAAAACATCCACCTGATGTTTCATCCTGGCATTCCTTTGAAGAGAAAGTATTTCGTTTCAGAAACAGGAAAAAATGTAAAGTGTCAGTGTTAATCAAGACTATCAGTTTACAGAAATTAATTCATTTTAAAATATAAGTAGCCAAAGAAGTGATTAATATCATACTTTTTTCTCTTTTGATAAACAGAACAGTTAGTGAATATATTAGCATTTAAGAAGCAGATATATTAAGAAAATGTGAGAAGACAGTAGTTGCGGAGCAGAACACAAATCACAACATCATAGTTTTGCTACATTTACCTTCATTTGAACAAGAAAAAAAAAACAGACTTATGACATTCCTGAGACCTCTATGATTTCTAAAATTCAAGAATATATACACAAAATACATTTTCCCATATAATGATAAAGTATGCGAAAGATATATGTCCATTTCAGACTGAATGGACGTTACTGTGACAAAGAGAGAACAACAAAGACTCATTAAGACATGGATGCTGAGTGGTGTATTCTGTTCAATAGCTAAATAATTCACTCTCACACAGCAGCCTCTCCATCAAAGTAATTCAAGTTCCTGCCATTTCAAAATCACCTTCAAGGCTTCTCATGAATTGTACAAATCTATAATGTTAAATCTATTGTAAGACTTGTACAGTTATGTTTTTACTTTCCTGAACTGCAATTTAAAGTGCTCTTACCTCCATAATCAATGAACATTTTATTTAAATCTATTTATTTTGATTCATTCTCGGAGGAAATAATTGATACCAATTTAAATTTGACTGCAGCGTATAAAATAACCCAAGAACCTAATTTAAAATCCAAATTCCAAGGCTCCTATCAGAGAGCTAATGGTTAAGAATCTGTGGAAGCAAAGCTGTAGAAGCTGTAGTTTTAGTAAGCTCCCAGAAAGGAAACCCAGCGAAGGACTTTGTGATTTCATTTGAGACCACTGAGACATACTCAACATTTTCAGAAACTTGACAAAATTTAACCATTCATTATTTTTGAACTAAATGTGAACCTTGGGAAAATTCTTTAAATTTTATCATCAAACAAACTTTATAATGCTGATATTTCGATGATTTTTTAAAAATCCAATATTATTTTCTGAAGTTCACTTTTTACATATACAAAATCAAAATCATTTTATATGAAAAAATACTCATATAAAGCATAAGCAGTTAACACTTTAATACAATCAACACCAGCTTCCAAAGAGAAATACCAAAACTATCCCATTTATTCACCAATAATTCCCCAATGGCTATATAATCCATCTATTTCAGAACAGTATACAAGTTGTACAGGTGATAGCTGAAGGATGTTCATTCAAATGGAAGAAATATCATTTATTATCACAGGCTAGCGGTTGCTGCGCCATTCTACAGTTCAAGCATGGCCCTTTAGAGGTGATACTAAGGCTCATAAATTACCAAGAAAGGGAAAAAAGTTTATCATCTCTTATATAATCAAGAAGTCCTATAATTCCTATCCTGCTCTTTCGTTACAACTGACTTATTTTATTTTCTTCACTTCTCCTACTCTATATCCTTTTTTATCTCCAAAAATAACTCTCATAACTTTTACTGCTATCATGAGTCACCTATGCAATAAATAATTAGTTGCACTTTTTAAAGATAAGTCCACTTTCTTATGTTATCAATAAGGTATTAAATTCAAGTAATCTATACCTATCTGAAAAGAATGTATATCATTGAGAAGACACTATATGTTTACAATGAATTTAATTAAGATGATTTTATGTGGGCCTTTCCAAAGGAAATAACATCTTTAATCAAATAAGAATAACACCTAGGACAAGGAAAGAAAAACACTAACTCTAAAACGCCATTCAGTAAACAGTTGAATAAAAAGCAAAAAAGTAAACAGTAACCATGTTTAATAAAAGCTCTGAGATAAATTTTGTTGTGAAAGGAAAGCTACCTTTCTGAAATCATTACATAATATGATTAACTACCAGAGAAAGTTACCCTGAGAAAGCATGCTACCAGGTAAAATAATCTGAAATTACACATAACCAAATATTGTATATTTAAAATATAAATAATTGTGAAGATAAGAAAAACATTTTGGTCCACTTATTTCATGAATAGATCTTTTCAGTGTGGCAGAATTTTAAATAAACAGCTTTTCAGGTAGCAAAAATACAAATGGAAGGCTAAAGAAGCCTTTCATTAACATAATGCAGTTCAGTAGAAATATTAAGTTTTCTCATTCATTTTAAATATGACAACAAATGAAGAAACACATTTTGGAATAGAATAGCTTGGAACCAGTTAAAACAAAATTCATTGAGAATGACAATTTTGCTAGGTAGGTTTGACCAGTTGCTACAAGTTTGCCAGGTAGTTTTGACCAACAATCGCTACTATATAAAATAAAGTATATTTTATTACTGATTTTTTAAAATAATGACTTCATAGGCAGAAGAATAAAATGTGCTATATGTATACAGAGGCTACCAGTAAATCAATGTATTATTCATTATGGATGATTATATTTCAGTTATTCTTATAATTTCAAAAAAATATTTTAGTCACTTGAGTAAGGATTTTTAAGTTTAAAAACATTAAGATCAAGGCTTTGTAATCTATTTTTTTACATATAAAGACACAAAACCAAAAAAAAATCACAATAAGATAAAAATCAAGTCCTATGAATAAATATTTTAAAAGTACATACTCTAGGATCATAACACTGACAATACTAATTATCTTTTCTAGTCTTGGCAGTTAGGTTGCATACTGTTTGGGTGACTGATGGGATAATTTCACTTCATTTTCTCTCAGTTTATTCTTGACCATGTAAGAGAAGAATATTAAAATAATTAACACCTCTACACAAAGTACTTGATAAAGTTTTTGGTTGAAATAAAATGCTTAAAAAAAACCACTCTATTAACTAACACATGAGTCTAGAGCAGTAACTAAACTCCAATCCCCATCTGCTAAAGAAAAACTTTGAATAAGAATTTCTGATTTAAAAAAAAGTCATTCAGTATTATTACTGTTTTATGACTTTTACATAAGATCATATATTTTCACAAAAAGCCCTAGTCATAAGCAATTTGAACTAGCATTACCTTAATTATCAAAAATGTGTCGATATATTTATAGCATTAAACATTTTATTCACTAAAAGCATTTAATCAGCAGGAATTGAAGCAGTCATAAAACAGGTAAAGTAGATAAAACAAATTACTACAATTCTCTATACTTACATACATTTGATTAATTTATTGATAATGGCTATATCTAAAAGAACACTAAAGTATTTAAATTAATAAATATTTAATCCTGAATGTAAATCTTTACCAACAGCAAATACGTCAAAGAACTCAAAAAAGTATAAAAGACATTATTAATCAACTTTTCTATTTGAACATTTTAATAAGTTTTGCATATACATAGTTTGTTATTTACATCTTATATAATTTGACTCATATAGCTTATAATAAGGCAGCATTTTAATTAATAAAAAAGCATATTATTTGCCTTGATCACCTGATTTTTTTTGTTGTTTATAAAATTAATCACAGTTAGCAGGATAGAAATCACTTTGAGCTTCATGAATGACATCCCAGAGATGGGAAAGGATTAGTTCTCAGTTGCTGCCAGTTATAGCGCCAGGTGGCTTTTTCTGCAGTGAAGGTGTTACCGATAATCCCATTACACTGGTACTAAATCTTGCAGACATCAAAATTATCACCAAGGTTCCTTTTCATCCCATCCTTTCCAAATGACTGGAAGTCGCTTCACCTGAAAGAAGTCAAATCCACATGCAGCTGCTGTTTTAGCAGGCAGCAAACTCCCTGAGAATGCCAGTCGTGATTCAATTTTGCTGTGCTGGTGGCCCCCTATTCCCTGTCCAATAATACATCTGTTAAAAAATCCTACAGCTACAAATCAAGTTTAATCCTACCAGGGACCTCATGTTGGTCTTGTCTTCCAAAAAGGCAGCAGGTTCTGCTGTCTATCTGCTGGCGTCTGGGGAATACCCTTTAAATCCCAGCCCTACTTAGAAGAATAAGCTAAGGATCACAAAACATGACCTCAAAAACCCTGATATGACTATATTCTGACCTAGAGGCATTCATTCTAGGTGAAGATTAGAACTTTGCATAATAAGATTACACAGCAAGTGAATGATATCAAGGGACAATCCATATGCAGCCGCCTGGTTTTCTATAGACAGACTGTGCTCTGCAATATGCAGTGCAGACGAAAAAGAGCTTGGTCTTTCTAGCTGAAATAAAATAGATTCACATAAATTAGTTGGCCATTTCCAGATTCCTAAATCCCCTATTACATCTTTTATTGACAGCTCCTGTGAGGATAGCACAAATGGTATTCCTTTTTATTCTGTGCTTCTATAACAATCATGCTCTGTAATTGAAATGTACATAGATTATGGCTAGAAATTAACATCTTGTTTGCTGTAATCTTGGATTACAATTGACTGTGTACATAATAAAATTAGGAAATCAATGGATGGATTTATCATCTCCAAGAAACTAGAGGTATTGTTTAAAGAATAGTTTAACATTTTGTGCCAACATTTTAAATGCCTAAATCACAAAGAGAAGTCAATAAAAATCTGTGTAAGGGTATACAACAGGCATCAGCCAATATGTACATAAAAGTTAGTTACATAAAAATTAGCTTATTTCCCTGACAATCTAGAAAATGTGAATTATTCAGGGGTTTCACGAACATATGATTTTCTCTCTAAATCAAACTTAAACAAGATAAGACACAACCATACACATAAGGTCTCAATTTTTTACAAAGTAGGTACAGAAGCAGTATTCTATACAAATGGTCTTGATCATTTTACACTTTAAAATATTTGAATCAATTCAAATCAGCTATAAATCAAAGTTTTATATTTCTTAACGATATGCTTTTAAAGCACTTAACTATATACTTTAAAGCACTTAGTGAAGTTACCTCTCCTTACATTTGCATACATACAGAGCACTTTAAATGTATGAAATCTTAGAAATACCTAGAAAGCAATACTTTATGTTCAGCTTTTTTCTTCCAAGAAATTTAAAGCTATACCAACTCTAAGCAACATATATAAAAAGAGATTCACATACATTCACAAAATACCTATAGAGAAAAATTCTAAAAATGTGAAGACAGTTTCCAATATTTTTATCAAAATTAGCCAAGGGCTTCCTGTAAAACTAAGCTCCTCAGTATACTTGAAATGTGACTTTGATCTGACTACTGTTGAGGAATATACCACATTCATTAAATTAGCCATTATCTCCTTATCATCACAATACCTTTAAGCCTATCTATACACTATCTGGTAAAAACTCAGGGTCAGGTAACATAATTCTGATTTTGTGTATTAATCAAGCACATATTATCAGTGGCAGAGCTATAAGAAACACCGTATGTAACTTCAACTTCAAAGCACATGAACACTCTGATTACTTTTATTAGGATATTACTAGAAAGTAATGAGGAATGCAAAAAATACACATTTATGTTATGATATTTGTATTTAATACTTTAGAGCTACCCTGTTCAATAAGGTGGTCACTAATCACAAATAGCTACAGAACACGTGAAACGTGACTATTCCAAATTGAGATGTACTGTAAATACAAAATACATACTGGACTTTAAAAGACAGTACAAAAAAAGGAATAAAGTATTTTATATTGATCACATGTTGAAAAGATAATATTTTAGATCTAGTGAGTTAATTAAAAATACATATAATTTGCATTATATTTCTATTGGACATCCCTTGCTCTACCAGACCCTACATCTTTAAAAACATATTCCTAAGCTAGCTGAAACTATACTAATAAAAATACTAAAGCAGAGGGAAAAACAAGCATTAGTATATTTAGTATAGGAAAACAAACATTCCAGTATCAAATCTGACATGCTTAGTAAAGAAAGAACAAAATGCTATCGTTTTAGCTTCTATTTCATATTTCTAGCTTAAGGGTAGTGGAGGAGAAGAAGGGACCAGGAAATTGATGATCAACATGTGCCAAAAAAAATGATGTTTTATAGTTACAAAAATGCTTTAGCCTAGTAAACCTAGAAAAAAATATATACAGGGCAACTTCAAAAAGACTAGTAAGGTTTGAGTGTCACCCATCATTGAGTCCAACAGACAGCAACTTCAAAAAACATGCCTGGACATAGAAAGGGTAGTGATTTTTTCCTAAGGTGCTATATAATTGTTTATGTTCAAATTTTAGAAATATAAGTAGTAACTATAATAGAGATTTGAAGCATTTAGTATATTCCAGAATTTTAGCAAAATAAAAAGTCAATTTTTTAAATTATTAGAAAACTGCCTTTTCATTAGTCTTTTCATTATTTCATCAAAGTAGGCAGAGTGAAAACAATCCATTAATAAAAAAGGTTTTACAGACACAAAGTATATTGTAAATAGTTAAAATATAAAACATATACCTAATTTAATTCAAGAAAGTTAATGGCTGATCTAGTATGTCCACAGACAACTGATATTATATAATTAAAATACAAAGTCTATCTTTGTCACACTGGAATATTATTTCAATATAAGCCATGGTATGTGAGGCATTAACTCATTTAAAAGTTGCCTTTTCGTAATTATTCTTTCAAAATATGCATCTAAACTATCAAGATTAAAGAAGAAATATGAGTATCAATAAGATGGGTAAAATCTAAATCAATTCTTAACCTTACCATGCCACTTTTCCCTAGCATTTTAAAATTATGCTAAGTTCTTTCCTTTTCTGGTTATAACCATCTCACACACACACACACACACACAAAAATAATAACAATAAAAAACTTTCTAGTCATCAATATACGAGTGCAATGATATTCAGTCTAAGTTAATCCCCAGACATCCAAATTCATGAATAAAAATTCATCAGTTTTAAATACACTGAGCCTATTAAGCAAGAACAAAAGCATATGCACAAAAGAGCTTTTAATATATTTCAAAGCCCACAAGAGCCATGGTCTCATTAAAATTATAAATTACACAAACATGGAATGAAGATTCAAACTGCAGTGCAGCTAAGCAGATTACAGAAAACCCCGCGTTCCATATGATAACACACCATGGCCCTCCCAGATGGGGGCTTGGAACAAAAAGGCCATCACCACAGCTAGGGAAAACCTCCTTGTGATCTCTGGTTTCTGTTCAGCAGATGACAGCCAAATAATATGTTGATTATTCTGTTTGTGCTGCTAAGCTTGTAAGATGGAATAAAAGCGATATGATCTATTGTGAACCCAATGCTAATGTGTTGCTCCACTCATAAATAATATACTAAATTTATTTTGAAACTATCTTTTATCTGAATTTCAGTTTTTAAATGCATGAATTAAAATAAAAGCCAGGATAAAATTATATTTAATTTGATGCTTTAAACTAAAAAAAAATGTAGATGACAAGTGAAAAATATCTAAGTGCTTAGTTAAGAGTCAAGTACAATCACCTTTAATTTCAGCACTGTGATATGAGACAAAATACACTTTTAAGTACACAATTACTCTCACAAAATATAAAGGTAAAGTTAAATAACATGATAATCAAGTTAATAACAGATATTATTGACAAGATAAAAACTAAAATACCAGTGTATATAAGAATATTTCTCTGTAATATAAATAGCATATAATCAGAATATCAAAAATATTTTTGAATAAGTATCACTTAAGGCCTTATTAATGTTCATAACTTTCACACAAATGAATGCTCATAAGAAATCCATCTTAAAAATCAAAATCATTAAAAAGCTTATAAAAATAATTTTCAAATATAACAGCCAGCATTCATATTGCTTTGGTGACAAAAGTTAAAACCTAATTTTTTCCCTCAATTAAATATCCTAAACTTTAACAGAGTAAAGTAAACTACACCCAAGTGAAGTAACTAGAATTTTGTCTGTAAACACTTTACAATTTTCCATGGATAAACATTTTATGAATACTAGTATTGTTAAAAATACTGAAAATACAATATTTTTCCCACCCTGGAAAGTCTTCTCTGAATTTTCTAGTAAACTTTCCTTAAAGACCAACAAACAAAGGAATACATTAAAGCTGCAGGTAAGGTAAATATAGATTAACACACTGTTTTCTTAAGAGGCTATTTTGTAGAAAGTACATTATCATGGTCATAAACAAAAGTCCACTTTGTTTTTCTGTCTAAAGACATAGATTGAGTCTAAACAGAGAAGCATTTTCATGCCTAATGTGAAAATACAGTCTAAAATTGCAGATTTAAAAAGTAAAACTACAACACTTTTAAAGAAAAACATAGAACAGAGAACATCCTTGGAATAGACAATTATTTCTTAAACAAGACATAAAAAGCACTAAACATAAATGACAAACTAGACTACTTTAAAGTCACAAATTTCTGTTCATCAAAAACACTATTAATAGATTGAAAAGGCAAACCTCAGAGTGGGAGAAATATTTGCAATGCCTATAACATGAAGGACTCATATTCTGAATACATAAAAAATTACTACAAACCAAATAAAAAGACAGCCTAATAGAAAAGTAGGCAAAAGAAGTGAATAGAACTTCACAAAAGAGAATAACGAAAAAGTCAATATGCATATGAAAAAGTTCTAAATTTCATTAACGATTAGGAAACTAGAAATTAAAACTACACAATAGTTTACTTACTTTACACCTACCAGAATTTAAAAGATGGAGAAAGAATGGAGTACTGGTAAAGACACAGAGCAATTTGAACTCTCATATGAATGTAAATTAGTACAATTTTAGAAAACTGGCCATGTTGATTAAAGTTGGAAATAAATATATTTATGATCCAGTAATTTTGCTCCTAGACATATCTTCAAAAGAAACACGTAAATATATTAATCAAGATATGTATATGTGTATCAGAATGTTTATACTCAGTATTATATGGAGATCAACCAAATGTCCATTAACAAAATAGATTAAAAAATACCTGAGAGAGTCATATAATGGAATGCAGCAATAAAAATGAACAGACTACAACTATATGTAACAACACAGATGCATCTCAAAGACATAATGTTAAGCAAAGGAAACCAGACATAAAACATTATACTGTATAATTCTATATAAGATACAAAACCAAGCAAAACTAATCTGTTATTAAAAGTCAGGGTAGTGGTTATCCCTGTGCAGGGAGGAAAACAGTGGCTGGAAGTAAGCATGAAGATGTCTTCTAGACTGCTGATAATCTTTTTCATTATTTGGGTACTAGTTACATGGATGTATTTGGCTTCCGAAAAATTTACTGAACCATCCACTTTCCCATATATATAGCTTTCTCTCTCCCCCTCTCTCTCTCTTTTTTTTTTAGGGTTGCACCTGCAGCATATGGAAATTCCCAGGCTAGGGGTCGAATCAGAGCCGTAGCTGCTGGCCTACACCATAGCCACAGCAATGTGGGATGTGAGCCACATCTGCGACCTACACCACAGCTCACGACAACGCAAAATCCTTAACCCGCTGAGTGAGGCCAGGGATCAAGCCCACATCCTCATGGATACTAGTAGGGTTCGTTACCACTGAGCCAGAACAGGAACTCTTGGCTTTCCTTAAAAAGATAATTTTGCAAACAAATACACAGATATACAAAGGTAGTCAAAATCCTCGTCACAAGAAATTTAGGAACAACTAATGTATAAATAATCTAAAGGTGAAAACCAAAGGTGCTTTTACTACTTGTTTGAATAATCAAATTCTCAAATAGTGAGATAAATTCCTGAATTCTTATAAGTGGAGAAGCAAACCATAATCTTCCCCATTCCCAAACTATAAGATCATATTTTCAGAGATAACTGGCATTTGAGTCAGGAGTAGCTCCTGGTGCTGCTGCTATTATAATGGAGCTTCTAATAGTCTCAGGACTGAAAATTTGTCCTTATGTGAAAAACTAAAGTAGCACAGAAGACAAGGCAGTATAAAGAATGTATGTTTGCCTTTTCCCCTTTGCCCTCAAATTTCACAAGCTTTTATTTATTTTGAGAGCTTATCACCTAATTTAATGGAAATCTTTTAAAAACATTCATTTTAATTTTCAGTGAAGTTAAAATATAATCATTAACATTCAAATCATACAAATTAAATTAAACTATATTGGGGGGACCAACATCTAATCCATATTAGATGTTCCTTTTATTTTAAACTTACTTTGACTTTTGTGCTATTGCCCGTCTTTAGTTATGCTCTGCACCTTTTATAACAGAAAGTTGCCTATAGCTTGAAATATGCTGGATAGCCTATTCTCAAGGCTCTGACCTTTAAGAGTGTTCATACAGAGGTAAAAAGTTGCAGAACAGAGAATAACATTTGTTTTGTTAGAGGTTTCCAGGAGTATGGTGACCTGACCAACCTGGATGGATGCAAGAACAAAGGATTCTGACACCAAGAAGTTTGCAAAAACTAACTATGCCCCTCTCTAACCTAGCCTTTAAAAATGCTCTGTTGAAACCCTTTGAAGAGTTAAGGAATTTTTTGGGCACAAACCACTAGTCTTACATGGCCCTGCAATAAACCTTTCTCTGCTCCTAACAATGTTTCGGTGTTGTTTGGCCTCACTATGCCCTGGGCACACAAACGTGTGTTCGGTAACAAAACTTCATGTTACATGACGATAAACTAAATTATTTATCTCATAATCTCCCACTTTAATATTTTCCTTTATTTCTAACCTTGAATCAACATGATTTACAATATTGTTTTTCTCCTATTGAGAAGATACCTTATGAAATAAGCTAAATGAAATCATCTAAAGAGCATGTGGTTCACTTTTCATTTGCATAATAAATATTTATTCAGTGCTTAATATATCCCAGGGGCTAGAGATAAAGGAGTAAAACTAACTGATTTTGTAGTAAATATAAGAAGTGTATTCCTTTTCTTCTCTCTTAGTTGACTAACAAAACTATTTTAATGAGTGGCACATTCACATATTCAAAATTTTTTAAAATCTAAGATAAACAGTAAAAGTCCTATCTACTCGGATTTCCTTACCCATTCACATATAAGAGTTAGATTTAGACTTAGGATACCCATCCGGATTTTCTTTCCACAAATATAAGCAAATATGAATATGTATTTCATCCCCCTCCCCCTTGATACAAAAAGTTTACAACACACTCTGTTTAAACCTTGCTCTTTTCGAATAACAATATGTGCTTGAAAACTTAACAAATTTTCACATAAAGAACATTCTATTTTTACAGCTGTAGAGTATTTCACTGTATTTCACTCCATGAAATGGAATGAATTTCATTCCAGAGTTAATTTAACCATGTATTTCATGTATTTCATTCCAGAGTTCATTGAACCAGTACCCTATCGAAAGACATTTGGGATGTTTGCAATTTCTTCTAATACAAAAGAAGCTGAAAAAAAAATTCTTATGCATATATTATTTTATAAGCATACAAGTGTATCTGTAATAAATTCCCAGAACTGGTTCTGAGACAAAGGTGTAAATGCATTGGTCCTTTTCTAGAAATTGCTGATTTGTCTTCTATTGGGGCTGTATCACTTTGCTTCTACCACATATACAACACAGATGTATCCCAGAAAAAGCTATTCCCCTCTTGGGGCCCCTAAGGCATTTTGTTCATTAGGCAATTCTTAAAAGATGTTCTCAGTGACAAAACTATATGAAACTCTTTGTTTATTTTTCTCCAAATGCATGTGTAAAATTTGCTTAGTTAAGTTAAAAAATAAATGAATTTTCACATTGAGAAAAATATCACTGACACAGGAAATCATCATATTGATGCCTAATACGCTGGGATAGCAACAGTTTTATCTTTCTTCCCAATACCTCCTTTCATTTAAAAACAAATACACCCTGACCCAATTTTTTTTCTTTAAATCCACATTTAATAGTTTATAATTGAGCAAGCAATTAAATGTACCTCACTTTTATACATACACTTTTTTTTTTTGGCCACACATGTGGCATGAAGAAGTTTCCAGCCGAGGGACCAAACCCATGCCACAGCAGTGACAATGCTGGATCCTTAACCTGTTGAGCCACCAGGGAACTCCTACATCTCACTTTTAAATGAACGCTTTCCTGAAACACTTAAGTATTTTCAGGAAACCAAATTTATGTTACTGCTATATTTTCCTTTAAAACCCTATCACTTCAAAGGTGGTTTGATCTTTATGGTCGCCATTTTTAAGAGGCTTTTCTTTCAAAAGCCCATCCTGTCAAATATTTTATAATTAGAAAATAACCACTTAAATTCACTGGGCTTCCTTAAGGAGTGTATAAGTAAATCCAGTTTTAAAATCGCTATTTTGTAAGAAAACATGTACATGATAATCTTTATTACCCAAATAAGGATACATCAGTATATGCAAATCTATGTTGCATTTCAATAGATCAGAAATCAGTTGTGAGATAATCTCAGGCCCCTGGAACAATGTGGCTAGCCTAGTTGCAGACCCCAAAGTAAATTTCGAAAAGGTGCCACACACTCTACACCTTTAATCAGTATAAGGGGCAGAACCATACTTAAGCTCTCACCTAAGCGATGTATATGTTAAGTAAATGCTGATTTTAACATTAGAGTGAACGTCACGCACAGAGAGCAGAAGACAAGAATTACTTAACAAAGGCAAAACAAAACAAAAAGTCCATCATAAGTAGCACCCAGGACATAAAAGTTTATCAGTCTAAGACAATTTAGGAGAACAGTCCTACACAGCATAATGGTCTCTGAGGAAATCACAAAAATTCTGTGAAATGACTAATTTTCACAATGACAACTCTGAGCTATCAAAAAATAAAAACACCTTACATAATACTCAAATTGTTATGTTTAGGAAAACAGAAGGGAACATTTTACACTTCAGAAACACTTTAGAAAAATATTCATATGAAATAAATTTTGGCACACAAAAGGATAATATTCAATTATCCACAAAATTAACAGATGAGGAATAGCACATCACTTGTTAATAACAATAAGGAATGAGGAATTACTCTAAATAAAATTCTCACTCAAAGTTAGAATATACCACAGCTGCCTTTTGGAAGATGAATTCTGATAAAGCACATTAACATTTTGAGGGGCTTTAAACATAAAATTCCCTATGCAATGCCAGTTCTTGGTTAAGAGTCAAAAGAATATCTGAGGAGTTCCCACTGTGGCCGAGCAGAAATGAATCTGACCAGTACCCAGGAAGATGCAGACTCAATCCCTTTCCTTGCTCAGTGAGTTAAAGATCCAGCATTGCCATGAGCTGTGGTGTACGTTGCAGACGCAGCTCAGATCTGGTGTTGCTGTAGCTGCCAGTGGATGCAGCAGCGATTTGACCCCTAGCCTGGGAACTTCCATATGCCATGGGTATAGCCCTAAAAAGGCAAAAAGAAAGAGAGAGAGAGAGAGAGAGAGAGAGAGAGAGAGAGAGAGAGAGAGAGAGGAAGGAAGGAAGGAAGGAAGGAAGGAAGGAAGGAAGGAAGGAAGGAAGGAAGGAAGGAGGGAGGAAGGAGAGAGAGAGAAAGAGAAAAAGAGGGAGAGAAAGAGAGAAGGAAAGAGAGAAAGAAAAGGAAGGAAGGAAGGAAGGAAAGAAAGAAAGGAGGGAGGAAGGAAGGAAGGGGAAGGGAAGGGGAGGAAGAATATCTGATAATTTCTGAAAGCTAGTCATGTAAAGTTTCCACTTAAATGGTTGACACACTCAAGAATATATCCCAGTTTCACTTTGTTTTCCTTAAACTGTGACTGCCAAGTAGACAGGTTGGTTTGGTTTCCAGCTCTAACATCCTAAATAAGTTTATCCAAGTGACTCAGTCTCTCTAGTCCTCCTTAGTTTCTTCATCAGGAAAGTGAAAAAGTTATGGAAAACATGACATGATGGTAAATAGAATCAATGCCCTAAGTAAAACAAAGAATTACTATATCAGGTGTTCTATCTATATATCTTTTATATAATAGTTTTAAACTAGCACAAATTATATGCCACTCCACCATATATTTAAGACCTACAGTAAAATAAATTATCATCACTTCAGACACTTTTCCAATATTTAATATGTGATATCCTCAGGATACACAAATTTCTCATGTTCTCTTAAAATAATTTAAAATACCACTATAATCAATTATCTTGAACCTGAAAATATGGATTTTTTTCCACTTGACACAAAAAAGCCCTAACATATGATGTATAAAAGAATGTTCATGTTAATGTCATTTATAACAGCCAAACACTAAGAACACAAACATCCACCAACAACAGAATGGATGAATTCTGTCATATTCATTCCAAAAGAATTACACATGATAATGACAATGAATAAAATAAAACTATACGCAACTATATAGATGATCTTTAAAACACAATGCTGAATACGTTAGAAAGAATACATATGATTCCAGACAAAGTCCCACCTGTATCCCATGCCACCTCTGCGGGCACCCCACAGTCATACCCGTGCCACACTCTAACAGTCTAGAACCAACCCAAAGGGAAGTACAAAGGTGGTCACAGACTCCAGGCTTAGGTCAGTATTCAATATGAGCTCCAAGACTGGCTGTAGGGTCTGGACCTCAGCTCCACCACCCTAACTACTTTTCTGTGTCTGTGTTCACAGCTGCCACCTGCTAGGAACTACCAGACAAAGCTGGAGACTGTGGTTAACAATGCTGATAGAGAAGGATGGGAGCTCTGCAGACTATGAGGACTTTTTCTAGTTATTGGAAGAGGACACATATTGATGATGATGGCGTTCAGGCAGAGCTGGGGCCCCAGCAGAAAAAGGTGTGGTCATACTGTCTGGGAGAAGCCAAAAGCACAGCCAGGACATTGCCCTCATTAGTTTGTACATAAGCAAGTAAAACTCTTGAGACCTCTTTGGCCTGAACATCAAAGCCACATTCCACAGGATCTACTCCATTAGTTTTGACTTGCAAGTACTTGGCCCAAAGAAAGTACTCAGGGAAGCCATCTAGTTGAAACTTCATGATGCTGCTGCAGGGCCTGGATTGTATATTGTTGCAAATTTCCTCCACCCTTTTACCATGCAGTGGAGGGGGCTGAGCATGGTAGCAGCAGGGTTGCCTGTATCCTTACTGAGAAGGGACTCAGTTTCTGCCCCTACACTCATCCGAAGAGATACACTGTGAGAACTGTAACAGCATCAGGTTTGGGGACCTGAGGGGAGTAAATACTAGGTAACTCACCTGATTTCCCCCACTGCTTTCTGACGGCATTAAGATGGGCCTCCATCAGCATAATGCTTTCCATGCCTAGCCTATACACTTTCCTAAAGAACAAAACGCTTCCTTGGCATCTTTAGTGCTTCCATTTGTCTGTCCCCGAAAGTCTACAAGCTTCTCCCCAGGCATCTTGATCACAGCCTGACTGCTGCTACATGTAAATTCCTTACAACTCCTCCTGTCCCTAAGCTCTTCAGAACAGTGAAGCCAGCCCTCTCTGACTTTACCTTGAGATCTTTATTTCTTCGTACACTTCCCCCTAAAAATAATAAAAACATTTTCAACAAAAATGGAAAAGTTTTTACCAAAAAAAGGAGTATATGATTCCATAAAGATTAAAAAGAGGCAGAAAGTGAACATATTGCTGAGGAATACATATAAAATTGATAAAATTATACAGAGAATTACACAAATAATAATAATAAATATCAGGACACTGGCTTACTTCTAAAGAAAAGGAAGATAATATCAAAGGTTTCTAGGATGTCAGTAATGATCTATGGTTACTGAATGTCTGTTTGCTTTATACTTACTCATTTTACTATACATTTACGTTCTTATACGGTATTATATTTTATAATAAAAGAGTTTAAAACTACATACTTTTAGGAGTTCCTACTGAGACTCAGTGGGTTACAAACCTGACTAGTATCTATAAGGATGTGGGTTCAATCACTGGCCTCACTCAGTGGGTTAAGGATCCGGTGTTGCCATAAGCTGCGGTGTAGATCACAGATGCGGCTTGGATCTGGCATTGCTATGGCTGTGGCGTAGGCTGGGAGCTGCGGCCTTAATTCGACGCCTAGCCTGGGAAGGCCACATGCCACAGGCGTGGCCCTGAAAAGAAAAAAAATTACATACTTTCTGAAATAATATATTCTTACAAAGAAGGAAGAAAGGGCTCTTTTTCCTAACAAGTATATCCTCTTGACCTACATTTCCTACATTTTTTATTGCAATAATAATAAAGAAATAAGATAATATACCTAATTCTCCACAATCCTAATTAAGATCATAATTCACAGACTTTCCCAATGCCCACAAAAAATGTAGGCCATTAAGGAGTATAAGATCCGTTATCCTGTTAAATCTTTGCTTAGCTCAATGTTGTACCTAACATTTTGTCATCTTTTCAAGAAAATGTATGCTTACTTTCAAAAACATCTACACTACATCCAGACTGTAATTTTACATAGGCTGCACTCCAAAAAAAATACATACATAATATCGTAGCTCAAAAATAGGAAGAAAAATACTTTTTTTTTTTTTTTGCCTTCTGTCATTTTATGGCCGCACCCGCGGCATGTGGAGGTTCCCAGGCTAGGGGTCTAATCGGAGCTGTGGCCACTGGCCTGCGCCGCAGCCACAGCAACGCAGGATCCGAGCCGCGTCCGCAACCTACACCACAGCTCACGGCAACGCCGGATCGTTAACCCACTGAGCAAGGGCAGGGATCGAACCCGCCACCTCATGGTTCCTAGTTGGATTCGTTAACCACTGCGCCACGACGGGAACTCCAAGAAAAATACTTTTAACTCTCACACATTTAAAACAATCTTAGCAACACCTTGTTTACATTCAGTATGAGGATACATGATAGGACAGACACAGATACGTTATTTGAGATCCAATCCAATGTCACTCTGTATAAGAATGGTTCACTGTATGTACCAGTAAACATAATAGTTAGATTACACAATGGATACATAAAAAAAATTAATTTTTTCTTTTTTTTTTTGGTCTTTTTGCCTTACCTAGGGCCACAGCCGTGGCATATGGAGGTTCCCAGGCTAGGGGTCTAACAGGAGCTGTAGCTGCCGGCCTACGCCACAGCCACAGCAACGTGGCATCCGAGCCGCGTCTGCGACCTACACCACAGCTCACGGCAATGCTGGATCCCCAACCCACTGGGCAAGGCCAGGGATCGAACCCGCAACGTCATGGTTCCTAGTCGGATTCATTAACCACTGAACCACTACGAGAACTCCACAAATTACATTTAAAGTCCATTGCATAGAAGGTTACATAGAGCTTCTCAATTCAAAACAGATATGAGTGACTTTTTTTTATTTTTCAAAATTTTATTGAAGTAAATTTGATTTACCATGTTTTAATTTCTGAACAGCAAAGTGATTTAGTTATACATATGCACTTATCTATTTTTTTTCTGATTCTTTTCCCACATAGTTTATCACAGAATATTGAGTAGACTTCCCTGTGCTATACAGTAGGTCCCCATTAACCATCCATTCCAGATACAATAGTGTGTATATGCCAATCCCAAACTTCCTATCCATCCTTCCCCTAACAGTGTATAAATTAAATTATCCTGAAGCTGTTTAACTATTTCCTTCGGAAAAACAAACCTACAGGGAATTTTAATATTACAAAAGAGATAATAATAATAATAATAACAAACAGCTGACAAATTCCTAACATACCCACACACATATAATTGAGGAAATCCTAAAAATTCCATCACCTACATGTACCCATAAGAGTACGTTTGTTATATATAACTTTTAGACACCACTAAACAGGAAGCAAACAACAAAATTTAGAAACAAGACTATCAGCACTTTCAACAGATTCCAGATACCAATACCCTGGCAATGGTATCATCCATAATGAAAACACAGTTGCTTTTGTTGTACCCTGTTGTTTTTTGCTGAATGCAGTCAAGGATTCCCCTCCCTAGCAGGTCCAGCTAACTAGTTATTTGCCCATCTATTAAGTGCCAACTTTAAAAAATTATCCTACGTCCAGCAGGGAGCAGCATTACAACATTCATAAGACTTAACTCAAACATGAAACCGACAGAAGAAAAAGGAAGGAAAAAACCCACTTACCATAGATCTGTGCAACAATACATTCAATTTTTAGGGTAGCTGCAGGGCTTCCAGAAAAAAAAGATCTAAAGCATGTCGCAAAGCATATATAGGTGATCCATGGTTTCACGATTCCTAAAGCAGGAAATCAAGATTATATTAGGCAAAGGCTTCTTTCAGCCATATTTAGCTGAATTAGTTTATGAATAAATATCTCTTGGTTGGTAAGCTGCATCTTTTTCTTAGTGAACCAATAGGATTCTGAATTCAGATATTCAAAAAAACTTTGGATAAAATGATTAAAAAATCAGAATATTAAAGTCCTTTATCTACCAGAGAATTTAAGTAGAAGAAGAAAGTAAGTGGTCTCATAATACATCAACAACTTAGAGAAAACTGTGATCAAGGATTTAAGGGAGTTGATAAGCCAATCATACACAGTTCTGCAATATCTAATTATTCTAAACAATTTGGAGGTAAGAGAGGACATAACATTCATTTCTACATGTCAGCATGAATGAATATCTGAAATTAATTTTAAAAGTAAAATGGCAGTAGGAAGTTTGTTAGGCTAGTGTGTTAAGGCTGATTAGACAGATATTCACTAAATATGAAGAATACACATGATATTGCAGAAAAATCAAGTGACCAGTCATAATATGTCAAAGGCAAAGTGTATTATCTTTGATATTCTCCTAGATGTCAAAACCTGCCTCATATTCAATGACAATAACTCCATGTCAGTTCTCATGACTAAGGAAAAAAATGATGTATTGCCAGTTTTATTTGGAACAAACACTTTGCTTTAGATGTTTTTACATACAATGTCTATACCAAAAAAACAAATTTCTGCCACTGAGAGATAATATATGAACATTCACCTTGAAATATATATATTCAGTTTATGTAATATTAACATATACCACATATCAACAATATATCATAAATAATATGTTTATTTAAACTTTAATGAATATGTAAAATGGTTCCTATTTTCTTCTAAGAAAATGACATAAGAAGCTTGAATTGAGTGTATATCAAGACCACAGTGACTAATAATCTCTAACTGAAGTTGAAATTAACTCTGATATATTAATCTCTGACCCCTTAACTTTAAGCTATTCATAGCATTATTTATCTTTTTTTCTTCTTAAAGTCTTCCCTATCCTATTTCTTGCCTACGCTTTTGTATATTTCATTTCTCTGAAACTTCATTTTTGCCAAACTATCTCCCCTCTCTTTTCTAACACATTTCTACTTCAAACTCAACTTCTGTCTTATTCAATCTCTTCTCTTTATGACCCTACCATCTTTTTTTCCCTTTTCTCTCAGGACCATTAAAAGTGAGGATTTTTTTTTTTCTGTAACAACAGTCTGCTTAACATACTCTCTCGCTCATTTATAGGAACTGTGCTTGATCTTAATAATGCCATCCCTTGGAGTCAACTTAAAACAGCTTACAAAATCTCAAGGGAATCTAAACACACACTTCTTCCAATCAATTTGAGACGACCATTATTCTAACAGGCAGGTGATTTAGGATCTTATTATATAGGTGTAAAAAAATACTGAGAAACAAACTTTTCAAGTTAACAAATCTTTACTGCTATTATTCATGTGTATGTGTACGCATATGTGTACAATGTCCTCATTAAAAAGCAAAGACACATTAAATAGCCCCCTAAATCTAATATATATAATAAAGTCTAAAAACAAAAGTGATTTCCCTATTCAGCACTCTGTTAGTGAACATTAATGGTATTATTGTATGGCAAAATAATCTCACGATAAAATATTACATAAAATCTTTTAAGTTTTAAAAATTATAAATAGTTTATATATAACACATTTATAATATAATTACCTAAAAAGAGACTAGAGTAGGGTGAGTAGTGTTCTCCCTTTCCCCCAAATTCATGTCCACCTGGAAACTCAGAATGTGACCTGATTGCAATAAGGGTCTATGCAGATATAACTAAAATCAGGATCAAAATGAGATCATACTAGATTAGGGTGGGCTCTAAATCCAATGAGAATGTCCTCATAGGAGACAGAATAGGACACACAGAGATAAGGAGTAAAAGACTAAGTGAAAATGGAGGGAGAGACTGAAGTTATGCTGTCACAAGCCAAGGAATGACAAGAGCCAACAGAACTAGAGGAAGCAGCAAAGGATTCTCCCCTAGAGCTGCTGGAACCAACATGACCCTCCTGACACCATAATTTTATACTTCTTGCACATAAAACTGTGAAAAAGTAAATTTTTGTTGTTTTAAGCCACTAAGTTTGTGATAATTTGTTATGGAATTCTGAGGAAATTAATAACAGATTTTGATACCAGGAAGTGGGATGTTGCTGTAACAAATAACTCAACTTTTTTTTTTAAAGACTGAAAAGATTATTTGTACATTGCCTTTAAAAGATTGATGGCAGAAATAGGAGTTCCCATGGTGGCTCAGCGGTAACAAACACCACTAGGATTCATGAGGACAGGTTTGATCCCTGGCCTTGCTGAGTGGGTTAAGGATCCGGTGTTACCCTGAGCTGTGCTATAGGTTGCAGACATGGCTCAGATGCCACAATGCTGTGGCTGTGGTGTAGGCCAGCAGTTGTATCTCTGATTTGACCACTAGCCTGTGAAATTCCACAGGCCATGGGTGCAGCCCTAAAAAGACACAAAAAAAGAAAGACTGATGGCAGAAAGAGAGACATCAGGGAGATTCTGGTGAATGCTCAGAAGGAAGTGAACAGGATTGCACAGAAAACTTTTATCATTTTAAGCAGATACATTTATTTGTCAGGAAGGGAAAGTTGTAGAACTGTGAACATAAAAGGGGCTTCTGGTGAAGTCTCAAGAAGGCAATGAGAGACATATTACTGAATACTAGAGGGAAGGCAATCTTTGTTTCAAAGCAGCAAAACTAAAATTGTTCCACTGTTCAGTGAAAAGTCAAACTTATAAAGGAGGAACCTAGATGTTTAGCTGAGGAGATTTCCAAGCAAACTGTTGAAGGCATGTACTGGTTTCTCCTTGCTGCTTATAGTAAAATGTGAAAGGAGATAAAATGAGGAAAGAACTGCTACGTTAAGCAAAACGAAATCAGCACCAGATGATCTGGAAAATTCTCATCTTATTTAGACTGCAAAACAGTTAATCACAAATCATTTGGGAAATGAAAATAAAAACTATAGAGACATTACTTCAAAATCATTAGAATGGCATATATATATATATATATATATATGTATATATAACACACACATACACACAATGGAATATTACTTGGCCTTAAAAAGACTGAAATAGTGCCATTTGCAGCAACATGGATGAACCTTGAGATTATCATACTAAGTAAAGTAAGTCAGACAAAGATGAATACCATATGATAAGACTTATACATTGAATCTAAAAACAGATACAAATGAACTCATTTACAAAACAGAAATAGACTCACAGAGTTAGAAATCAAATTTATGGTTACCAAAGGGGAAAGGTGGCCGGGCGTGGGAGGGATAAATTAGGAGTTTGGGATTAACATACACATACTACTATATATAAAATAGCTATCCAACAAGGACCTACAATATAGCAAGGAAACTCTACTCAATATTTTGTGATAACCTATATGGGAAAAGAATCTGAATAAGAGATATATGTATATGTAAAACTGAATCACTTCACTGTGCACCCGAAACTAACACAACATTGTAAATCAACTATACTCCAATATAAAGCAAAAATAAATAAACAACAAAAGCGACTGCAAATGTGGAGAAAGTGGAACCTCTGTTCACTGTTGATGGGAATGCAAAATGGAAAACATTTTGGCAGTTCCTCACAAGTTAACACAGAATTTCCATACGATCTGGCAATTCCACTTCTGGGCATATATTTAAAGGAACTGAAAGCAGGGACTTTAACAGATATTCGCACTTCAATGTTCATTACAGCATTATACACAACAGGCAAAAAGATGGAAACAAGACAAGTGTTTATCAACAGATGTATGAACAAACAAAATGGTACAGCCACAGCAATCAGAGAAGAAGAAGAAATAAAGAGAATACACAGAGTTTCCGCTGTGGTGCAATAGGACTGACAGTATCTCTACAGTGGCAGGATACAGGTTTGATCCCTGGCCCAGGAGAGTAAGTTAAGGATCCAGTACTGCCACAGCTGTGGCAAAGGTCACAACTCTAGATCAGATTCAATAGCTGGCCTGAGAACTCCATATGCCATGGGGTGGCTAAAAACAATAAACAAACCTGAAATAAAGGGAACTCAGACTGGAAAAGAAGTAAAACTGTCACTGTTTGCAGATGACAAGATATTATGCATAGAAAAACCTACAGATTTACTAAAAAACTATTTATTTTTTGGAAAACTATTAAAGCTCATCAATGAAACTGGTAAAATTGTAGGACACAAAATTAATATACAGAAATCTCTTGCATTCCTATACACTAACAATGAAAGATCAGAAAGAGAAATTAAGGAAATAATGCCACTTACCATCATATCAAAAAGAATAAAATAAACCTACCTAAAGGACAAAAGACCTGTACTGTAGAAATTATAAGATGTTGATGAAAGAAATCAAATATGACACAAACAGTTAGAAAGATATACCGTGCTCTTGGGCTGGAAGAAACAATACTGTCAAAATGACTATACTGCCCAAGGCAGTACAGATTCAATGCAATCCCTATCAAATTACCAATGACATTCTTCATAGAACTAGAACAAAAAGTTTTTAAATTTGTATGGAATCACAAAAGAATCCAAATAGCCAAAGCAAACTTAAGAAAGAAAAATGGAGCTGGAGGAAACAGGCATCCTGATTTCAGACTATACTACAAAGCTACAGTCATCAAATCAGTATGGTACTGGCACAAAAACAGAAATATAGATCAGTGAGACTGGATAGAAAGCCCAGAGATAAATCCACACACCTATGCTCACTTAATCTATGAAAAAGGAGGCAAGAATACAGAATGAAGAAAACACAGTCCCTTCAATAAGTGGTGTTAGGAAAACAGGACAGTTACATGTAAAACAATGAAATTAGAGCATTCTCTAACACCACAAAAATAAACTAAAAATGGATTAAAGATGTAAACATAAGGCCAGTTACTATAAAACTCCTAGAGGAAAACATAGGCAGAACACTCTTTGACATAAATCACAGCAATTATCTTTTTTGATCCACCTCCTAGAGTAATGAAGATTAAAACAAAAATAAACAAATGGGACCTAATAAAACTTAAAAGCTTTAGCACAGCAAAGAAAACCATTAAAAAATGAAAATACAACTCATGGAATGGGAAAAAATCTTCACGAACAAAGGAACTGACGGGACTAATCTCCAAAATATACAAATATCTCAATGGAGCTTTATATCAAAAAAACTACCCAATCAAAAAATGGGTAGAAGATCTAAATAGGCATTTCTCCAAAGCAGACAGACAGATGGCCAAAAAGTACATGGAAAAATGCTCAACACCACTAATCATTAGAGAGATACAAATCAAAACTACAATGAGGTTATCATTTCACACTGGTCAGAATGGCCACCACCAAAAAGTCTGCAAATGAAAAATGTTAGTTAGGGTGTGGAGAAAAAGTGAACCCTCCTACACTGTTAGTGGGAATGTAAACTGGTGCAACAATCATGGATGACAGTATGGAGGTTCCTTCAAAAACTAAATACAGAACTACCATATAAGCCAGCAATCCCACTCCTGGACATATATCCAGAGCAAAAAGAAGCCATCCTTCTGGAGAACCTGAAGAAGCACACATTAACCAATGGAATGGTAAGTCCAGAAAAATCTACCAGTTACGTGTACTCTATTTATCAAAAAACTAGTGGTTCAAAATGGCAGGGAATTAATCATCTTTCCAATAAATGGTGCTAGGTCAATAGGATATCTATGTACGAAAAACAAAGACACCTTTAGCCCTGCCTCACAACAAAGACGAAAAAATCAGCTCCACCGGAATGCATATTCAAATGTTTAAAAGTAAACAGCAGTGCTTTTAGATGAAATTTTTTTTTTTTTTTGCCTTTTGTCATTTTATGGCCGCACCCGCGGCATGTGGAGGTTCCCAGGCTAGGGGTCTAATCGGAGCTGTGGCCACTGGCCTGCGCCGCAGCCACAGCAACGCAGGATCTGAGCCGCGTCCACAACCTACACCACAGCTCACGGCAACGCCGGATCGTTAACCCACTGAGCAAGGGCAGGGATCAAACCCGCAACCTCATGGTTCCTAGTCGGATTCGTTAACCACTGCGCCACGACGGGAACTCCAAGATGAAAATATTGAAATCATCTTTGAACTCTTGGAATAAGCAAACCTAGTCATAAAGTCCTAGCGATAAGGAGAAAAACAAGTCCTTCAGAAAACATTCTGACTAAAATCAAAAGGCAAGAATATGAAAAATATAACCACAGACTAAGAGACTATATTTGTAACACATTTATTTGAAACTGAAATTCTTATCCAAAGTATAAAAAACCCTACATATCTAGATTGAAAGACAAACAATGCAATTGTTTAAAAATAGGTAAAGACATGAATATATTCTTAGAAGAGGTTATCCAAATGACCAGTCAGCATAAGAATGGGTGTTTAACTTCATCAGTTCAAATCCAAATGAAAATTTTATACCACAACCCTCCCAGAATGGCTAAAATGAAAAGAAAGACAACATTAAGTGTTGGTAACAATGAGAAGCAACCAAAATTCTCAAACATTCCCAAGAAGAATGTAAATTGGTACAATCATGTTAGAAAAATGTTGGGCCACAAGTAGCAAACTAGCCAAATCCTTTCAACAGTAGAATAGATAATGAATTGTGAAACATTTACATAATACTATATAGCAATACTATACATACTATACAGCAATAAATAATCCACAATTACACATAATAACAAACATTTCACAAATTTAATGGTGAATAAAACAAACACAAGAGTAAATGACATATGGGTTCATTTATATAAAGTACACAAACAGGCAAAACAAATCTGTGATGCTGGAACTCAGGACTGTGATTTCCCTTTTTTGAGTATATTGACAGGAAGCAAAAAGGGATTACATGAAGTGCAAAAATTCCTATGCAAGCATGACCCTGGCACTCATTCATTCAACTATGCTGCCAGAATATCATCAGGCCCCAAAATAAGCCTCACAATATCTGTCATATGATTTGCTTGCAGAGACACAATGGTAATATGTACCCTAGGCCCCATAAAAGCCATTGAAAGGAAAACCAAAGGGGTACCCACTTCTGTCACAGGGTGCTAGGTGCTTATCATGACTATTATGTTTTCAAGTGTACTTTAAATAGGTCCCTGCAATCTTTCACTTGTACCTGTAACTTCTCAGAATATCCTTCTGGAAATGTTCCCACTATTGGGCCACTAGGGTGATATATATATTGCTTATGAAACTCTCTTACTGAGATTTTTAGATAGCTGATTTCACTGTATTTTGGACATGTTTATTTGGAGAGGGATTTAATTTTTTTTTTAATTTTAGAGCAGTTTTAGGGTTACAGCAAAATTAGGAGGAAGATAAAATTCCCATATACTCCTGAAAACACAGATGTTTAGCTTCCCTCTTTATCAACATCACTCACCAGAATGGTACTTTTTTTTTAAAACCAAGAATGAACCTACACTGATATACAATCACCCAAAGTCCAAAGTTTACCTCAGAGTTCACCTTGGGGGCTCTACAGTCTATAGGTTTTGACAAAAGTATAATGACATATATCCCATTATTATATCACACAGAATATGTTCACTGCCCTAAAAATCCTGTTCTATCTATACATCTCTCTCTGCAACTACTGATCTTTTTCTCTCTCCACAGTTTTGCCTTCTCCAGGATGTCAGGTAGTTGGAATCAGTATATAGCTTTTTCAAATAGGCCTTTTCCACTTACTTTGTATTTCAGGTTTCCTCATGTTCTGGGGAAGTTATTTGTTTATTTATTTTTGCTTTTTAGGGCCACAGCCGAGGCATATGGAAGTTCCCAGGCTAGGGGGTTGAATCAGAATACAGATGCCAGCCTACACCACAGCAACAGCAATGCTGGATCTGAGCTGCATCTGTGACCTACAACACAGCTCAAGGCAAAGCCGGATCCCTGACCCACTAAGCAAGGTGAGGGATCGAACCTGCATCTTCACAGATCCTAATCAGATTCATTTCTGCTGTGTCACAATGGGAACTCACTTCTCAAGTTTTTTAATGGCTTTATAGTTTGTCTGCTTTTAGTGATGAATAATATTCCATTGTCTGGATGCTCCACACTTTATTTATCCATTCACCTACCATGACATATCTCGGTTGCTTCCAAGTTTTGCCAATTGTAAGTAAAGTTTCAATAGATATACATGTGCTGGTTTTCATGTGGATATGTTTTCAACTCCAAGGGGTGAATGCCAAGGAAGTACAATTGCTGGATCGTATGGTAACAATATGTTAGTTTTGTAACAAATCTCCAAATTGTCTCTCAAAACAGCAAAAGCATTTTGCATTCTCATTAGCACTATATGAATTTTCCTATTGCTCCACGTCCTCGCCAGCATTTGATGTTACTAGTGCGCTGGATTTTGGCCATTCTAATAGGTGTGCAGTGGTATCTCAACATGGTTTTAATTTGCATTTCCCCTGGAGACATATGCTTATTTGCCACCTGGATAGCTTCTTTGGCCAGAACTGTGTTAAGGCCTTTAGCCCATACTTAAATCAAGTTATTCATTATTGTTGAGTTTTTCATATATTTCGGGTAACAGTCCTTTATCAGCTATGTCTTTTGCTAATATTTTCTCCAGTCTGTGCTTTGTCTCCTCATTCTCCTGACATTGTCTTTCACAGAGCAGAAGTTTTTAATTTTAATGACGTCCAGCCTGTCAATTATTTATTTCATGATTTACACTTTTGCTGTATCTAAGTCATTGTTGTATCCAAGGTCATCGATGTTCTCTATGTTATCTTCTGGAGTTTTATAGTTTTGTGTTTTACATTTAGGTACAGAATCCACTTTGAGTCAATTTTTCTTAAGGATGGTTTGTATCTAGATTTATTTACTTATTTTTGTCTTGTATGACTGGTTATTATAGTAGCAATTGTTGAAAAGACTATCTTTGCTCCATTGTATCGCCTTTGTTCATTTGTCTAAGATCAGTTGACTACATTCATGTAAGTCTATTTCTGGGTTCTCTGTGCTCTTCTACCAATCTCTTTGTGTATTCTTTTGCCAGTTCCACATTGTCTTCTTTGTTGTAGCTTTATGGTAAGTCTTGCAATCAGGTATTGTCAGTCCTCCAAGTTTTTTCTTCAAACTGCGTTTGTTACTCTGGATCTTTGGCCTCTCCATATAAACTTTAGAATCAGCTTCTCAATATCCATAAAATAATCTGCTAGGACTTTAATTGGAAGTGCATTGAATCTATAGGTCAACATGGGAAGAACTGACATGTTGATAATATTGAGTCTCTTATCCATGAACATGGAATATCTCTTCATTTATTTAGTTCTTCTATGTCATTCATCAGTCTTGAAGTTTTCTTTCTATAGATTTTATACTTTTTTATATTCATACCTCATTATTTTATTTTTGGGGATACTCATGTAAATTACATTGTTTTTAATTTCCAATTCCACTTGTTCACTGTTACTAGACAGTAGTTGATTTCACTTTGATAGTAAGGTGAAAAGGCTTTTTGAGGATGTGCAGGTTGAAGTGAGACTTGAAGTATAAATAGAAGTTAACTAGTGGCCTTTCAGAGGTAGGAAACAAGGTGAGTATAGGAGAATAAATGAACGCTAGAGTGCGGAGAGTGAAGGAATGTAAAGACAGATGTGGCTAGAGACCTAGGTACAGAAAATCAGATGCATGCCTTAAGAAGTTTTGTTTTTATACTATTTTAACAGACATCTATTTCGAGAGGATCAGGATAGCTTTTGAATGGACAATGTACTACAAAAGAACGAAAGACGAGGGCTAAATGCTCTAGAATGGATTAGGTAGCTATTAAGAAGTAAATTCCATAAGTTCTGGTAAGAGACTGAATATGGAAGAATGAAGCTTGAGAGAGGAATTAAGTGTAGTGAGATTCCTTGGCTTAGGCAGCTAATTCTACAAACGGTGCTATATTTACAGAGACACAAATCACCAAAAGAAGTTCAGTGTGGGGCAATATGAGTTTGTGGTCCCACCAAGACTTTCAAAAAAAGGGTAAATATCTGAATTTATGATTCTGGAGGTCAGATAAGCAATCTGGACAATAAGTATGTTAGTCATTGCTATATAAATAGGAACTGAGGTCCTGGGAGTAGATGAAGGTAAGATTATGGAACAAAAAAGAGAACATTGTCTTAAAAACTCCAAGAGTTAATGGCAAAAAGGAGAACAAAGAGTCTTATTTTATCCATTGAATTTAGCCTCCTCCTTTCAAATACTGATCCCTTTCCTGTGCTCCAGATTCCACTCCTTCTACCTCATTTGGGTTCTTTTCTTTATCAATTGTCTAGAATATTTTCCATTACCTTTCTTTCTTTCTATCTCTCCCAACCCTCTCCCTATCCACCCTCCACACACGGAAACTCCTCCTTTAAACCTTTGTCATTTCCCTCTACCTCTCCTCACAGAAAAGCTTTCTAAAATGTAAAATGTTCTACTTTTATGGAATATTCAATTCTACTTCCCAGTCTATGCTAAATACAATTATTTAATTTTTCAGTTTGCTACTCCTTCAAATCTGCCCTTAACAAAGCCAAAAATAAACCATTATTACTAAATCAAATACACACTTTCCAATTTTTATTTTACTTTCTGTTCCTCTGCACAGCTTTTAAGTGTTCATGTTCCTTAAAGTTTACTCCTGATTCTTTTTTCTTCTCATTCTAAAGTATACATTTCCTTGGTGAGTTTATCCATTCCCCTTTGAGGTAACTGCCACCATGCATTAATTTCTAATTTACATGTTTCATCTAGAGATCCTGCTCTCACAGAGCCTGCTTTGTATTAGACATCTCCACTTGGACACTCCATAGGTACCTCCAATTAAATATCATAACATAAAAAACTTGATTTCCCATTCCCTAAGACAACCATAAGCACAACCCTAAAATTCAACTGTTTCTTCTTCATTCTTTATCCTCCACCAACTAGAAAATTGCTTAAGACAGAATCCTGTTAGTCATCTTTGATTCCTCCTGTCAGCCTTCCTTGGTCATATCAATTCTACCCTCTATAGCAATCTCGATTCATTCTATTCTTTTTATCCCAAACTTTTTTTTTTTTTTTTTTTTTGCTTTTTAGGGCCACACCCACAACATGTTGAAGTTCCTGGGCCAGGGATCCAATCAGAGCTATAGCCAATGGCCTACACCACAGCAACATGGGACCTAAGCCTCACCTGTGACATACACCACAGCTCACAGCAATGCCAGATCCCTGACCCACTGAGTGGGTCCTGGATACTAATCAGATGGAGCCGCAACACGAACTCTCCAATCACACTTTTAGCCTATCCGTTCTCTTCCAGGATACTATTTAGCCAAATATAACAACCAAATGTGATTATTACATTATAACTTCACTTGAAATTTTTAATGATTTCCTATTTCTCACTATCCTTAAGGGGGAAAAAATCCATCTTGAAGAAGTCAATTGGATTTTTATGTAATTTTTCCAATCTCCTCTTCTCTTAGTGTGTATAAATTATGAGAACTATTTGCACAGTTGCAAGAAGAGCAGATTTATTGAAGGGGCAGTTTCCTGTTCTCTGAAATGGTTTCCATTCTTCATAATGCCTTTATCTTCTACACATCCTTCAAAACTGAGGTTAGGGTAAACTTCACAAGGATTCTCTATTTCAGTCTAAGTTATATATTCTGCTTTTATCCTCCCTGGTGCTTACAGTGTACTTTATTTACCTATCTACCCACCTGTGAACTCAAGGAGGGTAGAGAGCAAGTGCTCTTTCTTCTGTAACCTGAGCACTTAACATATTTCATGGGATTTAGTTTGTGTTCAATAAATAATGGTTAATAATCATTTAACACCACGCTTAAACATACACCCTTTTAACTCTTCCTTTCCACAAATACTTCATTTATTCCAGTGTTTTACATTCTACTCTACATACTGGTAAATTCAAGTATTTGGGATTATTTGCTTTGAGAGCAAAGGTTTTGTCTTTGTAAAAAAAAAAAAAAATCAAAACAGATTAAATTAGTTTACTTTAGGATGATGTTATACCAAAGATAGATCCTAATTTCAGGAATGCCTTTTTGTGCACATATGTCATGCTTCCTGAAAGACAATTTTTCAGTTCTAATAATAAGGCCTAAAAAACTAAAGGCTGAAGTAAGTAAGTAGAATAGAAAACAAGGGAATATGTAGTAAACTACAAAAATTCAGTATTTGTAGTACTTCAAAGTTTTCAGAGCAGCAAAATGATCCAAGAAGTTTCTATTTGATATTAGCTTGTTTTGTCAACTTTTGTTGTGGTTTCCTTACTACTTATTTACTACAAGACAAATTAACACATATTGTTCAATGTGTTTAAGTGCTAAGCTGTTTTCTGTGTTAATCTTATCTCCCCCAAATGAGAACTTTTTTTTTTAATTCTATGGGCCTAAAATGACAATGTTAGACCTAAGTAGAGAGTAAACACTCAACAGCTACTTATCGAATGATTTAGATTACAGATTATGCTGGTGAAATTCTAAATGAAAGCTTCTAAACCTTGATCAAGTTTTCCAGCAGATTACTGTTAGATAGCAAGGTGTTGTTTTCGGGTTTTTTTTCTCTGACCATTTTTCTTTAAAAAAACAAAAACCAATAATTTCCCCAAATGAAAAACTCCAGTCACTATTTAGTAATATAATCTCACTTTATCAAATAGAATCAGCAAATAAGTTTTAACAGGTCATTGCTGTTTAAAACAATTCAACGGCAAGAATTTTCATGAAGTTTGGATGTATTTTAAAGCTATCATAGATCACTGTCAAAACAACTTAGTAGTGCAAGCATAATTTGAGAGTCTTTTTTAGTTTAGACACTTGTCAATCATGAATGCCTTTAGAAATCACTTACTCCAACCCCCCACTCTCTGCCTGGCTCAAAACTTTGAGAAAAATTTTAAATCCACCGACACAGATCTAAATTACATGTTTTTTTTCCCCACGTAAAATTCCTATTCTAGTAAACTCTCAATTCAGAGTTCACAAATCACTTGAAAAAGAAAGCACATACACATTTAATTCTTATCAGTTTTTCAGGAAAAGAAACCTAAAGTATTTTCTGTTATTTGCAGCTGCCTTAACAGCAAACGACAATTAAATGTGTGAACAGGGTTGTCAGAGTAACACTTATCATTCACACCACTTATGGAAAGGCGCTCCAAGACTTCCAGAAGCACTAATTAAAATTAACGAAAGCTACTCACGGGGACTTGTCAGAGAGGTACATTTTGTCATTTGCTGTTTAAGCAGAAGAAAACCAAACTGCCCCTAAGATCAAGAGTTTTCACTTTAAATACAACCCGCCTGCCCAGGGGCTCAACAAGCCCCTGGTAAAAGTTCCAAATCCTTCATTATTACTCAACCATTCAGAAAAAAGACCTGATGGGGGAAGCGGACGGAATTTTCTTTCATAAATCAGAAGAGAAAGGGGCAGGGGCAAGTATCTTTCCTCTTTACTACAGAGTGGAGAAAAGTGCAAGGTCCTGCAGTTGCTTGATAAATCGCTCCCCTATGTTTTCTTTAACTCATGTGAATGAAGGCACTCAAACCGAGAAGAATTTTTAACGATATTACCCACCTCTAGCCCCAGAGAACCCAAGACGACTCTCACCCAGGACTTCAGGCGGCCCTTTCTCACCTGGGCCTCGCAGAAGTCCGCCGTCCTGACGTAAGCGCACTTTTCAGCAATACGCCTCGCGATTTGTTGACTCGAGAGGGAACTCTCAGTTCTATTGGCTCAGAGAGGTGCGGCGGAGGCAAGGAGGCGGGAGTTTGAGGCTGGCTCTGACAGGCCCGCTGCTTAAGCTCCCAGAGTTCCTATTGGGTCAACGCGGGAAGCTCCAAGATGGCGGCAGTAGCGACCTGCGGCACCGGCACTGGGAGTCCTGGGTCCACAGTGGCGGCGGCCAGCAAGAACAACGTGACCAGTTTCCAGCGGAGGGGTCCTAAAGCCAGCGGCTCCGACAGCGGCTACTCTCGACTGGCGTCCATCGCGGGGACACGACCGTCTGTGCGGAATGGACAGCTGCTGGTATCAACCGGGCTCCCAGCCCTGGACCAGCTCCTAGGTCGGTTCAGAACGGAGATCTGGGCTCAACAGAGGGGAAACTTAGGGAGGGGGTCCTGTCTGGGGAGCCACCCAGACCCCACATCTCTGAACCTTCAGCCTTCGGACTTGGAGAGGATAGTCTGGTCTGATGGAGATGGAGGGGAGGATGGGTTGCGTGGCGACTTGTAAATGCTGTTAACTAAATCTGTTTTGGTGCTTCCACTTTCTACTCTGGTTCCTGCCCACCAACCTTTGTCTATATTACGACAGCATCCCTACATGCTTTTACCCTGACATGTTTCGTAATCAAGAGAAATCATTAATGTTTGGAGACGGTTTGGCATTCTTCCCAGGATCTCATCCTGGACTCTTAATGCAGCCTTCTGCCAACCCCGCTAGCTCAGGGTGTGGACTAACTTACAAAAGTTTGTAACCATGCGAGAGATGGGCTTCATTAGAAAATGCTGTAAAAAAGTAACTTCCCTTCTTTCACCGCCAGGCTGCTTGTCTTAAAACAAACCATGCTGGCTTTAAGAGAAAGTATGTTAAAGAGTTTTGTGGATCCAAAGTAGTTAAAACCTGCCTTTGATCTTAACAGTCATACCCATATCTGCATTTAATATGTGTACATATATTTTGTTTCGTAGAGTTACATTCAAACAGTATGTTTAAAATTGATTAGCATTTTAACAAGTAAAAGAAATCCAGTTTTTAGGCTTTCCTATACAGGAATTTTTCATGAGAAGTCTGCTGAAGAATGTGCTTAGTTCATAACGGTTATGTTGAAAGGACTGATTAGATTGTATTGGTAGGACAAAGCTGCTGTTAATAAAGCTTATAAATTAGTTAATTCCTATCAGTGCTACTCAAAATTGGTCCATGTTTATATTTCATACATTTTTATAGGATGAGATGTGTCAGTTAAGCCTTATACATTGTCATAAAATGTTACAAATGCCATTGCCTATTCTTGCATTTCATTTGACATTTTTCTCTGTAATTTTTTTTCCCCAAGGTAGACTTTTCAAGAGGTTTAGTGCAATGGAAAGTAACAAAGCCAGCAACCAGTGAGAAAGGGTATGGCTTCTTACCTGTTTTTCATCGCCTTACCTGGACCCTCGTTATTTCTATATAAATTTAAGTATTTTTCCTTAATTGTTTCAAGTTTATCGCCTTCCTAAATTTCATGGTACTATAAAAAGAAAGGATTCGAAGTATCTAGTAACCAAATATTTATCTCACATTTTTTCCTTGTCACCCTTATTTGGTGTTATCCTGTATTTCAACTTAATTGTTTTTAATTTTATTTATTTATTTTTTGTAAGTCAGTGGAGCTAGTATAGCTTCATTCACTTGATCCCAAAACTCTCCAAACAAAAAGATCATATTATGCCTTCAGTTTCTTACTAGAATAACAAAATGTGCCTAGCACAGTTCCTTGCACTTAGTAGATTTTCCTAAGTTCTTGGTTGCAAGAAAAATAATGTGTAGAAAAAAAGCTTGGACAAGAGATTATAAAACATGTAGGATGGAGTTAAGTGTTTGAGCTCTAAAAACAGGGTCATTAAGTGACATGAACAGAATCACAAAAATAGTGATGGTCTGGGCTAATCTTTAGGCTCCTTATTAAGTGCTCTGCACTATACTGCAACTGTTTCAAATTTTCAGAAACTCTTTTCAGATGTTTTTAACCATTCATTGAATCTAAGATTAAAGTAAATAATCTCTTAAAGCACCCACCAGAAAGGTGAGCCAAAACAGCTTCCTCATGTGTTTCTACAGTGATATAAATTTAAACTGTAATTTAAAACTTTTCCAGATCTGCTTAGGGATAGGAACTGTAGTAATTTAACAGTAACAAGCTAAGGCTAAAAATTAGTGTTCATTAAGATGATTGAAATAAGTATCAGTTTGGGGATATTTTGAAATATATTTTGCATGTATACAGTTAATTCTAAGAGTGCACAGATATTGAAGACATTGTTATAATAGGAATTACGACATTTGGAATAATGTCGAAGTATTTTAGTTGTTAACTTCTTAACGGCATTTTTGTGTTTTGATTTTCTATTTTGTATGGCCCTATGGGGTAAACCCTATACAATTTTTTTTCATTAAAACATCTTTGAAAGTGAAACATTTGGCTGCTAGTGTGTGTACACAAAAGTATAAGCAATTCAGATTATTTTGTTCTCTAAATGTTATTTGCGATTGTGACAAGCCTAATATAACCATATCAGAACAAAATGTAATGAAAGTAAGTAGGGTGTTATATCAGAATGATGAAACTATACTGTGACATTGTGATTGTTCTCTGAATATATTCTGTAGTTACTGTGTAACAAGTAAATATTGTATTGTCACTGCCATACTCTGCAGTGATATTTTATTAGTGCGGTTGTGACATCATTGCAGTTCTAAGCATAGGTGCAAAATATATTTGAAAAGATATAATACAGGCTAATGGAATGCTAGTTATTTGATGATATGCTAATATTTCCATTGCTTACTCCAAAGTGTTTTATACATTTGAGAATTTCCTATTACTGCATTTTACATAATCTAATTGTATTAAATACTTTTGTTCTGACAGCTAATTTTATTGTTAGATATCAAGATACATTTCTCCAACTGGCTAATTTTTAAGTTCTGAGGTTTCCTAACCCAGTTTCTCAACCCTGCCTTTCCAAGACATTTATGTTGTTATTTGAAAACACTGTATGTAAATATTCCATCTTTCTTCTTCAAAATTGAGATTATAGTTGGTAAAAGATTCTGGCCAGAACTTTCTTTTTTCCTAGGTTAGGAAAGGACCATTTTAGGACCTTATTGTCTAACCTGGAGGAATTATCTTCCAGTCTCATCCTTCAAAAAGTTACTTGAAGGAAGGGTGACTTCTCAGGTTTAACTGGCTTAAATTCTGACCTATTCAGAACTATTTAAATTTGGACAGTCAAGTTAATGGAAGATAGGTATTTGGAGTAAATAATAGTCCAGGAAGACTACTCTGAAGAAGCTTGATGATACTGCCAATTCCAACACTGCTGTCAAATAGTAAATATGGCGGGCATATTTCCTTTGCTCCACTATATCCTAGTCTGGAGGCTGGCATGAAATACACTGAGATTGGGCTATTTAACATAACCTTGTTTATGATTTTTAATAATTGATAACTGTACATTTGAGGTAAATGTACCTTATTCCTTTGTATTGCTTTATAAAATCGTTTAATGTGATTTAATCCATAGTACCATTCTCACTGTTGATGGCCGGCCTGTCCGTTCTTTCTTTCTCTTTCTCTCTTTCTTCCTTTCAATTTTATAACCGCATTCACAGCGTAAGGAAGTTCTTGGGCCAGGAATTGAATCTAAACTGCAGCTGTGACTTAACACCACAAATGCAGTAACACTGGATCCTTAATCCACTATGCTAGGTCAGGGATTGAACCCATGCCTCTGCAGTGTACCAAGCCGCTGCAGTCAGATCCTTAACCCACTGCACCACAGCAGGAACTCCCGTTGATGGCTTTTCTGTTTAGATTCCTGTATTTGCCCAGCCAGTAGTTGTAATAATTAAGAGTTGTTGGGATGTTTCATACCTCATAGAGAAGTAAAAGTAGACCCGTTAGTGATATAACCGCCAGTTGATTTGAGTTATGTTAAGTAGTTAAAGATATTGCTATGAACCAAGGAAAGGATATGATCTTTTGCATTGAATTTTTCCCTCAAAAAATGCCTTTCATTATTTTAAGCAAAACTATGCATTTATAGAGAGCCCTGGAAAGGACTGATCTAAATCACTTATTTTTCCTTTTTATTTTTTTCCCTTTTACTTTCTCTGACTTTGAAAAAGGATATGCCCTTGTGGTAAAAATAAGATGTCACATCTGGGCCTCTATATTCTAATGTATTACTTTGACCTCGTTTACCTTAATTTATAGCTTAATTAGAGGTTTGTTATGGGAAGTGTGTGGGGATTGAATTCTCTCCCTCTAAATGAATATTGATATCACTTTCTAACTATTGACATGAGTTTTTTTTTAAAGAATCTTTCCTTCATATTTAACAAATCATAAAATAGAAGGATGTTGGTGCAATCACAAGATCTTAATTAAATTTTGAACAATGTATTTTAAACTCAGAGTTCTTTGTAGTTTTAAGACAAAATGCTGTCATTTTTTAAAATGTAAAATCAAACTTGCCTAGTATTTCAAGCTTTCAAACTCATGTAATCGTACATGTTGATAAAATATTCTATGTGTATTTTTAGTAAGCTGGAGATAAATACACCTCTTAAAGAGTCTAGAATTAAAAGCAAGAGTTTATTTGCTTAATGACTTGGATTATTGATAATTTCTCTAGTTTATGATTGAGGAGTAGAAGAGGCAGTAATCGAGGTCATTTTACTCCTTTGTATGTTTCATTTTAGAAATAAGATGAGTGCTTGCCCCATTCTTATTTGTCTAACATTTCAGTGGACTATTGGAGAAAGATATTTCTATTTTAACTGGGAACTTTTAGTGTGAAATCTGTGTTGTTTTGAAGTTACTAATGGACTACCTAATTCAAAGATACATTGAAAGCTAGCTTTTGGTGCATATACCATGTCAAGATATCTTGTGGCTGTTCGTTTTAGCTTTTCAATTTTTGGTAGAGCACATGACTACAAACTTATTCAAATTTTCTCTAGTTTAAAATATACCTAGAACCTCAGCATATCAAGTGAGGTATATCAAAATGCCTTGTACAGAGGTATTTTGGGGGAATGTGGGTTCTTGTCACACGCTAAAGTAAAGTTTGAAAGAACAGAGGACCTTTGCTTCTATATGTTTGTGCATATGTGTACATCAAATAGTTTCAACTCATATACATAAAATAAAAGTTTGATTTACAAATAATTAGTAAGGTGGCTGCTTCTTATTCCCCATGACCAAGCTTCAAGATAACCAGCCTTTACTAAGGGCAATTCAAATTTGCGTCTAGGGAATTTACATAATAGAGCCCATAAGAAAAGAAAGTTGCCTTTTTGTAAGAGAATCCTGATAGGATATTAATTTGGCTGATAAAGGTTATTAAAAAGTCCTCATTTTATCTTCTTTTAAGCAATGTTCAAATTTTCCAAAAGTGAGATTTTAAAAATTTGAGTGGTGTTTCCTGAATTATAAGAAACAGTGGCTTGTTTGGCTCCTTCTTACAGAAAACTACCTTCTTAGCGTAGTCTAATAGTAATTTACTATTATGGTGATCACCATTTAATCAAATAATGATATATATTTAGTGCTTTCTTCTAATTAGAAAATAGTTGCCAGAATGGTAAGAGTAATTCTTACTGGATACTTCTTTGGGAAAGACACCTGAGCTAGGTATCACTTCATTTAATTGGAAAACTATTCCTTGGTCTGTTCTCATCATTTCACAAAAAAAGTTTACTTCTCTAAACATTCCATTGGAGACTTCGAATAAGTCTCCTAATTTGAGGAGGCATAAATATAGACTCAAAGAAGTTTAGATAAGACTTCTTAATCTTTCCTAAAAAAACTAAGGTATGCAAGTACTTAACCTTATAGTACTTGCTCTAGACTATACACTGCAGTATCTGTTACGTGCTTTTTCTTATTTCATCTCAATTACTCAAAATGACGATCAGGTAGTTTAATGTTTATTTTTGCAGATAAGGGACAGTAGTAAACGAAAGAGTTGGAAATTGTGGTTTAAGATGATTAAAACAACAGCAGTCTTTATGTACTACAAACTAAAATATTTAGCCTAATCTTCTCCGAAAGCAATCCTTTTTCGCCCTGATCTTTTATGGTTGTTATTATCATCTGTATTTCAGTTAATCTTTTAGTTTGATGGACATTTGAAGTTATTCTGTGTTGTCCTGTGTGGCTTTAAATGCCAAAATAAAGGAACTTATCTCAGTGTGAAATTAAAGTACATATTTATCTAATAAATCTACTTAAAAATATATAAGTATATTGGATTCTTTTTTTAAAAAATTGTTTTCTAACAGTTTGGAATATTCTGTATATAGTCATAAAGTCTCATATTGCATTGTATTCCATATACATGCATACTACCACATTTCAAATTCTTTGAAACATAGCAGTTATTTATGCTTATTTGCAAGACAAAAAATAAACACGGAATAAAATGAAAAAAATTCAGAGGACTTTTTCATGCCAAGTTTTCCTATTTAGCATTTGCCACTACAGAACGTTTTGGTGGGAAATGTTCTTTATGGGTGTTCTATTATGTTTCACAGTATCGTACAAAAATAACAACCCCCCCAAGTAACATTGTCTTCAATTATCCAACAATTTTGAGTAATCCCTTTTAAAATTAAGTGTATTTTAAGTACATTTCATTCTTTGTGTACACATTTAAAAATTTTAGGTCAATTTATTAGTGTTTAACAGCATTAATTACACAGAGTAATATTTTTACAAACAGTTTTTCAAACCAAATATCAGTAGTCAAATGGTTGAATAGCTTACCTTTATGCTGTTTTAGTTTCCTAAAACTTAATTGTAAATTGATGTTTAATAAAGCACTAAGTTATATATGTTTGTGATAATTCAGATACATGGAAGAACTTTTTCAATTAAAATTGAAAGTGTTTTGTGATTGTGCGTTTTCTGTTTGAAGTAACAAAAATTGTTCATTTTAAATTCTGATTATGTTTAGAGCATGTCCAACATGTATATATTATTAATAATAGAGAAATAATTAGTTTTAATTGTCAGGTTTTTTTCCTCCAAGGCTTATTAAATTTGAGGATAAATATTAAAGTAGAATTTCTATTGTAATAACCTTTTCTATGTTGTGCTTCTATAGTTAAGTTACTGTGCACATTTAGCTCTCAGCTATTGAGCTAATTTATTAACAAGTGCTAAATATAACATTAATGTAATGCTTAACTGGTTATGTTGAATGCTGCGTGGTCCTATCACAGGAGAAAGGAGGATACTACAGTATATTATGAAAGTAATTGTAATGTGTAGTGTATAATTACATATAATATGTAATTATTTCATAATAGCACCTTAAGCAAAGTATTGCAAAGGTAATTAAAATGTTGTTCTCAACTGCAATTTTAAAGTTATTGATGTACCTGTCCTTGATAATGCCTAACTTTTATGCTAAAGATAACGTGAAATGGTAGATTAATTTTCCTCTTGGTTTTTCATTTCCAGGTGGAGGTTTGGCCGTTGGAACAGTTCTTCTAATTGGTTAGTATAGCATACATACTTTGCTCTTCCTCATCACAGTTTTCCGTTGTGCCTAATGATTTTATGGGTTTGCTTAATCTGAAATTGAGTATGTAACACTCTACAAGAGTCTTGAGGTAAATTAAAGAAGTATTGTTTTAAGTTCTGATTTAAATCAAAATGTTGATCTGAACTTGAATTAGACAAATATATCTGAAAATGTAGCTCTTACAGTATAAAAATGTTCACAGTAAATTATGCTCCATTTTTTTAAAAAGACAAAAATTAACACCAATTGATTTCTTGGAGAACCTCAGTATTTACAACAGAGTTAATTTGAAAAGCTGATGTACGCATATGTCCATTGTATATATCACAGCTTTTTATGACTGTCTTATTGAAAGAAAAGTAACAAACTGATAAATCACTTCTTTAAAGCTTCAGTGATTCTTACTTAGATATACTTCTATAACCCTATTTCCTTTTTTGTCTGTTGAGATCATAGAATCTTGGAATTGAAATAAACCTTGGCAGCTACATAAACTCCATTTAAGTACCAATTATCAGTGCTTAATTTGTATACCTGTGACAAATTTGTTGTTCCTAGTTTTGTCCTCTGAAGCTTTCACATGACACTCTTAAAACATTTGAAAATAACTATTTAATCACCTCAAATCTTCTAGAAACTCAATAGACAGTTTCTTAAACTGTTTTTTTGTTTGTTTTGTGGTTTTTACACCTTTCACTTTCCTGCTTGTTCTGTCACACCACTCTGGTCTGGCATTGGCTCTTTGTGCCTAGAACTGAGTACAATATTCCAAATTTAGTGTGACCTACACACTAAAATTCTAGAAATGATGATGTCATTGCATTTTTAGAATTTATCTTTCAGTAAATACAGAATGACTAAAGGAATTTATGGAAAAAATTAATTCACAGTATACACACACACACACACACACACACACACATACAAAAGATAGAAAAGGACTTGTAGAAAAATTAGGTTGTCCTTTCCATTCCTCATTCCCCATGCCCCAGGTACATTACTGCTGGGTTTCCCATCCAAATATTTCTACATAAGTAAGATACATGGGAGCATTCAGCACCTTGCTTTTTCTACTTAATTTAATACCTGTTAAGAGATCAGTCCATGTGCATTCATACAGATATACCTAATCCCTCTTAACAATTGCATAGGATTTCATTGTGTGAATGTGCCATGATTTATTTAAGCTGTTCTCCACTGACTAATTTAACTCATTTTTTCTGTTACTGACAACCCTATTGTAAAAATCTTATACATAAACTTCGAATACATATTTAAGTATTTATAGAATTAATTCCAAAATATAGGCTTACTTGATAGAGGCATGTTACATTGTATTAGATATCAGATTGCTCTCCCAGGAGGTTAGAACTACTTTGTACTTCAGTCAACAGTTATCAAAATACCAGTGTACCCTCACTCTTTGTTTTTTTTTTGACTTTTGATTTTTGTCTTTTTAGAGCCACACCTGTAGCATATGGAGGTTCCCAGGCTAGGGCTCTAATCAGAGCTGTAGCCCATGGCCTACACCACAGCCACAGCAACGCCAGATCTGAGCTGCATCTGCGACCTACACCACAGCTCAGGGCAATGCCAGATCCTTAACCCACTGAGAGAGGCCAGGAATTGAACCTGCAACCTCATGGTTCCTAGTTGGATTCATTTCTACTGCACCACGATGGGAACTCCTACCCTCATTCTTAACAACACTCTATATATTTTTAAATGTTTTAATCTTTGCCAATCCAAACAGGTGAAAAGTGAAAAATGTCATTTCATGATTTGAACCTGGGACTTTTCTCTTTGGTTTAAAAAATATGCAGCTGAATTTTACTTATTTTCTCCAGGGGAGGTTTCTGAGAATGATACTAAGAATCCAATGATGATTCATTCAAAAAGTGTTCATTGAACACCCAAGTGCGTGTTTGATATTGGAGTTACAAATATAAATGTTACTCTTTTCTCTTAAGGAACTTTGCATCTATGGAAGAGACTTATATAAAGCAAATAATTACAATATAATAACTTAATATCATAATGTGTTTATTTTTACATTCTACTGTTGGTTATAGCTGTAAAAGGGACTGCTATTGATTTTTGTATATTGATCTTATAACAGCAACTTTTGGATTGTTTATAGATGCCCTTGAATTTTTTAAGTAGTCATCTTCTGCAAATACTGACAATTGTATTTCATAACAGATTTTGGTGTCTTAAAAGTGAGTATGTTCATAACAAATACCCAAAAGTATGGGAGTGTCTTTAGAACTAGGCACTAGGCAAAGGCTGGAAGGATTTTGAGGAGCACACTGGAGAGAACCTAAATTGCCATAAACAGAATGTTAGTAGAAATCTGTGCTTTGAGGACACTGCCAATGAGGGCAAAAAGGAAAGAAGTCCACGCTACTAAAAACTGGTGGAAGAGAGATCCTTGTTACGTAGTGGCAGAAAGCTTAGTGACATCATCATTGTCTGCAGTTATATGGAAACAGAACACATGCCTAATGAATTTGGTGATCTAACTCAGATTTTTTGTAATGAGTAATAAGGAAAAACTCAAACAAGACTAACAAAAGCACAGTAACAGATTTTTATAAAAGTCTGTCCTTGATGAAATATTAATTCACCGAAGTATTATACTGGGTATTAAATAACTATTTGTTGAATTAATAATTGAATAAAAGAATATAACAAATATAAAGTAAAGGCTTTGCCTTACAGTCTGGTCTTTCCAGAAAGTGAATACTTTGAAGCTGCTTAGTATTTTTTATGCCCTACTATCAGCTTCTTCTGCATGTATAAGATTTTTAAAAATATGAATAACTTAGCTAAACTTTCTTTTATTATGCATTAATAAATCTTAAAATAAAATTTGGAGGCATTTTTACATTTCTTTGCTAGATTAAATTTGCCAAAGAAATCTTATCTATTGGGTTTTCTACTTTACTCTGTTCCCAAGTCAATACAAAAACTTGTACAGTAGGTGAAATGGGTGAATAGTTCAAAATGTAAACTAAATGTGGAGATTTAAGGTCAGTGGTTAGGAACCTAGGGCATTACTGTACTGCTCCAAGATATTTTTTTTTTAATTTCAGAAATAAGAGAAAATTAAAGCATGAAGAGGATTTGCATTAGTAACTTTTTCCTATAGACTGTCAGCATTTTAACCATTTTGTCTGGAAATACATTACTCATTTACCGAGGCAATTGCTCATGCATATGAGTGTGGAGTAACAGTAGTGGATTTAGTGTTTCAGTATAACTATGGAAACTGGAAACAGTGAGCAGTGCCAGAAAACTCAAGGTGTAAATCTTCTTTAGACCTTTGAAATATAACAAAATAGATGAATATGAATACATAAAAGGCCATTCTCTGAGGAATAAATTGAAGAACTGAGGGACTCCTGCATTTAACTTTCAAAATCAAGGATAACGTTTTCTTAACACGTGTCATTCTTTAGTACTGGAATAGGCTTTGAGATGTTTTATATTTAAATTGCTTTCCGACAGTCTGGCACACAGGTAAATTTAGAACACCTTAAAAGTATCAAAAGTGAAGGGATGGCATAAATATTTAAAGTTCATATAGCTTCTTTTTAAGGAAAGGATCTGGATCTATTTGTGGAGACACTGAGCATCAAAAAGATTTAGTAGGAGTTCCCGTTTTGGCTCAGCGGAAGTGAATCTGACTAGTGTCCATGAGGACACAGGTTCAATCCCTGAATTCACTCAGTGAGTTAAGGATCCAGCGTTGCCATGAGCTGTGGTGTAGGTTGCAGATGCAGCTCAGATTCTGAGTTGCTGTGGCTGTGGCATAGGCCGGCAGCAGTAGCTCCAGCTGGATCTCTAGCCTGGGAACCTCCATAGGCTTTGGGAGCGGCCCTAAAAAGACAGGAAAAAAAAAGATTTAATAAAAGTCAGTAATCAGGAGTTCCCGTCATGGCACAGCAGAAACAAATCTGACTAGGAACCATGAGGTTGCGGGTTCAATCCCTGGCCGCACTCAGTGGGTTAAGGATCTGGCATTGCCGTGAGCTGTGGTATAGGTCGCAGATGCAGCTCGGGTCTGGCATTGCTGTGGCTGTGGTGTAGGCTGGCAGCAACAGCTCTGATTAGACAAAAGACAAAAAAAAAGTAGTCAGTAGTTAAAATACAAGTTATGTGACATTTATGAACTCATCATTTTTCATTTAATCTCATATAACTATTTTTTAGTATTTTTTTTTTTTTTTTAGGGCTGCTCCCGCTGCATATGGAGGTTCCCCAGCTAGGGGATCCAGTCAGAGCTACAGCTGCTGGCCTATGCCACAGCTCATAATTATTTTTGCATTAGTTTTCTGTTGCTTTGTAACAATATTAACACAAACTTCATAGCTTAAAAACAACACACATTTGGTTTTCCTTTTTCTTTTGGCCATGCCTGCAGCATGAGGAAGTTCTTAGGCCAGAGACTGAACCTGTGCTACAGCAATGACAACGCTGGATCCTTAACCCAGTGAGTCACCAGGAAACTCATAAAACCACACACATTTGTTATCTCAATTTCTGTGTCTCAGGAGTCCAGGCGCAGCTTAGCTGGGTCCTCTGCAAGCTGACAGTCAAGGCATAAGCCAGGGCTGGGTTCTCACTGAAGGTTTGGTGGAGGAAAATACGTGTTTCCAAGCTTACTTGGTGGTTGACAGTGTTCACTTCCGTGCACTCACCCAAAGGCATTTTTGTTATTACGTACAAGCCGGCAAATGACAGCCTGCTGGCTGGCATCCTAACTATGTTTATTGGAACATAATGCTTTATTTAGTTGCACCTTGTCTTTGGCTTCTTTTTGTGGTCCAAGGCAGAATTGAGTAGTTTCAGTGGAATTGAGTATGGTTCACCCCAATCTGAAATATTTACTCTCTGATGCTTTAAGAAAAAGCTTGCCAATCCCTATTTTGTATTCTCTGTAATTTACTTTATAGTAGTAAAACTTCCTAAACAATTGAAATGGGACAAACTGATGTCAGTACAATTCATTAGCAAAAGCACTTGACCTTTTGTTTTGAAGCATTTAAGTCCCTACAATGTGTTTTAACACTGTTAAACAGTATGAATCTTGGTTTTCATGCTTTGTGAACTTAAACTGGAAGTTGATTGCACACAGGATAACTATGAACAATACACATATAACATGCAGATGTCAATGCAGATGTAAGATCTATGGAAAAGACTTAAATCGAATCGACAGAAATTGAGGGGAAGTGAAGGAAGTACTCATACGGTAAACTATAAGCACATGCATAGGAGAGCAGAGCGGCAGGGTATGCTTGTGTAATAGAGGTGAAAGCCCTTCTAAAAGAGAGTATTTATTTAGGACTCATCAGAGGGAAAATTTAGCCTGCTTTCCCTGAGTCTTTTGCCTCAACTACCCTCTTGTAGAATTCAAATTGGGACTTGGAGACAGGACTTGCGGGAAGATGTATTTTAAAACTTTCCTTTCTTGGAGTCCCATTGTGGCTCAACAGGTTAAGAACCCAACTAGATTCCATGAGGATGTGGGTTCAGTCCCTGGCCTCACTCAGCAGGTTAAGGATCTGGCATTGCCGCAAGCTGTGGCATAGGTTGCAGCTGTAGCTCCAATTCATCCCCTAGCCCGGGAACTTCCAGATAAAAATTTTAAACTGTCCCAGAAATTAGGATATTAGAAACTCATTGGTGACTTTGAGAGCAGTCTCAGTGGAATCATAGGAACACTCATTTGAACTTTGATATTAAAGAAAAATTTGTGTTCCTGTTGTTTCTATCCACTAGACCTTGTTCTGCCCCTTGAGGGCATTAATGAACAAGTATAATTCCATTTCCATATGACAGCCCATCAGATATTTGAAGCCAGTTATCTTGCATCCCTTGGGTCTTTTTTTCTTCAACCTAAGCAATCAAAGTCTCATGTTTTTGAGTTCCTTCCTTCACCATCCTGGTGACTCCATTCAGAAAATGCTTTAGTTTGTGTAAGTCCCCAAATGAAATATATTATTGTCAGTCTGGTCAACTACCATAGAAAAGAACATGACAACTGTCTGTCATCCAAGGAATTAGACTATTAATTCAGGCCAAAACTACATTTGCTTTTTGACAGTTCTGTCACATCATTATCATTTTTGCATGTCCAGTGCTATCAGGATTCACTAAATAGAGTAATTAAATGCTTATTGTACAACCTCAAAATTTTTCACAAAATTGATAACACTCAGATTGAAGAACTTGAATTACTTTTTTAAACTTCTTTTGAGCTAATGCCTAAATAGGTGATGTTCCTCCTATTAGTTTTTCCTTCTCCATAGGAGTCTTTGAAAATGTAGGTTGATAACTATTAGTGTGTGTGTGTGTGTGTGTCTATGATACGATGTGTTTTCAGCCAAACTACAGTAGATTTGATCGATTTACAAGACAAGATAGATTTTTGTTGGTTGTTTTCCCCTTAATTAGTTCTAAAAATATTTACTAAGTCTGTGCTATGTGCCCAGTACTAGTGATACAACAGTAAGGTACCTTCTGGATCAGGGAGATTTTTTTTAGCTTAGTGGAGACATTTCAATAATGTGTATTAAATGCTGCTTTAGAAGTTAATGGGATGCTCCAGGGCACTCTGATCATCTCTGCCAGCCTTGAGGAAAGCCTCTCCAAGATCGGGTCACCCAATCTGGATCTGGGAGAATTTGAGGGAATTAGCTAGCCAAAGAGGTATAGTAATCTATGCAGAGGTTTTGAGTTAAGATGCAGTATGACTGCTAGAGATAGTAATTTAAGATATGAATTTAGATCAGATCAGTAGGGGTTGTATTTTTTTTTTTAAAGAAAGTAAAAACCCTCACTCGTTTAAGACAGGTAGAAAAAGAACTTTGCCATCCAGTTTAATTGTCTTACAGCTTCTTTAATGATAAATCACTCATTTTCTGGTTATCTGCAAGTCAGTATCCTTAGTTTATGCAGTACTTGCCTATATAGTAAATTTGTTCCCTTACTGAGTATTGTAATACCTTTTCCTTGACTTTACAAATAATTATTATTATTTTTCCAGTTAAGCAGTCTAGGTTTACTTCTTTCTATACTGAGTACTTGTTAAACAACAATCATGTACATTTTAAAAGGAAAACAGTGATCATGTATATATTATTATACTGCTTTTAACAGGTATTTTTATTTTTGTACGTAAACTCTGTTCTTTGGCCACAAGCATGCAGAGCCCATAGACCAGGCTAAAAGGTTTAGTTCTTTCTCCCAAGAGGAATAAGAAACCACTGAAAGGTTTTTAAGTAGAGAGGTGACATGATCAGGTTTGTGTTTTGAAAAGGTCACTGCTAAACTGAAGCAGGATTAGAGTGGATGCAAAGTGAGTAAGAGGAAATTGAAGTCATCTAGGCAAGAGTTGTTGGTAGCAAGGCTAGGGGATAGATACTGGCATGGAGGGAAGTGAATAAATTCTAGAAATACTTTGAAAATAAATTTAACAAGATTTTAGGCATGGGGAAAAGGGTGTGTTTGTGAGACGGAGAGAGAGAGAGAAAGAGACGTATCAAGAGTAAATTCCGATTTTCTAAAAACTCAAAACCACATTTGATAGAGGAAAATAATGGGTAACTACATTCCATCTTGGACATGTGAGATTTGAGACACTTTTGGGCTTCTATATTTAATACTCACAAAAGTAAGTTCCCTTATGGTGAGAAGGTTGAGGACCCAGTGTTGTCACTGTAGCACCTCAGGTCGCTGCTCTGGAACGAGTTTGGTTGCTGGCCTGGGAATTTCCACATGCCATGGGCTCAGCCAAAGGAAAAAAAAAAGGTATTTAAAAAAAGTAACAAAAGCTTGAAAGTGGCATGAAAAGTCTGTAGTAGGGGATGGCTAAGTAAATTATGGTACAATATAATATTTACTGGAATATTATGTGCCCTTAAACATCAGTTACAAGATTGTGACACGAGATTAAGTGAAGAAAAAGTAGAGTAAAATTCAGTAATAATTGTAACAATTTAAGAGAATATCTACAGTAAAAATACTGATAGGAATATAACAAATTTTAGCAATAATCCTGTGTGATAGATGATGAGTGAATTTTTAAAAATTTAAACTTTCCATATTGTAAAAAATTAACCTTAGAAATTAAAAATCTTAGTATCAGATTTCTTTCTTACATCATTGATGTATAATGGCATTGGTTTATATTGTTGCCTGTGTAAACTGATTTAACAGTAATTATTTAAGATACAATGAATTTTTTTAAACATGATTTTCTTTTTTGTTCTAAAGTTGAATAGAGGTAAAGTCATAGCTATATAAAATGAGTATTTTTTTCCACTGTCATAGCTAGTTAGAAAGTTTTCCTTTGATTTTCAGATCTTGGGAATTTTTCTAGATGTCTTATTGTCATTGAATTCTAATTCAATATAGTTTGTAGCTTGAGAACATACTCTTAAGATTTTAATATTTGAAAATATAATAGGACTTATTTTTTGGATTAGCATATGGTTTATCTTGGTGCACATTCCAGAATATATATTCTGCAACTATATATAGAGAGAGAGATAAAGGTGGTTGATGAGGTTGCTCACATTTTCTATTTTCCTAATGATCTTTGTTTTTATTAAGAAATATGCAGTTCAAATCTCCAGAGATAATTTTCTTTCTTTCCTTAGCTCTGTAAATTTTGCTTTAAGCAGCTGGATTCTTTTCAGAAATTTAAAGGAAAAATTATTTTATTCACACACATACATATGTATGAACAAATACTTAGACAATTAGATTTTATAATTTCTTGTATATTTTTATTATTTATATTTTAGTCCTTCTTGTAAATACAAGTTACAATATTGTGTGATTTTCCTTTAGCTTATAAAAAGTATGCTATAGTACAAATCTGCTGTCCATAAATTCTCCCATTTTTTGTTTATCTAAAATAATATTTCACCTCAATTTTTGAATATGTTTTGCCACATAAATTTTGGTTAAGTTGGGGCTTTTTTCCCCCTCAGTTTGAGTAATTATAAATAATATATTCTAGCCCTCATTATTTCTTATAAGAAATCATTTGTACGTGTATCATTGTACTCATGTATGTCACATGCCATTTTGCCTTACTGCTTCCAAGATTTACTCTTTATCATTGGGATTTAGCAATTTAACTATGATGTTTTTAGATTTGGTTTTCTTCACATGTACTTAGTGGAATTTTCTTGGGCTTCTTGGATCTGTAACTGAATATATTTTCATCAAATTTGGGAAAACTTTGGCCATTGCTTTTTTTTTTTTTAATTTTTGTCTTTTTGCCTTATATAGGGCCTCAACCACGGCATATGGAGGTTCCCAGGCTAGGGGTCTAACAGGAACTGTAGCTGCCGGCCTTCGCCACAGCCACAGCAACATGGGATCCGAGCCACGTCTGCAACCTACACCACAGCTCACGGCAATGCCGGATCCTTAACCCACTGAGCACGGCCAGGGATTGAACCCCCAACCTCATAGTTCCTAGTCAGATTTGTTAACCACTGAGCCACGACGGGAACTCTAGCCATTGCTTCTTTAAATCTTGTTTCAGCTGCTTTCTGTTTCAATGTTTAAAACTTCAATTAAACATGTGTTGCACTGTTCTATATTGTTCCACATGTCCTCTGGGGTTCTGTTCAATTTCTTAAATTTTTTTTTCCATTCTTCACACGGCATAATTTCTGTTACTCTGCCTCCGGTTTGCTGATTACTTTTTTCCTTCCTCAATCTCCATCGTGAGATTATCAAGTAAATTTTTCATTGTAGGAATCATGATTTTAAACTTTAAATTTTCTATCTTGGGGTTCCCATCATGGCTCAGTGGAAACGAATCTGACTAGGAACCATGAAGTTGCAGGTTCGATCCCTGGTCTCGCTCAGTGGGTTAAGGATCCAGCATTGCCCTGAGCTGTGGTATAGGTTGCAGGCATGGCTCAGATCCTGCGTTGCTGTGGCTGTGGTGTAAGCCGGCAGCTGTAGCTCCGATTAGACCCCTAGCCTGGGAATCTCCACATGCCGCGGGTACAGCCCTAAAATGACAAAAGACAATAAATAAATAAATAAATAAATAAAATTAAAAAATAAATAAGTAAATAAATTTTCTATCTTTTTCTATTTGTTCTTGTTTCTATTTTTATATTTTCATTTTTCTGTTGATATTCCTTTTCACCTCCAAATTGGTACACTATTTCCTTTAATGCTGCCAAAGCTAAGGATGTTAGGAACACTCTTAGGCCAAAACCCCACAAACTTGAAATTCTTACATAAACTCTTAACAAGCATCATGTCAATGATCAATGTCTTTCTTAGTAAAGAAAAAAATCTATAATTTATTCATATACTCATATATAATGCTCTAAGTTTTGTGGATATCAGAGGTGATGTAGTAGATAGAGAATGATTTTGGAACCAGAAAGACTCTGTTAAAATTACCTGCTTCCCACTGACTATCTAGATAAGTATCTTAGCCTATCTAACTGTACCTTAGGAAGACGTAGTTAATTGCTCCATCTGAAATACTTTTTTTAAGGAGAAAAAAATATAAAAACATCTGACTGAGCTTAGTCTATGATAGGATTCTGACTGAATTTTTCTTCCTTTTTTTACAGAGGAGGATAAATACAATCTTTATTCTCCTTTACTCTTCAAGTATTTCCTGGCAGAAGGAATTGTCAGTGGGCATACTCTGTTGGTTGCATCTGCAAAAGAAGACCCTGCTGGCATTTTACAGGTATAGAATATACAATTCAATATTGCACTTTGAACATTTCATGAAAAAATATTTATATATATGTAAACACGATATATATTCTAGTATATAGAAACTATATTTAAATGCATTAATTGGACCACATACATATTTTTTGCTTTTTTTTACTTTTTAGGGCCGCAGATGTGGCATATAGAAATTTGTAGGCTAGGGGCTGAATCGGAGCTACAGCTGCCGACCTATACCACAGCTCATGGCAATGCTGGATCCTTAACCCATTGAGTGACGCCAGGGATCGAACCCACATCCCCCATGGATCCCAGTCAGGTTCATTACCACTGAGCCATGATGGGAACTCCCTTGTATTTTTTTCTCTTACAAAAAAGTATCCAGTTTATTTGAACATATAATCTCATCGTTAAATTAGCATTCTTGGACAATTTTTTTAAAGTAAATTTTATCAAAGTGAGGAAATATTAATAAGCTATTAAAAATAAAGGGAGTTCCCATCATGGCTCAGCAGGAACAAATCCGACTAGGAACTATGAGGTTGCAGGTTCAATCCCTGGCCTAGCCTGGTGGGTTGAAGATCTGGCCATGAGCTATGGTGTAGGTTGCAGATGTGGCTCGAATCTGGCATTGCTGTGGCTGTGGCGTAGGCTGGCAACTGTAGCTCCAATTCAATCTCTAGCCTGGGAGCCTCCATACGCTGCGAGTGCAGCCCTCAAAAGCAAAAAACAGAAACAAAAACAAACAAAAAAAACTATTGTCATTTTTCTATAAGAAAGCACAAAAAGTATTATTTTTAACATGTACATGTTTAATGTGGTCCGGTCAGTGTTCACACATTTAAAATAGGCTGGATGAGAAAATTATGGCTGATAAGAATTTAAATTGTGTGTATTCTCCATAACATTAGTACATAAACAAAGTTTTTAACTTCTCTGAAAAAATAAAATATTTTTGTAATTTAAAATGAAATGTTGAATACTAATATAGATAAGTAGTATTTTCTCCCCTGTAAGAATAGGTATAGATACTGTGTATTTTCTATATAACCTTCAGTTAGGATTTCATTGTGCCCAACTGAGAGTTATAGGGAAGACTTATTTGTATCAGAAGGTCCAAAAATGAATGACCAAAACCCAAGGCATTAACACTGTTTAGAGATACAGTGGGGGTTGGGGGGGTTGCTATAATTGCTTAGTTTTAATTTTATGATGTATGATTGGGGATTTCTGAAACATATAACCAAGACAAATATTGCTGGTACAAGAAAACGGAAAAGACAACCTTCTAGACCATAATTATCTTAAAACTGTGTATAACTAAAAGACAAGTAAAGGATAAAAAGCCCCATCAGCTGCCTAAGATATATTATATAACCACCCAGCAATTTATCCATCATCCTTTTAAAACATATTCATGCCTATTGTAGTCAAAGCTCCTTTAGGAAGTCAGCATTAAGATGTAACACTGAAAAATTACACCCCTTAGAAAAGCCTATAGAACAATATACAAGATGTTGTTAAAGCTTTTAAAAACACATATAGGAAGTCTTTTTCAATTAACGTTTTATATAAAAGAATTTTCTTGATCATTTCAAATATAGTGATGGGTGTTCTCCATGAAAACTTTCTATGGAATGTTTTCTAATATAGCAAAATTACATTTTAATGTTAAAATATTTAAACATGTATTATAAGCTGATTCTTTTTTTATGAAATAAAAATATATATACACGTGCTCACAAAAACATGTTTTTTTGTCTTGTGGAAGTTCCTGGGCCTGGCATCGAACCTTTGCCACAGCTGCAACCTGAGCTGCTGCAGTAACAATGATGTATCCTTAACCCATTGTGCCACAAGGGGATTCCCTCCAAACTTTTCTTAAGAAATTGAAAATGCTAAGATTTCTCTACTATATCTTTTTATAATTTTTAACAATATGATGTTATATGTTAACATAAAGAGTTAAAGTAAATTTTCAGACATAAATATAAAAGCTATTTCATATTTTATGAAGGTCAGTTTTAAAACTTAATTTGAATATTTTTCAGTGATGACATGCCAGGTAGGTAATATTCATGCAGGAAAAAATATCTAATATCTAGAACAGAGGGTTCATTCTTAACTTGTTGCATTAACTTTTTGAGTTCTCCATTATATATACTGTACACTGTGTAACATCAGCCACAGTTAGAGCAAAGTAGGGGGCTAGAATGCTTTTAAGGAACTTAAGAGCTGTATTTTGTAATGTGTACTCAGGATAAGTACATGGTTGCCAGCAGGATTGTCCTAACTACCTGGGTGTTTACTAAAGGCTTATAGCAAGCATATAATATTTTTAACATCAAACATACCACTAAATAAATAGTTCAAATCTAAAATCAATTATGGGAGTTAACACCGTGGTGCCACAGGATTAGTGGCATCTCTGGAGCCTTGGGATGCAGGCTCAATCCCTGGCCCAGCACAGTGGGTTAAGGATCTGGCATTGCCGCAGCTTCAGTGTAGGTCGCAGCTGTGGCTGGGATCTGATCCCTGGTCCATGGATTCCGTGTGTCACAGAGTGGCCAAAAAAAAAATAAGAAAAAGAAGGTAATCAGTTGTGGTGAAACTCCCTATGTTTGCTATTGAGAAAATCTTTCTTAATTCAAAATGAATGCTTTATAACCCTTAAGAATGGAATAAGTTTCAATTCATTAAAATAGACCGTATCATATATTTGATGAATTAATATAGTAATAACTTAGTAACAAAGTAATGAAGTATGAAAATTTAATCTAACATCTTTAGAACTCTTTTACATGGACTTTAAATCTATAATATTTTAATAATTCAAAAAGCATTGTTTTAAATCCCCAAATATCAGCCTTTTACCCCAATGTTGAACTCATTTGTTAAGCTCTTATTCATTGACCTTGTTTTTCCTTTATTTGATTCCCTGATTTTAATTGAGACCAGAAATATTAGTGGATTTAGAATTAAATGAAGCAGTATTATTTGCTAAACAATATAAAGTTTGAGTTACTATTTAAAAAGTTTCTTTTCCTTCTGTTAGTTTGATGTGAAGATTAAGTCTGTTTGGTGTCCATCCACTATTTATTGATCATGGAACAAGAGTTAGAAATTTAGAGGGTGGTCAATTGTTTGCTCATAGTGCATTGTATGCAGTCTGATCTTTTGTACATAGAATACAAAAATGTTCAAATCCAACTAATGTTTTTCTTTAGAGCAAAAATTGAAACAGCCATAAGAAGGAAGTTAAACACCCCTTGGTTGGACAAACATATTTTAAATTATATTAATTTAAACATTTTTAAAATTATATTAATCTCCAAATTTATAGTTTTATGATTCAGAACAAAAGCAATACATCATATTATAAATAATTAAAAATTGTTTATGGCCCTTCTATACTCCACTTTTTGCAAGCTTTATGCATATTGAGTACCTTATACATTTTCCCTCACACTTATACTTTTTCTAGCCTGTATAATATTTAATGTATTTTGTATCAGAACTGTTTTATCACTGTGTATCTTTTGTCATAATATACAAATATTAAAAGACCTTTGAAGGCAGAGCTGTAATCACAGTATGTTCCCTTCATTTCTTTGTCAACATTTTATTTGTTCAGTAAATTATCGGGCTATCTATAAGCTTTTCAGTGCTTACAACACTGAAGTGCTAGTTGAGCCGGAAATTTGCTATTTGACCCCAGGGTTTCATTCTTTTTTTCTCCCCCTAGCTACTTGTGAGAGCTTATTTAAAATTCTGAGTTCTCCCCTGGCAGCCACAGTTAGAGCTTCTTTGGCAAACTCAAAAGACTGAGAAAAAACATGCAGAGTCTCAGTACTGCTTCCAGTGACCTACATTTGTAGCCAGCTTTTAAAAGATGGCATGTGCCTTATTTTCCAAAGAGGAAATGAAAGATAAGATGAAAATATATAAGAAGGTAAACCCACCTCTCTATCAGTAGTTAGTGAGAACATTTTTGACACATCATTAAAATAAACACACATTGGCCCTGATGTTTGTTCATCAGTCAACAAAAGAAAGGAATTTTACATGCAGAAAAGTAGCCTAAGTTATACAGCAAAAATGCCATACCCTGATAGGATATTTATCCTCAAGAATGTGAAATATACTTGGGTTCTGAGCTTAGATTTTAATTTCTGTGTTGCTGCTTAATTAGCTGAAAGATCTTGCACAAGTCCCTTAACCTTTCACATCAAGATAGGGATGATACCCTGCCTACCTTATTCCAGAGTTAAAAATTAAAAATGAAATATCTGGAGCTTTCTAAATCTTAAAGCACTTATCCCAGGCCTCACGTTTACTATCACAAACATTATTTTGAACCCATAAAAAAGAGAATGGTTGAGAATACTTAATGGTTATGGGTATGCTCAAAAGAAATGTTAAAATCTTAGAGCTATTATATAGCACTTTTATCATTCTTGGAAAAGAAGCCAAAGTCAGAGTTAGGAATATTAGAAACAGAGTTCAGGGGAGCTCCCTGGTAGCCTAGTGGTTAGGATTCAGCACTTTCGCTGCTGCAGCCAGGTTCTGGGAACTGAGATCCACATCAAGCTGCTGCACACCATGGCCAAAAAAGAGGAAGAAGAAGAAAACAAAGAATGAAACAAATAGAGGTCATTTTTCTTTAGTTTTTCTGGAAAAAGTATTCAGAAGAAAAAGTATTTAATCCTTCTGTGAAGGATAAATGACTTCAATTTTGAAAACCACAGCCATTCAAACTAAAAGAAAGTACTTTTTCATCAGTCCCCCAAGTTAACAAATTGTCCTATTTAATGAAACATTAAAGTATATCATGAAAGGAGAAAGACAGCATACCATCAAGGGTCATATATTAAACAGACAGTGTATGAAGACATATTATGTGCAAAAGAATAGCACTACTGTTTAAAACCCACAAAAAGGTAAGCTATTTCTTGAGCTAGTTTGGGGGCAATTCTTTCAGTGCCCAGGGTTTGTTTTTTGAAATTTTAAGTTTTGTGTACCAGAAACTAACAGGCAATTACAAAAAAGGGCCTTAGTTCCTCACATCCATCTTTTCATATTATGGTATATTAATTAAATCAGAGACACTTGAACTGTGCATACTGATTTTGTAAAACAGTCTCACTACAACTTGGGTAGCATACATGTGTGTCTAAAAATCTGTGCTAGATTTCAAAAACAGGACAGACTATTAAAATGACTTAAAGTGAAAATCATAAATAGATCTGAAACTATGAAGTGAAGCTTCTTACCTTTATATTTCTTAAAACAGCAGGGTACTATAGAATTAAAGAAATCTGTTTTATGCTCTTACCCAGTTACCCTACTTCTCAGTAGTCAATGAAGAAAAAACATTGTTCTTCTAACACCAAATTACTACAGAAAATAATTTTCAAATTTAATAAAAATAAAGTGAAACCTCATTTCTTTTGGTACCCTACAATGCTCTATGGATTTTCGTTTGTGACATTTTCCATAAGCTGGGTTTTTTCTGGAAAAATAAAAATATATATGACATCAAACAAGTGAAACCAATCACTTTTGTGTTCCTGAGCTAGGAATTTAACTTACCATCATCTCTTAAATAAAGATAATGCCAGATTCCATTCCTAACTGAGATTTCTTTGACAACACATATCCATAAAACTTTAAAATACTTACTTTCCAACAATGTAAAACTTCTGTGACCTGAACTTAATAATTAGTTGTTAGATTTTTGGCACTATCTTAACTTTTTATTCTTTTTTGATAGGCAAGAAATAGATTTATTAAAATAGGAAGCTTGTAAGAGATGCAAGTAGGCAGTCAAGGAGGCTCTGCCTTAACTTTTTAAATAATTGTATTTATAAATATTTTAGTTGCATCATGTTTTTAGAAATTGCATTAAATGAAGTAAGTCAGAAAGAGACAAACACCATATGATATCACTTATATGTGGACTTTAAAATATGGCACGAATGAACAATAATATGTTCAAAACAGAAACAGACTCACATAGAGAACAGACTTGTGGTTGCCAGTGAAGGGAGGTGGGAGAGTGGGATAGACTGGGAGTCTGGGGTTAGTAGATGCAAACTATTACATTTAGAATGGATAAGCACTGAGGTCTTATTGTATAGCACAGGGGACTATATCTCTTGGGATAGACCACGTGGAAGATAATATGAGAAAATGAATGTGTATGTTGTATGACTGGGTCAGTTTTCTGTAGAACCGAAATTGGCACAACCTTGTAAATATACTGTAATAAAAAATTTTTAAATATTAAGACAAAACTTCCAGCATTAAGATAAAAAAAAGAAATTATTTTAGAGTTCCCTTTGTGGCTCAGTGGTTATCAAGTCCAACTAGGATCTATGAGGATGCAGGTTCAATCCCTGGCCTTGCTCAGTGGATTGAAGATCTGGCAATGCCATGAGCTGTGGTGTAGGTCGCAGTTGGGGCTCAGATCTCACATTGCTGTGGCTGTGTTGTTGGCCAGCAGCTGCAGCTATGATTCAACCCCTAGCCTGGGAATTTCCATATGCCGCAGGTACGGCCCTATAAAAAAAAAAAAAGGTAAAGAAAAAAATTATATTTTGTTATATCACTTAACATTTAAAGGAATTTTATAGAAATGTTTTCCCAACATAAGAATCCTTCTATGACAAGTAGTTATTGTATAACCTATTTGTTTAATATAGATTTTCATATATCATGTTTTCTTAAAAAAGATTAATATACAAATATCTAAGTTGATACGTTGAGGAAAATTGATAAAATTTATATGGACCTCATAGAGACTTGTTCTTAACAGCTTGACTGTTCTGATTTGTTATATATGTGAGAAAATAATTATGGAAACTAATATCAGAATTCCAGGAAACTCTTTAAATTCCTTTTATGTCAATACCATCCGTAGGCAGTATTGAAAGTATGTAGCTGCTGTGGTCAAGACTAGGAATGTTATATATGGTATTAGCAAGCATATTCTAGGGCCTCTATCAGGAATTTAAATTTGCCTTACTTCATTTTCCCATTATCAATACTAGATTGCAGTCAGTCTCAAGGATTAACACATGTCTTACCTGCTTTGAGATACTGCTATGACTGGTGCTCTTAAAAATGTGATGGTTTAGAGTGTAATTTTTTTTTTTTTTTTGCTTTTTAGGGCCACACTTGCGACATATGGAAGTTCCCAGGCTAGGGGTCCAATCAGAGCTATAGCTTCAGGCCTAACCACAGCCATAGCAATGCTATGGGATCCGAGCTGCATCTGCAACCTACACACACAGCTCAAGGCAACACTGGATCCTTAACCCTCTGAGTGAATCCAGGGATTGAACCCACATCCTCGTGGATACTAATGGGGTTCGTTTCTGTTGAGCCACAACAGAATTAGTATTATTAGTAGTAGTAGTAGTATTTTGTTTTGTTTTGTGTTGTTTTACTTAGTACAACTCTTTCCCTTCATTTCTTTTTTTTTAATAATGATTTTTTTTCCATTATTGCTGGTTTACAGTGTTCTGTCAATTTTCCACTGTATAGCAAGGTGACCCAGTCACACATACATGTATACATTCTTTTTTCTCACATTATCTGAGTACTTCTAATGCAGACTTCCATTTCCTATTCTTCATGTTATCCTCCTTCCCTCTCTCGTAGTCAAGGAAAATGAGAGATTTTTCCTATCTTCTTATCACATTTCTGGTTTCCATGTGAAAGAGAAATGTTATAAGGCTCAAAGGAAAAGTATTGAGAACACTGCTCATATCCCAGTGGTTTAATTTTCTATTTTTCAGATTAATATAGTTGATGCAGTTGCCAAGTTACAAGCATCGTTTTTGTCAGTAGCTTTTCATGTGAGTTAGTTAAAATAACGCTGGTGTTGTAATGTGAAAGTGTTTTTCACCTTTCTTGTAATATCAGTAATTTTGCCCTTTTTGTTCAAGAATAAAAATATGAAATTTCACTACGATGTTCCCTAATATGTAGTGCATTTTGATTGTAATATGAATGGAAACAAATTAACTTACTAATTACTAATCTAAAATCTATGAGTTTTAAAAAAACTTTTAATGTAATGTCAACTGTACCCCAGGACCTTCAGATTTACTCCATGCAATCTATGTTTCTGAGTGTTTTTAACAATTAAAGTCACTCCTCCCCGCCCCCATGCTTTTAAGTATTCAAATGAAGATAGTGGTGGAGAACATATCTTCAGTATATAAATATTCAGGTTAGATATTGGGAGTATGTTTATATTCAAATTATGATAATCAGTAAATCTTTGGATTTGTTTCTCTTTCCAACTTTCAGAAAATAAACGGCCCCTCCAAAATCCCTCAAATCAACAAAGTAATATCCTTACTGATACAATATAATATACTTACTGATACATGGATAATGCTTAAGTAGTATTAATTATACAGTTACCAAAACCTGGAAGGATCAAAAGATTTTATTTTTAAGAAGGATTTCTCATGCTGCATGGATTATGTTGCTACATAATAGCTCAGTAGTACTTCTCCTGAATTGTAAAATAGCTTAGAGAGGAGTATGAGGCCCATAGTTGGTGTAATGCATTGGTAATTAAGAGGGTGGGAGGTTAAGCTTCATTAACTGCTGAGGGATTGTATCTTGGGTTTTATTATGCCCTAGAGAACATAAAAGGTGAGAAGGGTCAAACTGTTGGAATCAGATTTTGCTTGTGCATCTGCCAAAACAAAGACCACAAAATAATATAGCAGTAAGCACTGAATAACATGAATTGAAAAGGAAAGAAATGTATTTACCACATCTTATATATAAGGATAAATGTCTCTGGTGAATAAAAAAATACTGGAGTGTATTTTGGTATTGAAAGTTTGCAATAATTTGGTTTCATATAGATATTTTGAGTAGAATAAGTAGTTGGTTTTGTCCAAAGCTACTGCCAATTCCTTTATTCTTGTTAATTTTATAATGTTATATGTTTGATTAAAAGGGAAATTGTATACTTTCCATACAGTCTTTTGTATGGAACTTATGATGCCTGCTTTTTGTTTTTATTTATGAACCTTGTTACCAGTGTATGGGGACTGTAAGCACCACATTGCAAAAAGTACCAAAACTCTGATATATATTCTTTCTCTTAGGAAGTAAGGATATAACGACCATACGATGCATTCTATTTGTACAGTGGGTTGGAAATCAAGACTAGGGATTTTCAAAAGTATGAAGGAGGATCCTGATATGTGATTGACAGCTGTGATAGCAGCATATTGAAGGGCCTATTCTTAGCATTCTCTCAAAATAGGCTTTTTATCAAAACATCAATTAAATTTTTTGTTTGATTAGATACAGACATTGCAATGAATTGTTAGGTTACAGACACAGTCATCATCTCTGATAGGGTCAGTGATTCTCTGGGAGCAGGGTAGATGATGGCATACTTCAAAAATTTTAGAACTTACCAATATAACAATGTGTTGAATATAAACTCCTACATATATTCCTGAGTATTAAAAGACAAAAGTACCAAAATATTTTCCCACAAAATATCATTTCTTGATCATTCATTTTCACTTGAATTCTGAATAGCAGTATTGAAACCATTTTAAGACAGAATTTTCATATAATTGATTTTTTTAAATAGAATTATATAGGATGATCTGAGAACTCTGTAAAGAGTTTTTTCTTCCCAATACTTAAAAACCACACTATTGAAGATTCTTTATTTATATGGACCAGTTTTTAAATTTGAAATTTTTGTTCAGATTACTGGTTAAAAGAATGAAGAGTAACCAGGTGTTCATATTGGTCTTAATTAGATAAATTACTAGCATAATACCATTTATCTATATCATATTGAGATAAAACGTTCTTATGGAATGCTTAAAAACAGAGATGCTAAGGGAACTTTGGCCCACTTACCAAAGAAATACCATATTTTATCAAATCTAATATGTCATCAATTTGTAAGATGAATTGTTATTTTATGTACCACCAATACAAAACCACTGCCAAATAAACTAGGGCAGAATGTTCTTTTTTTTTCACTTAGGATTTTTGTTTAATCCTTTTTAAAATAGTTTCCTTAAACATTTAAAAAATCATATCACAGTTATATATAGAAAGACAAGCAAAGATGTAACATACATAAAACTTACATTCTTATTACTACTGTAATGAAAAACCTTCTGATTCACATTGATATCACTTTTTTCACACCTTACATTTTTCACTTGATACAGTTCTCTACATCATCAAGAGCTCTGGTGATCCAGCATTTCTTCAAAGATGCTCCGCTACTGCATTCAAATTTTATTGTAGAACAGTTACATCCATTGTGCAAGTGTTGTTGCAAATGCTTTCTTGATTGTCTCAGGAAGTATCAGTGGAAGTTTAATAGAAAGCCAGGTTTCATAGTCTTCCTTAATTGAGCCATATGTAAATTCTTGACTAAAACGTTGAAGTATTTACATTTGTCCACCTACACAACAGAAATAATACCAAGATTGTACAGATGCAGACAATGATAACTGTATCTGCTGCCCTGCTACCTGGGTGACAATTTGATAAAATACTATCAATTATAAAATACATCCTGATTTCAGAAATAGTACCATGTGAAGGAAAAAATTAGTTAGAATAAGTGAAGTAAAGTAAATAATATGCCTAATTTTTGACCTAGGTTCTGATATGTTAGAATTACCACTTCCCAGAAATCGTTGTCACAAATCTTAATTGTCCTCACTCACTGTAATGCCATCAGCTTAAAAATTATTGCAACTTTTAGTGCATTGCTGTTTCTTGGGAATACTCCTGTGTCCCTATAAAACTGGAGTTTAACCTGTGTTCCTTAAAATTTATTTCTTTTTTTATTTTTCCTTTTTAGGGCCACATCTGTTGCATATGGAAGCTCCCAGGCTAGGGATCGAGTCAGAGCTGCAGCTGTGGGCCTATCCCACAGCCACAGCAACTTAGGATCTGAACTACATCTGTGACCTGCACCACAGCTCAGGACAGTACTGGATTGTTAACTCACTGAGTGAGGCTAGGAATTGAACGAACCCATGTCTTCCCAGATACTTGTTGGGTTCATAACCTGCTGAGCTACAATAGGAACTCCAAAATGTTTTTCTTGATATGTATTTAATTCAGCAGGATCATGCAAGTGCTATCTGGCTCCTTTGAGAAATATCTCACCAGGAGGAGAAATTTTATTAATGGAAAAAACATTATTTCTACTGTAATTAGGAGATATTAAATCTGGTAAAGCAGGAACTGAACATTTGTTTGGTATAGGTTTTTCTGTGAAATACTAACATTAAAATAAGCTGAAACAATCCTGTCAGTAATCAAGTTCTTCAGAGGAAGTGTGTTAGTTTTTTCTTTTTTTGGCTGTGCCCTTGGCCTGTGAAAATTCCCAGGCCAGAGACTGAACCTGTATCACAGTAGCGACCTGAGCCACTGCAGTGACAATGCCAGATCCTTAACCACTTGTGCCACAAGGGAACTCTTCTTTTGTCCTTTAAAAGGTGAATAAATTTAGTGTGCTGAAAGAAAATTAAGGAAATATACCTTTAGTTTAAAAATCTATCAGCCCTATTGAGGTGATCTTGATAAGACTGATTAATATAGTTATTTATAATTTATAAAATACATTTTTTCCCTCAGGAATTTTTCACTGCATTTGCAGTTGGAGGCATATTTTCATAACACATTTTCAGTTTAGAATTTTTAGAGATATACTTTATTATAAAAATATGAAGTCCCCATTGTGGCTTAGCAGGTTAACAACCCAACGTACATAATAGAATAAAAAACAGCTAATTTTCCTGGATTGAGAATTCTAGGTTTAATATCAGATTTCTTCATACTTTGTTGACTTTTTTTCCCTTGTCTTTTTAAAATCCAGTGTTGCTGAGACATGAAACTGATGTGGAGACAGCCTTATCCCCCAGGCCCACGCACTCCAGACTTGTGGTGGGAGGGGCAGCCCTAATGATCTCTAGATCAATTTTTGGGTCCTTCTTCACTTTTCTTGAAGGATAAGCTCATGTTGGATGCCAAACAGCTCTGTGGTCTTGTCATGTAAAATCCAAGAATTCCTTAATTCCATCTTGCCTTCTGTGGTCCTTTTAGTTTAGACTGGCAAACTCTCTACTGACATAATCACATCTCTGTTCCTGGCTTCTTTGGAGATAGCTGATTAAGTCTAAGAGTTGCACCTATGATCTCTTTATCAAATGATTATTCAGGAGTTCCCATTGTGGCTCAGTGGAAATGAACCCAACTAGTATCCGTGAGGATGCAGGTTCAATCCCTGGCCCCGCTCAGTGGGTTAAAGATGACCACAGCATTTCTGTGAGCTGTGGTGTAGGTCACAGTTGTGGCTCAGATCCAGTGTTGCTGTGGCTGTGGTGTAGGCTGGCAGCTGCAGCTGTGATTCAACCCCTAGCCTGGGAACTTCCGTATGCCATACCTGTGGCCCTAAAAAGCAAAAACATAAAAATTTAAAATTAAAAAATAAATATAAATAAATAAAATGTTTCAGCCATGCCTATAATGTTATTTCAGAACAAGCTTTCTCATTTTTTGCAATGTTGATGGGCTGAAAATTTTCCAAATCTTCAAGTTCTGGTTCCTTCTTGCTTGACAGTTTCTTTAAAATATTGCTCTCCTTTTGTTTTTTACCATAAATCGTCAGGAGAACTAAACTATCCTTTCATAACTTTGCTTAGAAATCCCTCAGCTGAATATTCAGTTTTATCAGTCATAAGTTATGCCTTCCACAAAACAATTGAACATAGTTTAGCCAAGTTTATTTGCTAGTTCATAACAAGGATCACCTTTCCTCCAGTTTCTAGTAGTATGTTCCTTATTTCTAATAAGGCTTTGCCAGACTTGCATTTAACATCCATAATTGTAGCATGTACTTCGAAACTTTTCCAGTTTCTGCCCATTACCACGTTCCAAAGCCACATTTACATTCTTAGGTATTTGATGCAGCAGCATACCATTTCTTGATATTAAAATCTTAGTAACTTGGAATACCCTAACAAAATATCAGAGACAGGTGGCTTAAACCACAGAAATTTTGTTGCTCACAGTTCTGAAGGGTGGGAAATCCAAGATCACGGTGCATGCTTATTCAATTTCCAGTTAGAGCTCTCTTTCTGACTTGTAAATGGCCACTTTTTCCGTAAAGGCCTTATCTCCAAATACTATCATATTAAAGGGTTAGAGTTTGTTTATTTTCTGTAGATAAGTTCATTTGTACCATATATTACATTCCAGATATGTGATATCATGTGGTATTTCTCTTTCTGACTTACTTTACTTAGTATGAGAGTCTCTGGTTGTATCCATTTTGCTGCAAATGGCATTATTTTGTTTTTATGGCTGAGTAGTATTCCATTGTGTATATGTACCACATCTTCTTAATCCATTCATCTATCAGTGGACAAATAGTTTCCATGTCTTGGCTATTATGAATAGTGCTGCAGTGAGCATAGAAGTACATGTATCTTTTTCAATGAAAGTTTTATCCGGAAATATGTCCAGGAGTAGGATTTCTGGATCATACGGTTTCTTAGCTACAGAAGAGAAATGAACTCATGGACATGGAGAACAGACTTGTGGTTGCCAACGGGGAGGGGGAAGGAGTGGGATAGACTGGGAGTTTGGGGTTAGTAGATGGAAACTATTGCATTTGGAGTGGATAAGCAATGAGATCCTGCTGTATAGCATGGGGAACTATATCTAATCACTTGTGGTAGAACATGATGGTAGATAATATGAGAAAAAAGTGTGTGTGTGTGTGTATATATATATATATATATATATATACGTGTATACACAAACACACACACATATGTCAGAGTCACTTAGCTGTACAGCAGAAATTGACAGAATGTTGTAAATCAACTATAATAAAAGTTTTTTTAAAAAAAGGATTGAAACTTAACCTAATTTGCAAGGACATAAATATTCAGTCCGTAGCAGGTGTTAAGGATGAAAAGATGACTCAGACGTAGTCCCTGCCCTTAAGGATCTCACAATGGAATTTTTTCCATCATACCTGGTTTAAAGTGTTCTGTCAGTTTTCTACTGTACAGCAAGTTGACCCAGTCACACATACATATATACATTCTTTTGCTCACATTATCATGCTCCATCATAAGTGACTAGATATAGTTCCTACTGCTATACAGCAGAATCTTGTGGAATTTTGATATTTGAAAAGGCTTTTATAATAATAAAGACACATAAAGCGTTTTTATATAGACCTTTTTTTTTTTTTAATGGCTGCACCTACGGCATATGAAAGTTCCTGGGCCAGAGATTGAATCCGAGCTGCAGCTGCAACCTGCACTGCAGCTGCAGCAACATGGAAGACTTCTAACCCACTACACCGGGCCAGATCTCAAACCCGCATCTCCATAGCGACCTGAGCCTCTGCAGTTGGATTCTTAACCTACCTGCCACATCAGGAACTCCATTATAGATTTTCTTTTTACGTTGAGGCTTCTAAAACACTACTCTAAGAGTAATACTGGCAACTCTAGCAATGATACAAAGTCACATGCTTTCTGTTGTGTTGAATTTTATAGTGAATGCAATATGTACCTTCAGTTTTCAAGGAAGAAACATCTGTAGTTAATGAGGTGGAAGAGGGGAGGGGAGGGAAGAGGAGTAGACTGCTACTTCCTCTATTTCATTTCTTTCCTTTAACCTTGCAACTCCACTTCAGAGAGGGTCTCTTGGGTTGGAGAGTCATCCTTATATATGGATATTCCCAAAAGAGCTATCTTTCCCTCAAGCACCAGTCACTCTTCCAATCTGTGATAGTTTTAATACAAACACACTGCTTAATGGAATAAGAAATATTTAAGCTGTTCTTCCTAAGGAGAAAGATAGTATACCTAATAGTCCCTTTGAGACTTCATAACTCACTCAGTTCTGCAAAATAAACATTTTTTATTATTAATAGGAAATATCTATTTTAGTATTGATATAAAATGAGTAAAAATGAGTATAAAATGAATAAAAATGAGTTTGGGCTTGGTGGAGTTTACATATACCAGCATCAGCACTTTCTTATGACATTTATTTGCCTTCCTATTTGCATATTGCTTTTTTTTCAGGTTTTATGTCTATTTGTATCCTTAGATAAAATACGAATTTTTGTTCCCATATAATAGCAACACACTCATTTTCTTTATCTCTGTATTTCTCCTTTCAATATATTTAACTCCCCTTCCCTGGTCAAGTCAGCTTTTCAGTGTTTACACTATGTAAATTTATTAGTTACAGTGTTTAACATTCTATAATTATATGTGTATCCCCCTTTTTGGTGCACCTATTTTTTTTTTCTGGAGTTAATAATTGCCTCATTTTTTTTCAAGTGTATCAACTACCACTTCATCTCCAAACTTCCCATTAAAGCCCTAAAGCTCTTCCTTAATGTGTCCAAGCATCATCTCACTAGACTCCCTCTTCCTTTTTTAAAAGCACTGCTTGCTCTCTAGGCTGGCTTCGCAGCTGTTACTCAGGCACTTCCCTTCTTCTTCATTGCAATTGCCCTAACTTTGCTCCTAGTGGAGCACGTCCTCTGGTAACATGAAAGGGAGTGAAGTAGAGGGTAGCTATGAGGTGATGGACGGTTTTTTGTTTAACTTTGTATGTCTGAAAATGTCTTAATTCTGCCCTTAAATTTTACATTAGTTGGTTGACTATAACATACTAGGCTGGAAATAAGATGCCCACCGTAAAGTCCAGTATTGCTATGGCAGTTTGATGCCATTCATCTTCCTGATCTGCCCCCACCCAACCCCAGGAAGCTTTTCAGATATTTTCTCTTGTCACTCTTGTTCTGACATGTCAGAATTATGTACATTGGTGTAAGCCTTTTTTTTTTTTTTTCCATTCATAATTTGAATATTCTGTAGGATTTTAAATATAAAATCTCCTGTTTTTCATTTCTGGAAATTTCTCATAGATTATTTCTTTGATATTTTCCTCTGCTCTACTTTCTCTTTTTCTGTCTAGAAATCCTTTTACAGTAAAGTGTAAACCTCCTGGAAATCTTAAAAATATTTTCTTTACTCCCATTTTCTATCTCTTTAAGAGGCAGTATATCGTAATGGTTAAGAAACTGAAAAATAGAGGAAGACTGTCTTGGCTCTGCAATTTAAACTACTTTATGACCTTCAATAAGCTAATTAACCTTTGTGCTCCAGTGTCTTCATCTTTAAAATGGGTTTTGGGAGTTCCTGCTGTGGTGCAGTGGCTTAATGCTCTGGCATCTCTCTGTGGCATTGCCTGTTGGATCCCTGGCCCTACTAGTACAGTGGGTTAAGGAACTGGTGTTGACGCAGCTGTGGCTTAGGTCAGAGATGTTGCTCGGGTTCAAACCCTGGCCTGGGAACCTCCATATGCTGCAGGTATGACTGAAAAAATAAAAAAATAAATAAATAAATAAATAAATAAATAAATAAATAAAAGGGGTTTAATAATAGTACTTATTTCTTAAGGTTGTTTTAAGGATTAAATATATTAATTATATAAAGTGCTTAGAATAGTGTCTAGCAGTTGGAAAGCACTAAAACATGATAGCTACTGTGGGGTTTTTTTGTTGTTATCATAACTATCATCATCATCACTGTTCTTTTATTCTGAGAGATTTGGCCAACTTGATCTTCTTTCATTTCTGATCAATTTTTTTTTTCAAATCTGCTGTTCGGTTTTTAATTTCTAGACACTCAGGTTTTCTGGTTGTTCCTTTTACTGGAGTATTTTTATTTTTTTATATATACCATCGCATATAATAGGTGTTAACTATTTATTCTTTTTGTCCTCTTTATCTATTTCTGGCATAGCTTCCATTTCCTGGTCATTTGTCTTGGCCTTTGAATTCCATATGAGATGATTTGCTCAAATATCTGGTAATTATTGCCTGTCCTTTGACAATGAAGTTGAAAGACTAGAAAGCTAATTGGGAAGTGCTGTGTATTTGGGCACAGAACATGTGGTCTGTGAGATTGACTGGTATCTCTATGAAGCTCTTTTCTCTTTGTCAGTTTCCCCAGGGAGGAGTCCTCGACTGTCCCAGTCCCCTGCCTGTCCTGCATAAGGATGGTTTCTGAACTTCTGAGAGCCTAGAGGTGGAAGCTGACTCGGGGTGGGGGTGGGGAGGAAGGAAGTTGACTCACTACTCCTGTCCGAAGATTTTCAATAAATTGCCATGTCTTCAATATGTATCTCACCTCTGCCCTCTGCAGAGCTCCTGCTTCCCAAAGTTAGTCTAATTTGACCTCTTCGTTTCTCTGGCACAGTCAGGGAAGGGTAGTGTCATAGGTCTTAGGAGAAAGTAAGGCATCTGGAGACCTTACCTTTGCTTTTAAAGATTTTCAACCAGTTCTTCGGTTTTCACTCAGGAGTATTGCTCCTGGCTTGCTGAAATTCCATACTGCTTTGTTTTCCTAGTATGGTAATTGTTAAAATTTGTTAAAGGCAAATACTGGAAACTAGGGTGTTTATTATTACTATTTTCTGTTCTTTCTGTGTGTTTTATTTATCTCAGAAAAAAATAATAATTTGAGATGCAAGGAATTTGTTATAAATAACAGTGTTTATTGTAGCATTCTTAGACAGCAAACAACCTTAAGATTCAACAGTAGGATAATGATAAACTGAATTTTGATTTTTTTGGCCATACCTGGGGGCATGTGGAAGGTCCCAGGCCAGGGATTCAACCCATACCACAGCACGAGCCACAGCAGTGATAATCCTTAACCCACTGTCCTGCCAGGAAACTCCAATAAACTGAATTTTGGTTAAAGCGTATAATATAATATTACACAGCCATTAAAAATCTTAGTTTTGAAAAAAGATTAAATGTGAAAATGCTCATAATATCATAAAAAAATGTAAACTACAAGTAAATGCATTATAATATGCACAATACTATACATTTTATAATATACATATAAAATACCAAAAGGGAAATTATGTTCAGAGTTATTATTCTTGGGTGGTAGATTAATGGTAATTATTTTCTTTTCTTTTCTTTTCTTTTTCTTCTTTTTAGTGCCTCACCCATGGCATTTGAAGTTTCCCAGGCTAGGGGTCGAATTGGAGCTATAGCTGCTGGCCTATGCCACAGCCACAGCGACACCAGATCTGAGCCATGTCTGCAGCTAACACCACAGCTCACGGCAACGCCAGATCCTTAACACAATGAGTGAGGACAGGGACCAAACTTATGTCCTCATGGATGCTAGTTAGATTCGTTTCTGCTGAACCACGATGGGAAGTCCTATTTTCTTTTTTTATATGTTTCTATATCTTAAAATATTCTTTTTTTTTCTTTTTGTCTTTTTAGGGCCGCTCCTGCAGCATATGGAATTCCCCAGGCTAGGGGTGGAATCGGAGCTGCAACTGCCAGCCTATACCACAGCCACAGCAACATGGGATCTGAGCCTTATACCGCAGCTCATGGCAACGCTGGATTCTTAACCCACTGAGCGAGGCCAGGAATGTAACCCACATCCTCATGGATACTAGTCAGATTCTTAACCCACTGAGCTGCAAAGAGAACTCCATATATCTTAAAATTTTCCGTGGGGAACGTTTACCACTTTAGAAATCAATAGCTATCCAATAAGTGTTTATTTTTTAATAAGTATAGTTAGATGCTATTTTTATAAGTTGAAAAAATATAGTGAAAAATATTAAATTTTTGTTGGTAACACAAAAAAAATTTGTGTTGGGCTTTGAAAAATTACCAATCTTACAGATAGCTGCTAGGAAGTTGTTTTTAAAATTTTGATCTTTGGTTTGCCTTGTTATATAAAGGATTTAAATCATCTTGTTTGAGCTATAGGGTCAGATCCACTGAAAACAGTGCCCAAGCAAAGAAGGCAGTTTATGATCTATTACGTGATTAATTATGCATGAGTTGATAAGGCAGGGGGTTGGTTGGTGAAGGACAGAAGGCATACAGCTTTTTAAGTATTGAAAATTTTAATCTTTCATCTCCTGATTTTACTTTTAAATAATTAGGTTGTGATGCTTCTTTAAAATCATGGCTAATGTCAGTATAAATTATGTCATTGACAGTTGTAACACCTCATACAGTAAATAATCTGAATTGTGGGATGAATAAATAAGCAAATTTTCCCACTTTCTAGACCTGCCCTGCTCAGTAGAGTAGCCATTAACCACATGTAGTGTTGAGCACTTGGAGTGCAGCTAGTGCAATTGAGGCAACTGACTTTTTCATTTTGTTGAATTTTAATTAATAAAAACTTCAATTTAAATAGCCGCATGTTGCTAGGGCAAACCGTATTGAGCAGCATAATTCTAGACCAGTGGTTTCGTAAGCAATGCTGATATATCTTTATGAGATTAACAAAATGAAATCAAATCCTTGTATCCTCCACATACTTGAATCTCATAACCCAAGAGCTCTTTCTAATATATCATGATCTGGGAAATAGCACGAAGACATTTCTGAAAGTTTTTTTTTTAATTATATATAATATTTGATATCTGCATGAGGAGAATCTATAGTAGTGTATTGTATGGAATTTCAACAATTTTATGTAGAATTGTCTCATCTGCATCAGCTTTGCCCTTGTCAAAGAGGCCATCTGTGACCACCTTAACTAAAATAGAGCCTCTGCCTTCTTACCTTACTCCACTTTCCTGCATCTATTATCATGTAATTTATTACATAAGTATTTTCTTATTGTTTTCCTCCCCAAATAGTATGAAAGCTTATAAAGGTAGTATCCCTAGTGGGTAAGAGCACATACTTCCCAGGTTCAAATCTCAGCTCCATCTTCTGCTTGCTCTGTCTTTGGGCAAGTTAACTCACCTCTTTATGAATTCTTTTGGGATTGATGAAAACATTCTGAAATTAGAGTGATAATAATTGCACAACTCTGAATATACTAAAAACCACTGAACTTTATTTATACTGTAAAATGCTTAAAATGTTGCATTTTGTTTTGTGTGACTTTTATTTCAATAAAAATACATATGTATGTGTGTATAAACAACCTTTAGATGGATGTTACTATAAGTGCACTTTCTCTGCATATTTTGAACATTTTCATCTTTAACTTTAGGAAATGAGCATCTGTTTTATCAGTACTAAAATTAGAATCATTATAATTTTCTTCTTACATATAAAAGTTTTAAAATGGTGAAATATCTGTGAGTAGATACATATTTAATGAGATGTATAAGGAAATGCTTACCCATTTTTTATATTCTCATCTTATTTATGTATGTCAGCCATATTAACAAGAAGTCTAATACTTTAGGTCTAATTCTTTAATACCACACCCCTTAATGTTAGAACATTTCTATTCAAAAACTGATGTACTTTAACCAATGAGAGACAGTGTTGTATAAATTTTAAAAATACATGTTCCATCTTTTTTAAAAAAAGTAATTTTAAAAATGTTTTTGCGGAATTATGGGTGACTTGTCATAACAATTATTAAGTGTTCCTGAGATGGAAAAAAAAGTTAATACAAATATTTATACTGAATATTGCTTAATATTGACAATACAAAAACATGTGGCTCTAAGTAACAGTTAAGACAATTATTTGACTGAATTCTCATAATCATTTATTGAATGCTTAACATATGGCCGGTACCATTCTCTGCATTTACATTTTTAACTCATTTATCTCTTACAACAAACCAATGAAGTGAATACTGTTATTTACATTTTTCCAATAATGATTGGAGACATATAGAGATGCTATAGGTGGTCGTGGTAACCACAGACACAGCTAATAGTGTAAGATCAAGATTTGAATCCAAATGGTCTAGTTACAGAATTCAAACTTATAACCACTATGCTGTACTGCACTGTATGCCTCACAAATATTTGTTTCCATTGGAAAAATAAGTTTCTTTGTATTTTGTAAGATATCAATGCTTTGGAGGAATAATGTATTCATAGTTTAAATGAAATAACTAGTTTGTAATACTGGCATAAACTATAGAGTAAATCCACTTTGAGATCTTTTAGGAGGTGACTAAAATATATGATAGTTACTGTATTTTCTAGGTAATTAGTTGACATGATTGTAAGCATAAAAAATTTGATCCTGAAAACTAAAAGGTGCAACATAAACAAATTTGACTCTGTATTATCTTTACCATTCCAACTAGTAAGAAACAAAATTATTATATGTACTTTGCTTCTCCAAAAAATGTATGTATTTTTTTAATCTGCAATATGACTATATTACCTCTTCACAAAACAATGTTTTCTTTATGTTTTTTTGTAGCCACTCAGTAGGTCACTCAATAGGTCAGCTTCCAATAAAGTAAAGGAAAATTGGAATTCAGTGTCTCTTAATTTAATTAGAGATTTTTAATTATATTTTCATTGTTTTAGAAGAGACATAGCCTTGCAGGTGCAAAACTAATGTTTGATGTGGGCAAAATAAATGTCTTTATTCTTAGTTGTTACTTCACCCATTATTTCGGTGAATGAGTTTTTTGAATTCTAGAATTACAAACCAGTAAACAGATTACGCACTTCCTTTATTTTTACCTTGTGGCAAATATAACAGTAATTATATATAATACGTAAGTACTAATTCCAGACTTTGCTTTAAGTGTATAAATTTTCTTTAATGAGGATAACCTCTTGTTGCAACAGCATTTGATTTTTGCAGAAATGAAAATTTGAATATTTTCTTGAAATTCTGGTTCAGTGGTAAAAAACTAAACTTCACATTTAATATCATGTTAGCCCTTTTTCTGTTTTAGAAATATCTATATTGTCATGATGATTATACTTGAATGAATTTTAAGGTGTCCATTTTTTAAAAATTAATTTTATTGAGATATATTTTACAGTGTTGTATTAATTTCTGTTTATGGCAAAGTGATTCAATTATACATATGTGTGTGTGTATTCTTTTTTATATTCTTTTCCATCATAATTTATCACAAGATACTGAATATAGTTCCGTGTGCTATACAGTAGGCCCTTGTTGTTTATCCATTCTACATGTAATAGTTTACACCTGTTAACCCCCAATTCCCAATCCACCCCACCCCTTCCTCACCCTCCCTCGCCCTTGGCAGTCACAAATCTGTTCTATCTGAGTCATTTTCTGCTTCTTAATAAGCTCCTTTATGTCATATTTTAGGTTCCACATAAAAGTGATATCATATGGTATATGTCTTTCTGACTGACTTAGTATGGTAATCTCTAAGTCCATCCATGTTGCTGCAAGTAGCATTATTTCATTCTTTTTTATGGCTAAATAATATTCTGTTGTGTATATATACCACATCTTCTTTGTCCATTCATCTGTCGCTGGATATTTAAGTTGTTTTTATGTTCTGGTCGTTGTAAGTAGTGCCGCTATGAATGTAGAAGTGCAGTTATCTTTTTAAATTATAGTTTTATCTGGATATATATGCCCAGGGGTGGAACTGCTGGATCATATGACAACTCTATTTTTAGTGTTTTAAGGATGCTCCATGCTTTTGTCCATGTATGGTGCGTGGGGGGGGTTCCCTTTTCTCCACACTCCAGCATTTGTTGTTATTTATACTTTTAATGATGGCTCTTCTGACCTGTGTGAGGTGATACTTCACTGCAGTTTTGATTTGCGTTACTCTAATAATTAGCAATGATGAGCATCTTTTCATGTGCCTATTGGCCATATGTATGTCTTATTTGGAGAAAAGTCTGTTTAGGTCTTTGGTACATTTTTTTGTTGGATTTTATGTTTTTTTGTTGTTGTTGAGTTGGATGAGTTGTTTGTATATTTTGGAAATTAAAACCCTTGTCAGTTGCATCATTTGCAAATATTTTCTCCCACTCCATAGATTGTCTTTTTGTTTTGTTTATGATTTCCTTTACTGTGCAAAAGCTTATAAGTTTGATTAGGTCCTATTTGTTTTTACTTTTATTTGCATTGCCTTGGAAGACTGATAAGGTATCAATTTTTAATACATTGGAGAGTTTTAGTATTGCTAATATTATAATTTTGAAAGTTGTCACTTTTTTTTTTACCATAGATGCTCAATAATGTGTCATTCTGTTTTCCTAGGAACTTCCTGCACCAATACTTGATGATAATTGTAAAAAGGAATTTGATGAAGATGAATATAATCATAAAACACCAGAAACTAACATTAAGATGAAAATAGCTTGGCGTTACCAGTTATTACCCAAGATGGAGGCAAGTCAAACTATTTCTAAAATTTGCTAATATATTTGTTTTCACTTTATAGAATCTCTACTGGTATACTTATTACCCTTTAAATGCAGTACAAGTATATTTGTTTATTTAAATAAACAGATAGTTTATTTCATTTGTAGAGTATCTTATCAAGATGACATTTTTCTCAGTTTTATTATGAAGTAATTGACATATATCACTTATTAAGGTATGCAGCATGATGGTTTGATTTACACATGTTGTGAAATGATTGCCACAGTATGTTCAGTTAACATCCATTATGTCATATAGATAAAATAAAAAAGGAATGAAAAAAGAGAAAAAGATTTTTATTTGCGATGAAAATTGAGTATTTATTGGCTTAACAACTTTCTTATGTATTATTCAACAGTCTTAACTATCATTACCATGTGCATTATATTTTTAGTACTTACTTATCTTTATTTTATTTTTTTATTTTTATTTTTATTTTCTTTTTAGGGCCACACTCATGGCATATGGAAGTTTCCAGGCTAGGGGTCAAATCAGAGTTGCAGTTGCTGGCCTGCGCCATAGCCACAGCAATAAGCAATACAGGATCCAAGCCAGGTCTGTGCCTACATCATAGCTCATGACAACACCTGACCCACTGAGTAAGGGTATCAAACCTACATCCTCATGGATACTAGTCAGGTTTGTTCCTGCTGAGCCATGACAAGAACTCCCATACTTATCTTATAACTGAAAGTTTGTACCTTTTAACCACTCTCTTCCAGTTCTTGATCCCACTACTCTCTGCCTCTGGTACCCAAAGTCTAATCTATTTTTTCTATGAGTACTTTCTGTTTTGTTTTGTTTTTAGATCCCACATACAAATGAGACCATACACTATTTATGTTTCTATCTTATTTCACTTAGCATAATGCCAATAATTTCCATCCATGTTGTTGCAAATGGCAAGATTTCCTTGTTTTTATAATACAGTATTCCACTATATGTGTGTGTGTGTGTGTGTGTGTGTGTATATATGTATATATATATATAAATCACAACTTTTTTATCCATTTATCCATCAGTGAACACTTAGGTTGTTTCCATTTCTTTAGTTATTGTAAATAACGCTGCTGTGAACATGGGCTTGCAGATACCTTTTTGAGTTAGTGTTTTAATTTCCTTTAGGTATATGCTCAGAAGTGGAATTGCTGCATCATATGGTAGTTCTATTTTTAATTTTTTTGAGGAGTCTCTCTACTATATTCCGTAAATGCTTACACCAGTTTACAATCCCATCAACATTGCACAAGAGTTCCCTTTTCTCTACATCCATACCAGCATTTATTATCCCTTTTCATTTCCATGATGGCTCTTCTAACGGACATGAGATGATTATCTTAACAACTTAACATCTTAGTTTCAATTTTGTTATTGAGCATCTTTTCATGTACCCTTTGACCTTTTGAATATTTTTTTGGGAAAATGTCTATTCAGGTCCTTTGTCTATTTTTAAATTTTAATTGCTTTTTTTTGCTATTGAGTTACATGATTTTTCTGGATATTAATAGTTTGCAAAAAATTTTTCCCAATCCGTAGGTTACTTTTTCACTTTATTGATAGTTTCTTTAGCTGTACAGAAGCTTTTCAGTCTGACATAGTCCCATTTATTTATTTTTTATTTTGTTGCTTGTGCTTTAGATGTCATATCCAAAAAATTATTACCGATACTCATGTCAAGGAGCTTTATTCCTATATTTTCTTCTAGGAGTTTCACAGTTGCAGGATTTACACTTAAGTCTTTAATGCATTTCAAGTCAGTTTTTGTGAGTGGTGTAAGATAGGGGTCCAGTTTCATTCTTTTACATGTGCATATCCAATTATCCCAGCACTGTTTATTGAAGAGTGTGGCTTTTCTCTATTGAGTATTGTTGGCTACCTTGTCAAATTTTAGTTGACCCTATATGCTTGAGTTTATTTCTGGGCTCTCAATTCTGTTCCACTGGTCTGTTTTTATGTCAGTAGGATACTGTTTTAATTAGTGTAGCTTTATAGTATAGCTTGAAAGCAGGAAGTATGATGCCTTCTACTTTGTTTTTCTTTCTTAGGGTTTCTTTGGCTTTTGGGTGTCCTTTGTGTTTTCACATAAATTTTAGTAGTTTTTTTTTTTTTTACTTCTATAAAAATGTCATTAGAATCTTGATAGGGATTGCATTGAATCTATAAAAGACTTGGCAGTATTAACATTTTAACAGTAGTAATTCTCCCAATCCATGAAAACAGAATACCTTTCCATTTATTTGTGTCTTCTTCAATTTCTTTCATTACTGTCTTGTAGTTTTCAGAGTAGAGATCTTTCACCTCCTTGGTCAAATCTATGCCTAAGTATTTTATTGTTTTTGATGCTATTGTAAATGGGATGACAGTTCCTAAAAATAAAATTATGTCAATTTTCATTTACCCAAATAGATTATTTCACTTCTTCCACAATCACCATATAGAATCTTTTATTCTAGGGTTGCAAGTCAGAGAAAGTGAAATAATTAAGCCATTTTTCTCCAGTATAGTTACCTATAAACATTTAATATAAGTAGTGGTCCTTTGGAATTACTGTTTTTATTCCTGTACATTTCATCTTCAACCATTACATTTTCAAACTCAGTTGTCTGGTAACCTCATCTCAGACAGACTAAGAGACAGAAGGTGAGGGGAAATTTTCTGAGAAGTCAAAACAGATGTCAGTAAATCTACCCACTAAAGCTCACAAACTGCTCCTATCGAAGCCCCATCCATTTGATTGTTTCCTTCATTCATTTTTCAGAACGCTTTAATGTCTACCAGACATTGTCATACTGGTAGAAAAGCGAAAGAAATTCTATCTGAATAAGACACAATTCCCATAGTCCACACATTTCTTTAAGTCGTCCACATTGACGTCAGTGTTACCTTTCCCAAAGACAGAAATAGGCTTACAACACTCCTTAACCGCAACTGCCTAATTTGGTTTCCTGCTTCCACTGCCCCCTCCTAAATGCATGGCAGACTGTCAATCATATTACCCCCCTGTCAAGCTTAGACACAGCTTTAGAATTCTCTTCAGAGTGTCTGGATGGTCAGTACCAGTAAATGAGTATTAGAATGTGAGAGGAAACCTGTTTGCCATTATAAGCCTAAGTATGAAATATAAACTTTTCAAGACTGTAGACAAGATTTATATAACCTAATGCAAGCCTACCTTTTTAGTGTCTGTCTTGTGTACATAAAAAACACTACATTCACCCTATCCTATGATAATTGCTCCTTATGAATTTTTTTGTGTTTCTGCTGGTGATGCTTTTCACTTTCTTATTCACCAACCCATTCTTCTCCAAGTTCAAATGTTATATAATTATCTAGTTTGTTATAGTTGTTTCCATGGCATTTCATGTATTTTCAAGTACCTCTGTTTTTTATAGTTAGTCGTTAGTATAATTATTTTCTTCCATTAGACAGAATTCTCTAGAGGGCAGAGAGCTTGTTTTATTTCTTTTGTATCTCCAGCACCTATATTAATGTCATTTATTTTTCAGTCATAAAATACTGATTAAGCATCAACTGTGTACTAAGTATGAGATGTGTTGTAAAAGGTGGATATTAAGCAATGGTAAATTGTTCTAACTTAGATGGGAAAGTGATTTGAATAGTATCATTTCTAAGTGTGATTTAAATGACTATAAACAAACTACAAATTGGAGAGAGGATATTTGTAACTGATTTAATAGAACAAGGAATAGTCCACCAACCCAACTCTTTTAATGGGCAAAAGGAGTTCCCATTGCGGATTAGTGGGTTAAGGACCTGATGTCTCTGAGGATGCAGATCCCTGGGCTTGCTCAGTGGGGTAAGGATCCAGCATTTCCACAAGCTGTAGTGTAGGTCACAGATGAGGCTCAGATCCAGTGTTGCTGTGGCTGTGGCGTAGGCTCACAGCTGCAGCTCTAATTCGACCCTTGGCCAGAGAACTTCCATATGCCATAGGTCTAAAAAAAGATAAAATAAAATAGACAAAAATATGAAAAGGAAATTTAGGTGACCCTTACACATATAAAACCAGATACCAAATGTCAATTGTAATAAAAGAAATACAAACTAAAACTATACTGCTAACCGTTTTTTCTTATTAGTCAATAATTTAAAATATTTGGTAAGATACTACCTTAGCAAAGGTAGGGAGAAACGAATACTCTCATACTTACTCAGATGAAAAATGAAATTAAATGTATGACCTGTTTACAAGGCATGTTGTTTTAGTAGCAAAAGACTGGAAATAACCTAAATGTCTACCAGTAAGCAACTAATTAAATAAAGCATGGTATATGTGTACAGTAGAATACCATACATTTGTATTAAAAAGTAAAAGGAAGTTCTGTCTAATCAAAAGTTGCAGGCATAGCATAGACTGTGATTGAAAACTGGATATAAGAGATCAGAATAAATAAATGTAGTTATTCTGCTTAGGAAAATGTGAGTTAATTGATAAAGATTAAAATAGACAAGGAATGGCAGTCTAGCACTTGAAAACCCTGATAGCAAAGAACTTCATGTCTTTAATCTAGGCAGATTCATAAGTAACTGGGCTTAAAGGTGACTCTTTTATAAAGTGAATGTGTTCTGACTTTTCTACTGGTTCTGAAAGTCATTGAGAGAACATAAGCTCTAAGTTGAATTTAGCTGTGGTGTAAAGACAATATACCAATTCAGTTTTAAACTGTATAAAATACTTGTATCTTCCATTCTTTTTTTTTCCTCTTAGTTAAGCTTTTGTCTTTTCATTGGTCACTGATATTCTTCAAATGAAACTGCTGATGAAAATATACATAATTGAAACTGTAAGCCTTTTTTCTTATGCTTGTTATAAAATCTGTTTAAACTTGGGGAGAAAGTTCTTTGTTTCTTTATGTATTATAATTATAGGAACTTGCCTGTTTTATGGTTTAAGAGAATACTGCTTATTTTTTTTTTTCCTTTTTGAGTATGGTATACTTACCGTAGTCACTATGGGAGAAAACTTCACAGAGGTTACACATTAGCACAAAGACCTCAGTTTTCAAGGCTGACGCCTTGAGTGTTTTGAAAATCATGCTCTTCTTACAATGATCTTCCCCACATGACTTATTTAACCATTTTCTTCAGGACTCCACTAAAATATCACTTTATCAGAAATGTCTTCCTTTTTCACTCTATATAAAATAAAACCAGTCTCTCTCATCCCTTTTCACTGTCATATTTTTATTCAGGGAACTTTTTATTACCTAGTAGCTAATATATTGTCTGTCTCCTCCTAGTAGAGTGTGAACTCAATGAGAAGAAAAGACTTTGACTATTATGTTTTACTGGCATATAGTAGGTACTTCATAGTTTTTTGTTAAATACATGAATTAATGAATTATATAGTATGAATTAAATGTTAAAGTTAAGTTGCATTAATTAAAACACGTAAAATAGATATTTGGAATTTACATTCATTGGTCAAACTTAAATTTACTAGTACTGACAAGTGAGTTCTGTCAAGTTTAGAAAATAGAATCATCTTCAGCCTCATTGCTTTTCTTTGAAATGTCACTAGCATGGATATTTGCCTGTCACAGCAATTTTATATACGACCTTTTCCCAAAACTGACAGACTTCAGTGTTCACTCATCATTGTCTGCTTTCTAGATCCAGACCTTACTTTGCCTTTATCTGTTTAAAAGCAATAACAAACCCCTAGGTTTTCTGTGTTTTACTTAGGACAAAATATAGCTAGCACTTCTATGACTAAAGATTAAGCTGGTAGTCCAAAACAGAAAAGTAATCTGGTGATTATCAGAGATGCTTTTTTTTTTTTAGTCTTCTTAGGGCCATACCCACGGCGTGTGGAGGTTCCCAGGCTAGGGGTTGAATCAGAGCTGTAACCACTGGCCTATGCCACAGCCATAGTAATGCCAGATCCGAGCCGCATCTGTGACCTACACCACAGCTTATGACAACGCCGGATCCTTAACCCACTTAGCAAGGCCAGGGATTGAACCTGCTTCCTCATGGATGCTAGTCAGATTCCTTTCTGCTGAGCCACAACAGGAACCCCAAAGATGCCTTTGATTATAAGTTGTCACCAGGTCCTAAGAGTATAGTCATATTCCCATTTAGGGAATGCAAAAAAAAATAAGAACATGTACACCTAAATAAGTAACACTAGCTCAGTAAAACATAAAGTAGGGCTTCTTCCTGTCGGAGGGATTGTATAGTTTTTAGAAACTCATCTTCCCTCATCCTGTGATTTTGATTTTCTCCTCTGGATGGACATGCCTTCGTTCTGATTCAATCATCAAACCCTATTCCCTCTTCACCCCAAGAATTAATAGCCTGCAGCGTATTCTGAGACTGAATTTTTTCAATATTGTAGAGCTCTACTACCAAGCCTAAGACAGCTCCAGCAATTTATGACAGCATATTAGATTTTTATTATATTAAATCCTCATTACACTTTGGCTTTCCATCTTAGTGGTTCAGCCACAACAGTCCTTGTGATAGATGTGTGCATAGTATAGATGACAACAAATACCATTTTTCCAATAAAGCAATGTAATTGCAAAGGATCATGATGGATCTTCTGATTCCCTAATGAATCATGACACAGTAATAATAATTAATAATATTTATGTAATGCTTTATAATTTACAAAATATTCATTTCCAGTATTTCATTAGAGTCTCATGACAGCCTGGTGAAATAGTTGTTATTGGCTCTAATTTCTGGTGATTGAGCTGAGGCTCAGAATGGTTTGTAACTGTTTGAGTTCCTGCTTTCTGACATACCATACTGAGAAACAAGAGATAATAACAATAATAGGAAAATGTCTTGGGAGTTCCCACTGTGGCACAGTGGGTTAAGAATCCAGCGTCAGCAGCTCAGGTTGCTGGGGAGGCGTGGGTTCAATCCCTGAACTGGCACAGTGGATTAAAGGATCCCTTGTTGCCACAGGTGCAGTGTAGCTGTGGCTTGGATTCAACCCCTGGCCCAGGAACTTTCATATGCAGGGGGGTGCAGCCATAAAATTAAAAAAAAAAAAAAAAAAAGGAAGAAGAAGAACAAATGAAAGAAAAAGAAAATATCTAATCTACACTGTTTATTTGTGGTGCAGCTTTTCTCTGAAATTTTTGTTTCTAACACACTGAAGGTGAGGGATGGTATTTTGTTGCTTTATGCTCCTGCTGGACCCCCATCAAAGTTCATTTCCCTTTAGCACAATAAATTTTTATTGAACCATTCCCTTTTACCCTCTCCCACAGTTGACGAAGTAAAGGGTAAATTTTGAACATGAAATTGAAGTTTTCATAATATAAAACTAAAGCAATGTCTTCTTATCAAACTGAGGAAACAGAATAGTTATTAATGATAGTTTGATTTTTTTTAATGCATTTATTTTTTCAGGAAGTTGCTAGTTTTTCATGGAATACTATTACTATTATTGTTGTTGTTTGATACAAAGCTTTTAGTGACCTTTTAGAGGAAATATTTTATGTCTTTGTTTCGTAATTCTAGACCAGAAGATTTCACAGCATTGCAATAATCTGATTATATGTTAAAGTTATGTATCTTGGGTAGACAAAACCTTACAAAATTGTTTTTTTCTGTAAGAGTATCTCTAGTTTTCTTTTTTTATTGAAGGATTAAAGTTTTTCATCATTAATAATATGGTTAGTATCTACCTTGTGAATATTTTAGCTGCCATATCTAATCTTAATTTCTAAAAAAATTAATAATTTAATTGTAATAAAAGCTTCCAAATTTATTTTTACATTTTGATGAATTATTTGTGTTCCATATGTAAACTGTCACAGCATGAAATCAATTTTCTGCCTTGATTCAACCCAAATCTGAAATTTCTATCACATTAATATTATAATTAGAAACATTGATAGAGACGGCAATTTTAAAAGCATACTTTGCTTCTTGGCAGTTTAGCATATTTCTCAAAGTGCATAGGACTTCAAGAACCTTCAGTCCACTAATAAATTTATTAACTCAAACTTAAAAGAAGTGAAAAGTCTCTCTTTCTTTCTATCTCCCCATGGCCAGTCCGCTAAAATAGATTATTCATGCTTATTTGATTCAGGTAGGCTTTTGCAAGCTTCCCTACTAGGCCTGGGAATGTGGTACACTGAGGCCTTTTCAGAGGCTTCTGACATAGACCAAGCTTTTATTGCATGGTGTTTTATTATTACCAAATCCTAGTCTCCACCCAGTTTGTAGGCACTCTGCTTATTCTTTTGAATCAGGAAAGGTTATCACCTACCTTAATCCATGCAGCGGTGTGGATTAAAGACACCAGTGTGCCCCAGGATTCTCAAAGAGGATCCTGGAAACTTCTTGTTTCTTCTTTTTTGCTGTCTTTACTAAATTCTATTGGGCCTTAGGGGGATTTGCAACTGAAATGGGCAACCTGGTGTTTTTCTCAATGAAGACATCAGATCAAAGTTCAGTTAGTCAAGGCCTTTCTAAAACATTAAGGGGGCTTGGACTTACACAATAAAAAGATGAGCTCTAGCAGAGATTGCAGTAAAAACATTCTGAACTATAATCCGGATAAAGAATAGATTATAGGCCAAAGAACAGACCTTGTTTAAATTGCTTTAGACTAATAACTTTACATTCAAAAACTTTACACCCTATATTTAAGAAACGAATTTTAATGTCACATAATGTATTTGTCAGGATTTGCATGGCAAATAGATAAATGATGTTTTTGAAACAATACTTTTTTGTATATATTGTATTGAAGAGATTAGATTAAGCCAATTGATAGGTCTTCTTTCATTAATGAAAATAAACAGTACCTATAGGGGGATAAAGAGCCATTTTTTTTTTAGAAAATAGATGTCAAACCCCTGGACTCTGAATCTGAGAATAATGTTTCTATTAGACTTTAAAAATTTTAATTCTATATTACTATATAATTTGATGTTTGGAGGCATTTAAGAATATGAATTCTTGAAGCCCTAAAATGCAAATATCTAGTGTCAAGCAAACGTCTGTTTCTTCTCTAAATTACCAAGTAGTCAATTCAGTCAAATAAAAATCTACTCTGTATATTTCTTCAATTTCTGTGAAGATTATCTAGTTTTGTTGAATGTTCCAAAACTTGTCTCTTTGGTACCAGTCAGGACAGTGGAATTTAAGTAAATTTAGATCAAAGATTTTACTATGAACTATTACTGGGTAGAATCTATCTATAGTTCAACTTCAGATAGAGATAAATGGATAGAGATATATTTCTAATGTGCTGAATGAAAGGAATCAGCCCAGAGTCCATTCAAAACAATATAATGATAATGTTATATTACTAGGCTTCAACTATCCTCTGTAAATACATTCAGCATCGATAGGTATTAAAGTCTTTTATAAAAAAGATAATTGTTTGGAGAAACTGTTAATTAAAAGCACAAAAGAGGAATTATCAGTGAACTAATGGATATGCCATGTTTCCAATTTACTTCATATAGCTTGTGTACATTCTCTCACTTTATCATATGCTTTGTTCCTCCCTATCTGGAGTACCCCCTGTATATTTTATACTATGAGCTTAAATTTAAATTTGTAAGAAATTTTGAATACTGTATATACATATGGTCTGATGAGAATTTAGTTCTAAAATTATGCTCAATTTGTTGTATATAAATAGCTAGTTCTTTGGGACCTCTGACTAAAGAATTAATTTGGTTTTAAGTTTTCATTTTGTTATTAGCAACTGTAAATTATATTATTAAAACCTGAAGTCAAACATAAATTGAATTATATATATATGTGAAATTTTTGAACTGAGGCAGGAATAGAGTATAATAAAAAAGCAAAAAGGTGTTTAATTTCTTATGAAACTTAGGGAACCACCAGAAGTGAAGATGCATCAGAGATGTAAATGTTGATTTCTAACTATAGATAGTTAAAAATAATAAAGTTTTTGATACTTCTTTGAAATTTAATGTCTGTATGTATCAGCTCTTCCTTATTTTGCATTAAAATGCATAAATATGTCAATATTTTGCTAAATATTGGATAAATAAATTGTAGCTTAAGGAAAACAATTTTTTAACAAACAACATGGGTTTTCTTATCAGGCTAGACCAGTATCATCTTCACGATTTGGTCACTATTATGATTTATCAAAAAGAATACCTCAAGAACTAATTGAAGCTTCAAAATGGCATGGATTTTTTCTTCCAGAAAAAATATCAACTCTTAATGTAGAACCCTGGTAAGTTAATGATTTCAATTCTAATTTCAAAGGTAAATAAAATGCATTTTTACCACAGTCTCTGAAAGAATGCATATTTAAAAGTACATATCCTAATAAATGTTAGTTTTCTAGAAAACTAATATTTATTACACATATATGTAACCTTAATTTTACATATATTTCATATTATTTCATTATGTGTGATTTTTTTTCTTTTTCTCATCATGTAACTATTGCACCTACTGTTACTCTTTAATTTGCAACTTGAAAAATCTGGATACCAAATTTACAATACTTGCTGTTTTTATTTTCAGTAAAAATGTGAAATAGCTTTATTTTAGGAATTTTTAGCCCTAAATGCACATAGTTACCTAAATATTACTTATTGATAATAATAGCAATGAAAATGGCATGAAATCACGCTGTTGCTCCACGTTCCTCGATAAGTGCTCTTTCAGAGAGTCAGGAAGTGCATGTGTTTCAATATTTTATTTATTAAGGCTTTCTATTTCTAGTTAGGCTGTAAATATAAGTCTGTTTTTTAGATAACTAGAGAATTTAGTTTCACACTGAAAAAATTGTTAAAAGTTTTAAATATTAAATTAACACAACATATTTATTTTATAATTGGATCAAGGGAGGGTAATTCACAGAACAGATTGTCTTCTCTGTTTTCTTTTGCACCATGAAACCATTATTTTCAAAATGAGATGAGTTATTAAATGGAGATTTAATAAACAGGAAGTTGTAAATGGAAATGACTTAAAAATCTTGAGTCTCTTTCTCAGAAATATTACCTACAAATTTAGTGAAGACTTTCCTATTAAATCTGTTTCAAAAAAAGAAAATTCTTCATTAGTGTGTTCTCTGGTCTGTATGGCTAGAGACTTACAAAAGCAGTGCTTTGATGATGCCTTAGTATTAATAGCTTCCATTGATAGATGACTGCGATGTGTCAGTCACTCTACTACATATTGTACATATCTTATCTAGTGTAAACTTTGCATCAGTCCTGTAAAAAGTCTGTATTCCCATTTTTCCAGAAAAAGATACTGAAATTCACAGAAGTGATTTCTCTGAGCTATTAAGTGCTCAAGTCAGGATTAACCTAGGTCACAAGATCCCTCTCTTCATTCTGCTTTACTGCTTCAAAAGATTTTGGTGTCCTTAACCTTTATCTTTTTGTGTTGTAAAGAGTGCTGATAAATTAAAAATATGAGTTCTGATACTGAGTTGATCCTACTGTTAACCTTGGGCAAATCCCTAAATTCAGTGAAAATAAATATCCTTTTCTGAAAAATAGGAGTGGGGTGTGGGAGACTAGGAGAAATACCACCTGACCTTCCTATGTCACTAAATTTTTTTTGCTAAGTTTGAATGATTATTTTGATTATAATGGTTCCTAATTTTTGTCATTCACTGACCAGACATACAGATACATAGGCTTGGGAAATACGTCAAAATGGTATTTCCTTGATTTCTCAAATAGTAAGTGGTGGAACCGGATTCAAAGTCAGTTCTTTCTGACTCAGAAATTTCTGTTAGCAGTAATGCTGTATTGCTTCCATTCATGGAGTGCTCAGGAAAATACACAGTGAAAAATGTATACTGTGTGACGGAAGTATGAAAATGAAAAATAGTATGTTGTTACTTTTGGAATTAAAAAAATTATGGATAAAACCTTTTTTTAAGCAAAAAGTATGAAGTGTTTTTCATTCATTCAGCAGCTAAAGAGAGGTGGAAATTAACATTTGTTAATTACCTATTCGGTGTCAGGCACTGTTCTGGACATTTGACCATGGGATATCTCATTCAAGCCTCCCAATAACCCTCCGAGAGAAGCAATATTATCCCCCATTTATAGGAAGTTTGTGGTCAGAGATGCTGAGCAGCTTTGCCACTGTTTGAGGCTGTGAGTGATTAAACTGACAGCCAAACCCAAGTAACCAAAATCAGTGCTCTCTTTTTCATACGAAGCTGTCTCTGTTTATTCCTCAATAAATGTATAACACACAAAGCTGGGTGCCAGAAAAATTACATCTTGATTGGCTGTGAAAATATAGTCTTTAAAATACATTTTCAGAATATTTTTTGAGAACTAACAGTTTTTCATGGAACAGGAAGATTTATAGATTTTAATTATCAAGGCAGTATTTCATTTCCTAGTAGTTAACTGATAATTCATTTATTTCATATTAAACTTAAATGCTTAATTAAATGTAATTAAACTTTAAACATGTAATTAAATTAATTTTGAAAATGGGTACTTTACCATGTGAGATTTATTTTAATTTATGAAAAGCATGTGCTCATTTCACTAAAATGAACTTTACTGGTTCATTTATAAAACAATAAAGCTGAGCCTTACAGTTGTCCATACTTTTCCTATAATTAAGACTAGAGGATATGGCCATGTGCCACTATCATATGTGAGGATATAATATATAATTTTATAATTTCTAAAGGCACTGTTGAAACATATAAAGATTTTTTTACGGTAAGAAAAACCAAAGGTCATTTAAAATCTGCTCTAATTTTAAGTTATTAGTAGGTTTGCCAATGGAAAATGTGCATACATAGACTTTAAACTTTCAGATTAAGCCTGGGTATAAAAACCTGAGATATATCACAATAATATTACCCAGATAATTTTGGTTTGCTGTTTCACTGTTATAAACCCAATAATCTCAGTCATAAAACAATGATAGAAAAACTGATTTTGAGAATAATTCTATAGTCTATGATATTTTTAAAATTTAACATTGTTTTGGAGTAAGCTTTGCTAATAGGTATGGCCAAACACAGTTCTCTTGCCTCACTAGAAAGATGCTGTCCTTCTTTCTTTCTTCATTATTTATTAACAAATCTACTAACATACCACCTAACCTACTGCTATAGACTGAATATTTGTGTCTACACATCCAGTGCCCCAAATTCATATGCTTAAGCCCTAATCCCCAGTGTGGTGAATGTTTGGAGATGAGGCCTTTGAGAGTTGATTAAGAGTTAAATGAGGTCATGAGGGTGGGCCGCTGGTCTGATAGGATGGCTGACCTTAAAAAAGAGAGACACTGAGCTCCTTACTCTTGAGTACACACCCAGAAAAAGCCATGTGAGCTAGAAGGTGGCCATCTTTAGCTGACATCAACCCTACTGGCCCTTCCCAGACCCCAACGCTGCTGGCACCATGATCTGAGATATCTAGTCCCCAGAACTGCAAGAAAATGAACTCCTGTTTTTTGAAGCCACCCAATATTTTGTTCTAGTACCCCAAGCCAACCAATACACCTAGTATATTTTGAAATGTTACTTTTTTATTATAGATATGTTGTCTTCAATATTGAAGAAAAAAGAGTAATTTGTTTTTATTTTTTATTTTTATTTTTTTGTCTTTTTACCATTTTAGGGCCGCACCCGCAGTATGTGAAGGTTCCCAAGCTAGGGGTCTAATCAGAGCTACAGCTGCTGGCCTGCGCCACAGCCACAGCAACGTGGGATCCGAGCTGTGTCTGCAACCTACACCACAGCTCACGGCAACACCAGATCCTTAACCCACTGAGTGAGGCAAGGGATCGAACCCGCAGCCTCATGGTTCCTAGTCGGATTCATTAACCACTAAGCCGTGACGGGAACTCCTGTTTTGATTTTTTTTAATTCATGATTTTACTTTTACATTTCTACTCTAACAATAGCTAGTAATTCTTTATATTACCTAAGGTTTTGTGCTGATTTAGTTGAATGAACTGAATTCTGAGAGAACTAGTTATCTTTCTAGGAGAAAATCAGTGGGAAGAGGATAGAAATATTACTTGAGATTTGAGGAATCATTTCATTTTTCTTATCCTACCAAGTCTCTTTATAAGCTTCAACAGAATCTCTGCATTAATCTCTATAATATTTTCCTAGAGGAATCATAGCTCCCCATACATTCCTACTAGTATTCTTCTGTTCATACTTCTATTAGAACACTAATCTCATTACACTGTAATTATTTGTTTTGGCTACATTTTTATCTTCCCCTCAAGCCTTGGAACTCCTTGAGGAAAAGATTGTGCCTTTTTCATCTATTCATTCCTTGAATCTCGGACCTAAGTATTGAGTTGATGGCTAATGAATTAGTGAATCAGTGCCCAAAGCATAGTAATAATTCAAATTAAATATGGCCTTGTTCTTAGCACAGAGATTTAGTGGGGTAAGACCAGTAACTGAAACATGGCCATGTATGAGGATGTTTTATTTCAAAAACACAGATCTCTTTTATTGAGAAGCAGAGAACTACAGTATATTATAGAAGTTACAAGTAGAAAATTCAGGAAAAAGGAATTTTGGAAGAGATCTTCTATATAAGATTAAAAGTTCAGGACAGAAGTCATAAAGTTATACAAGTATACAAAAACTACTCTATTAAAATGACAAAGTAAATCTTCTGTTAATACTAATATTAGAGCTGGGGGAAAGGAAAGATGTAGGTGTGAGGAGGGATTTTATCTACTTATGTGCCGGTGATATAATTAAAGTAAAAAGATGCTATCTGAAATTTTTAAACAGAGAACTTTTTCATGAACCACATAGAAATGACTTGCTTATATGTTCACCTTTCTTCTTTCTTCTTTCTTTCAAGGGGGCCTTTGGGTACATGGAATTTAGTTCATCATCCTGGCATTCTGGCATGCTATCTTCATCGGTATCCATGGGTTTTGTTTTGTTGTTTTCCACTTACCTGCACAATCCTAATCCCAGTCATCTTCCCCATGGACATATTCTCTTTTATTTACCTATATCCTTCCAAATATCTATTCTTCCTTCAATAATTGTTGATCCTTGACTCCTTTCTCTCACTCCCTACATTCAGTCTATCAACAAATCCTGTCAACTCTATCTTCAAAACATCAGGTCCCAATCACTTCTTGCAATCTTTACCTCCACCATACTAACCTAAATCACCCATATTTCTTGCCAGGACTCTTGGAATAGCCTCCTAATTTAATTAGTCTTGCTCCTTGCTCTTTGGTGGCTCCTAGTTTTCTCCAAAAAAACTCTCATGAACTTTTTAACATAATGCTGTCCAATAGAACTTTCTTCAAAGATGGAAATTTTCTATGCCTGTTATGTTCAAAATAGTATCCACTAGCCACATGCAACTAATGATGAATATTTCAAATATGGCACTGAAATTTTTTATTTTTTTTTTTGAATGTAAGTTGCTATATGTGACTAGTGGCTATCTGGGTTAGACAGTACAGTTTTACAACATAAGTGAGCTCTTGTTACTACTCTGGTTCAAACCCTACAATGCCTTCCCATCACACTCAGAATCAAAAACCTCTATCCTAACAGAGATCCATAAGGTCTACATGTCCTTACCTAATATTACTGCTAACTACCTTTCTGATCTCTTTGACTTCATTGAGGTTGGGGAAAAAGGTGAAGGGAATATCAAGGATGCTTTCCAGGTTTTAGACATTAGAACTAGGATTGTCCCATTCACAGATGTAAGCAAACATGCACATATATCTAACAGTATTTATTGAACACTGTCTCCTATATGACCACTTTGTGTGCCCCTGAGTACCTTTTATGAGCCTAGCATTATCTTAAGCTCTAGGTTTATTGTGGTAGACAAAGTAACTGTTATTCTTGACATTTGTAGCTTACAGTCTAGTGAGAAAGTACACAAATTTTTTTTTTAGAAAGCTATGTAACAGACATATGTCATTATGAGTCATGATAAGTAATATAAAGACAAAGTATGCTTCCCATAAATTGGATGGAATGAACTTTGAACTGTGTCCAGGTAAGGCCTCTTTCAAGACCTGAAGCTGGGACTTAAAGAATAAGTAGAAGGCAGTCACACAAAGAGCACTAGGCCGGGAAGTGTTCTTGGTGGAGGGAATAGCAGGTGTGCTAAGAAAGGAAAGAACTTGGTGTTTTCAAGGACCTGAAAGGCCATGTTGCTGAAATAAAGTGAATGATGGTAAGGGCTATAGGAAGATGGGTTCAGAGAGATAGGCAGGGGTCATATCATGCTTTTAAGAAAGTTGCTCATAAAGGGCCAGAGAAAAAACAATAATTGGAAGAGGTTTGGAGTGAGGTAAGTGTGTTTGTTTTTTTTTTTTTTGTTTGTTTCTATTTTGTTCTGTTTAAATGTAAATGGGGAAAACTCATTAAAGAGGGAATGGATGAAGATACATAGAAGAAACAGTAGATGTTTCTAGCTATATGCCGTTGGGTAAATTGCTAAACAACTTGGGAACATTTCTAAACCACTCACTCTGTCTGTTGCCTCTCTCTCTGTTGGCCCTCTATGACAAAAAGTAACACTTTTTGAACATTACTTCCTGGTGTTAAAGGGTGGTTGGTTAGATTGTTTTCTGGAAGAGGCAGGAGGTGCCCCAAAGAAGGTTTGAAAGGACTGGCCCTTAAGATGTAATAGTGTTTCCTCCTCTGGAGGAAAGGAGGGAAGAAAGCAGAGGAGAACAGTGCAGATGCAAACAAATAGGTTTGTACAGTTGGAGGCAGAGTCTTGCGGAACACTGAAGATAAGTATTGATATCTTCTCTTTACTCGGTGGGTAATAGGCCAGGTCATCCACTAAGGAACAGTTACTTACTTAGGAGTTTGGGTTCAATGGACAAAGTTTGAACTGATTGTTTCACAGACTGGAAGAACACACCAACTAGAGAAGTACCAAATATTTATGGTGGTACCAGTCTGTCAAGTTGTGTGACTTTCTTGCATCTGTGCTCATTCCTGGGTGCAAAAAGAATTGAAACTTACTAGGAAGGATAAAGAGCAAAGGAGTTTAAGGTGTTAGAAGGTGAATAAAACGATGGGCCACGTTCTATAGGCTAAAGAAAATGAACTGATACAACTGCTATTGATGTGAGAGGAGGAGAAGGGGTGGTAGACTGGCAGTGGGCTTACTGAACTTAGTAGTGAGGGTAAATGAACAAAACAAGTTGCCAAGATAAGAAGTGTTGATTGAGAATAAATGTTTGAATTAAGACTGTAAACCAAGTACAGCATCTTAATAGAGGGAAATGTCCAGAAACTTGATAAAGATAGCAGCCTAAAGAGAGAATGATTGGGGTTGGGTAAATAGTGAAAGCTTTAAAAAAAAATGCATTTGTGTGTGTGTCATTTTACTTGAAAGTAGGGGAGGAGTGGTTTGAAAGTAACAGTGGAGAACAAGGGGGATGCCAGCCAAATCGCCCAAATATTGACGAAAAGCATCTAAGCTGCAACTTTAGTAAGGTAGACTCAAGTGTCCACCACTGTCAATCCTGTTTGTGTTTCCCACATTACTTGGCTCATTCTTGGAAGTGTTTTAAAAGACTTAATAAATGAAAATACCAATTCAAAAAAATTGCATCTCCATCTTCATAACAGCCTTATTTATAATAGGAAAGATATGAGAGCAACCTAAGTGTCCACCAACAGTTGAATGGATAAAGAAGATGTAATATACATATACAGTGGAATATTAGTCATAAAAAAGGGTGAAATTCTGCCATTTGCAACAAAATGGATGGATCTGGATAGTATAGTCATTAGCAAATTAAGTCAGACAAAGGCAAATACTAAATCTAAAAAACAAAATGAATGAATATAACAAAACAGAAACAGACTCACACATGTAGGGAACAAACTTATGGTTACCAGAGGGGAAAGGAAAGGGAGGAGGGGCAAGATAGGGATAGAGGATTAAGAGATACAAACCTCTATGTATAAAACAAGTAAGCTAATGGAAGAGCCCCGAGAATCCTAATGCAAGCATTTGACTCCACTGAGACCTTTGTACCATTTCCTAACATTTCTCACTCACCCACCTTGATATACTCTTTCAACTAATTAATCATCTTGATACATAGTCAGTTTTTGTCTTCACTCCTTTGCCCTTCTCCTTCCTTGTCTCACTTGCTCAGCAAAACTGCTATTCTGGTTAAATGGGATTCTGGATGAAAATATAGAAAGTGGTAGTTATGGGGAGGAGAGTGTATGAATTGAGATTATACAGGAATAGCAGTTACTACTGATGACAAAGTCTAAGGTATGACCATGGGAGTGACCATTGTAGGTAGGTTGGAGCCAAGATCATTGGAAGAGAGGAGGTCTAGAAACTGAAGGCCAGGGTGTTTGAATGATGAGTAATGACCCAGAGTTGGAGAGATGACAGCAATAATGATTGTAAATATGTAAGTATTTAAAGGAAATCAAAGTCAGGTTGAAGTAAATTATTTTTCATGAAAGATCATAAACACTCTCAACAGTGTCCCTGTCAGACAGTGGCGGCTTGTTTCGTGGTTGCATGCAGTTCTTGCATCTTTATGGTCCAGATCTGTGCTGGTCATAGCCCTCCTTGGTGCCCCTGATACATTCCTCATCCTTATGTGTTCTTCTTTTAGTTGAGTATCCCTGGTGAAAAAAATCCAACTTAATGTTCTTAGGTGAAAAGCATCAAAGAAGAAAAATCAATAAATGACATCCTTTGGGGCAATAATAATGGAATTT
>PVHT021183666.1:17506963-17597054 GCA_004024745.2 Catagonus wagneri | reverse complement strand
ATAATGGAATTTAAAACTTGAAAATTACTTGTGAATAGACTTCACAGTCTTTATAGTCACATGCAAATTATATGCTAATATAACTAGCTCAGCAAACTGTTTTACACAGTTGAAGCATTTGATATTGTGCCTGCTTTCTTATATTTCACTCTGTCATAGATGAATACCTGAAATATATGTGTAAATAGATTTGGGGTAATAAAAATCATATTTTTCTCAATGATTTACATAATGTCAAAGTACTTCATCTTTACATTAATCCTAATTGGTAGTGATAATAGTTTCTTTTTCTAACAAGTAATTAAATCAATATTTAAATGCACCAGAAGTTCTTATTTTTAAAACCTAGCCATGAATCATTTTAATGAGAAAAGTCATTCTTAAAAAAAAGAAAAAAAATCATTCTTAAATCATATAATTTTAAGTCAGAATGGATAACAGAGATTACCTAGTGCAGCATGAGAAAGTTTGGAACCCCAGAACAGAAAAAATTAAGAATTTGCTTCAAATCACACATTTTGCTCCAGTTGTTGGTATAAGTAGAACTAGAACCCAGATCTTGTACATTCTTTCCACTCTTATTGGTATCTAGTTTGTGTATTTGTAAGTTTATGCCTTTCAGTATTGAATTTTCTTTATAAACCATTCACGGAATGAATACAAGTAAGGCCTGTTGGTGAAATTCTCACAAGTGCAACAGAAAGAGAAATATCTTCCTAAAACCAGACACCTGAATACTTTGACCACGTTGAATGGAGCCATGTTCAAACCTCATCTGAGCCACATTAGTGGATTTAAACCCACAGACTTCAATGGATCTAGGTCTCACTCTGAAGCTTTATCTTATTTTAGCCAAAAGAGATAACTTGAAGTTTTAGAAAATTTGAAATTTAAATGCCGCTTCTGTCACTTAATTGTTGTACAGCCGTGGGCAAATTACTTAACCTCTAATGGGTCTTAATTTTCTTAACCATACAATGGAGATAATGGCTATGTTTACTTCACAAAGCTATTGTAATGATCAAATGTTGTGACAGTGATGAAAAAGGTTTTGAGTACTTATGATGTGCCAACACTTTATCAGTTGATATAATTAAAATCAGATAGTCTTTTTAGAAACAACCGCAAGAGCTTATTACCTATGAATAAACTTTTCATTTATCAGGTAATTTCACATATACTAATTTTGTTTTTATAATTTATTTTTTTACAGACAAAGTCTTGTCTCATGTCACCTAAGCTTTTGTTATTATATTTATTCTTTGATCACATTAATACATTTATAAGTATTCTTCTGTTCATTGAGAAACTGCAAGGTAACTACCTGTTATTCATTATCTACTTAATTATAAATAATGCACATGGACAATTTTATTTCTTTAAATAAAGAAAATTTTAAGTGCTTAATATTTAAAGGTAAAATTCTAATAATTTTTATATTCTTTGTACTGTAATAGTTTTAAAGATGTAGAATCTCAAGATAAATAATTTTACTGTTGGAGTTCCCGTCATGGCTCAGTGGTTAACAAATCTGACTAAGAAACATGAGGTTGCAGGTTTGATCCCTGGACTTGCTCAGTGGGTTAAAGATCCGGCATTGCTGTGAGCTGTGGTGTAGGTTGCAGACATGACTCGGATCCCACATTGCTGTGGCTGTGGCGTCGGCCAGAGGGTACAGCTCCTGTTAGACCCCTAGCCTGGGAACCTCCATATGCCACGAGCGCAGCCCTAGAAAAGGCAAAAAGACTAATAATAATAATAATAATAATAATAATAATTTTACTATAAAAGTTGAAAATTAGGCAGAATAGTATACACGATTTGAAATTGGTGCCTTTGAATAAGTTGTAAATATTATGATAACCTAACCTTTGTTAAATGTTTGGAAATATTAATAAGGAAGCCAGGGTCATATTTTTAACGTTTCCTTTCTAACAACTCCTGTTGAGACAAAACTGCTGAACAAACAAAAGGCAACATCCTCAAAATTAAAGAGGTTTAATTTTAAAAAATTTAGTTGACAATACAAGATATTTATTTTCAGCCAAAAAAAAAATTACTGTAAATACTACTGACAAGGAAATATATCTCATGGAGATTAACCTTACTTAGTATTTGCATACTAATACCATATAAACTAGTCCAGTTTTAAAAGTTCTAATCCCATGTATCCCAAAACTAATATTCACAATTAATATACCTAAATCTATTGATTATTTTCCTTCTGATTTTTGTCATCCAAGTGCTTATTTTCTTAGAAATCTTAACTAGTTTAAAGAATTTTATTTTATTTTAGCGTTCTAATTGGTGTTAGTGATTGGGTTGTTTATGTCACTGTGAAATAAGGAAAAAGACTAAGACGTATTTAGCTTTATGTTTTTGTTTTTATTCTCATATTAAAAGAACTCCCTCAAAACCTTTGAAGAGAATCTTAGATCTACTATAGTTACCTTAACAGACTGTGAGACTATGAGAAGCTGAGATAAATAAGATTGTGTTGTTGGATAAATGGTGACAATTAAAAAACTAAGAAGTAATTTTGGTATGTAGTATTTAGTAGTGTGTCCTTAGATAACAAATTTATTACTAAATACTACCAGGCAGATTTTATTAAACAATTTGGGGCAGAGGGAAAAATGCTTAAACTTTTGGCATATATAAAATAATAATGGTCTTAGGTAGGTTCATTATTGGTGGATTAGGATGCACTGGATATGTTTTTGATCCACTTTCCTTTAACCTATAGTGACATTCGTCAAATGGTTGGCTGGAATTCATTTCATAATCTGGGACCTTGGAGCAGATTTTAGCCCCTGTGCAAAGCTAATTGACCCAGATAGGAATTGAATCTGCTGTGTTCAAACAGCAACACTGTGTTCTAAAAGTTGAGCTAGCCAGAACAAAGATATGTTAAGATATGAAATAGTCATAATCATTGTCCATAGGGATTATTTATAGACACATTCCATCAATCATGAAAGTTGAAAAATGTGTTCTTGCAGCCCACTGTGTTTTCTTTGAAAATGGAGAAGTAAGTAATAACTGTACTGCCAAATCCTTCGATTGGAGCAATACTTGTTTTACACAGAACATCATTTTCTCTTAATTTTCTTTTTTTGTTTTTGTTTTGTTTTGGGGTTTTTCTTTTGTTTTTGGGGTGTGTTTTGGTTTTGGTTTTGGTTTTGGTTTTGGTTTTGGTTTTGGTTAGAGAGGTACTTTCAGCCTAGGTGTGACTGTTGAATAAAGCGTTTAGTTTTGCTGAACTCCTTACCATTGATTTTGCACACTTTTGTTTAAGCAGTTGGCTACATTTCCTAACTTCTAATATTGTTTAATGTTACCTGTATGTTTCAAATTACATTTCCTTCTTTCCTTAGGGCGGGCACGTCTGCCTAAACGGTCACTTTACTTGATATCACAGTAAAGCAAATGCTTTTGTATTTTTAAGTTCACCCACAGCTTTTACAGTATTAGACCCTTTAAAGTCTGTGAAATTGCAATGCTCCCAAACTTCATTATCATGGCATTTAATGTTCAGACATAGAACATGGGTTGTCCATTATGAAGAATCTTGAGTTCACTTAATGTTAAAGCAGATTTTCTTACTAAATTTTCATTATATTTCATAGCATTTGTAAAATATTTTAAAATAGTAATATTAATGCTAGTATTCATGGGGGAAACAGTTTATCTTCTTAAATTCCTACATTGGTTTCACTGTCTTCTCTAGACAAAAGTGGAGCTTATATTCAATTGTTTTCATTTGTCTTGAAAAATCAAGTTTTTAAATTGCTATTATTTTAGCAGTTTGTTCTAAGAATATTAAAAGTTTTATGAAAGATGAGCTCAGGTGATCAGGACACTGTTCAGGTGTACTTGGCATAGCAGTTCATTAACTATGTGTTAATTATCTATGATTACTCCTGAAAAGCTGTAGTGGCTTCATATTTTAGGTTGCTTCATTAAATCATTAATTTTCTTGGAGGTAACTAAACCTGACATAATTAAGTCATCTCAGTCTCCACAGATTTTTATCTTCCCATGATGTCAAGAACATGAAGCTAGTTAATATAGGGCACTGCAACTTACTCCATGGATGTACTGACTTTTTATTTTTAAATCCTTTATACTAAGTATATTGTGGTTCATCTTATATCAGAGTACCTCATAAATGTGTAACCTTTAATTGTTTATTTAAAGTTTTAGCTTACAGTTTGTATTTCCTGTGTAATAAAGCCATTTCTGTATTTGAACCCTTTCTTATCAACAGTTCTTTGACTCATGGCTACGTAAGGCTGCTTCAGTTTATCCAGAACATCATTTATGAGGAAGGATTTGATGGATCCAACCCCCAGGTATTGAGTACCTACAAAACCTTTGTATAATGTATGTGATGCTGTTTTCAGACTCTCTAGGGGCAGACCCAGAAGGTCATAGAATAACACAAAAGTGCACAAGCTACTTCTAAGCACAGAGGATGTAAATAAGTGGAGCACAGACAACCTTAGTTTGACTGTAAATATGTATTTAGAATTTTAGCTAAGTTCTCAGTGGATGCACATAAGATGTTCACACACATTGTCAACATTATTTTTAAATATGTGTTTGTAGTACCTGCAATTAGTAAATAGCCATAATTTGAAAATTACTGTTAAATCTGTATGATTCATACTTTTCTATCTAAATTTTTTATATTTCTGTCATTCAGGCCTTAATTTTGAATTAAGAATAAGGTTTATGAATAAGAATTAATTACTTCAAGATTTTACTTATTATGTTACGCTTAGAATTGTCTCATTGAATAAAAGATACATTTTTATTTGCTACATTAAATATTTTATAATTTAACTCTTTCACTTCTAGCTCTGTTTTTAAAAACCTCCTCTGGATTCCTACTATTAAAAGTATTCTCATTAGTTTAACTTTAACAAAATGAGGGAAATTTTATTTCCAGATATCATGCCTTTCACACTTCTTCTTTAGTAATTTTAATTGCTATCGCTGCTAAAAGATTTGCTTTCATGTATATTATTTTAGCAGAATTACTTTCAGAGCACCATTATTTTTATTGAAGAAGACAAAAAAGCCAAAAGCCTTATTTTTGGCATTATCAACTACATTTGCTCTTTATTCATATCATAGATATTTAAATATCCTTAATAGCTTTATTGCTATATTTAATACTTTGTTCATGGCAAAATACCTACTTTTAAAATTTGTTTTGATCTTCAATTTAATAGCAGCATTGAAAATACTTATATGTGTATGGTGAAGCACAAACATTCATTTATAGATGACTTTTCATGTATGTTACAGTTTTTGTGTTGGCCTGTGGTGATTAGTACAGTTTTATTTTGCTTATTGTTGCTCCATTTTTGGTCCTAGCTAAGATTTATGGGCACCATGTCATCTTTTTGGTGGCAGTGCCCGTCTGGAGAGGTAAATTGGTCCCTGACAGACACCTCTCCCCACTCGCTCTGGTAACTATGGAAACAGGCATGTCATAACAGTTCCTGTGGTACAGTGTGCAGAGCTGCTGCTCTTGCAGAGTGATGACACATCTTCTAAGAGCAAGAAATTTTATAGAATGCAAAAAAACCAAAGGCAATAGCAAAGAAAGACATTCATACTTACATATATATATGTGTGTATACACACACACACACACACACACACACGAAGAACCCTTAAAAAGTAAGTTATTATTGGAATGGAATGAAGGTTTGTTTTCTTCCTTGTTTATTTGAGTATGAATCAATACCATTTTCAACAAACAATATTTTATTTCGTGAACATTGTTAGACAACAACCCGGCTTGGGTCTTGGAACCAGAGGCTTTCATGAAGATTAAACAGGGTTGGGATAGACATTTTTAGAGTGAATACCAAGAATGCTAAAAAAAAATTTTTAATTAAATACCAATAAGTTATAATTATAGGTTTTTACTTTTATTGGAACTAAAATACAGTTAATGAATTTCTGTATTTTAAAATTATAAATTGTATCATTTGCTAAATTACCTAGTCTATGTATCTTTCTCAGAAACTTTAAATGACTTCCAGAAGCCACAAAAATGCATCTCTCTGGTACTGCTTCAAAAACCATTATTCCTCAGTCAAAATAGTATTCTGGCACAGAAATAAATCCTGCTTTTTAAAAGGATATTTTCATCTCGCTTAATCTATCATTACATTTTAAAAAACTAAACTATTTGGAAGCAACAAATAGACTTTAAGGAAGAGAATACCATATACTGCCATATAATTAATAGTGGTACTAAGTAAAGTAGCCCATCTGTAAAGATATTTGAAGTGGAGACATTTACAAATTGCTGTCATAATTTTGTTTGTTTTTAAATTTTTATTTTCAGATATTTAAGAAATATACAATAAATGAAATTTGAACGTTCATTTTACTTAGAATACCAGATTAAATATTTTAGATTTCCTCACAGGAGTGAGTTTAACTTTATTGTTCAGCTATCAGTAAAAGTTTATTTTTTTATTGTGCCTCACTATTATATGTCCTCATTATTATATGCCTCATTATTATATGTTCTGGTGAAGGAATTGTGTGTCTCAAACAACACAGGAAACTCAGCTTTGCGTTTGTAATGCTATCACATTTTCAAAAATATAAATGTATTCCCTGTGTTGAAGTATTATGCTCAGTTATATTCTAATGTGCTGTGTACCCATTTCACTTAAATATCTTATCACCCATTCATTCTCTGGCTTAATATTTTCCTTCTTTCTAAATGTGTATATCAGTGTAACAGTTAAAGTCCTAAACTGTGGTTCTGATTTTGCACCTAACAGCATTTTTGTTATAAACTTGTAGCAGGTACTTTTAGATACAACAGTAGTAGTTAATGGTGACTGTGGGTTAAAATAACAACTGACCTCTAGTTTCTGAAATGTTGACAGAGTAAACAATATGACACTCTCCTTTTAAAATCAGATTTCATTCTAATACCTAGATTTGGGGGAAATTATTCCCAGTTGCTCTTTCTATTAGGAATTTAACTTAAGCCCCAGTTCATGAGTTAACAATAAACTTGATAACCAAATGAACCTCAACAATGCCATTTTGTTTAAATTCTGAGTTTCTAAGTAATATAGAAAAATGAATAACCTATCGTATTTCACAGATTTCTTATAGGAATCCCTCAGAAACTTATTATACTTCTAACATATACCATAGTACATCGTGTTACTTCATTTTATTCGAGTAACACCGAAATAAAAAGAAATCAATTTTTGTGGACTATTGAGGGTCACGACAGATGATATCTTAGATGGCTGTCATCATCACCTCAGGGCAGCCAGATAAGAAAATTGGACCAACTGCCTTGATAGTATCATTGTGCTTCAGGTCCTAAGAGTCAGGAAGTTTTCCTCAAACATGCTTAAACTAAATTCCTCATTTTTAAAAATCTCATTCTTATGGTTTCATCCAGGCCATTGTGTCACTCTATATACTTGAAGAATTAGAAGTTCCCTGGTTACTCAGTGGATTAAGGATCCAGTGTTGTCACTGCAACGGCTTGGATCAATACATATATTTGAAGAGTTATATGCTGTCATAGAGCAATGTCCCAATGTCCTGTTCTATATTTTTTATTTTAGAGATGAGCAAACTAAAGCCTAAGTAATGTATTTTTTTTTTTGCCCAGAATCATACATCTGTTTAGTTGTCCAGTTCAGACTATAGCCTCTGCCTTACTCATTTTTCTTTTGTCGATAAATTCTCCTTGAAAAGGAGTACACAAAATCGTTTCCATGCCTAATATCAGGGAGATGGATATAGTGTGTCGGCTGATAACTAGTCGGTTAATAAATTTTATTAGTGGTATTCTATAGGAATAGCAAATGATATATTTTAGGATCTTGTTTCATTAGAAATCACATATAAATTGGCATATTCAAAATCTTTGTTTTAGGAGAGAAATCTTATTTTTCCCATTAGAATTGTAATTGTATTTTCCAGTTATTTCCATGTGTCAGGTTTTCCTAACAGCTCCTTCCTTTGTCTGGAAATCTTACCGAATTGCTAAGAAAGGCATTTGCAAAACATGTTCGGTTAGTATAACCCGAACAGTAGAATTTATTATAAGCACATCTTCTAACAAACGTTTATTGACAATCATCCTTGGTTTTATTTAATGGTTTTTAAATGTTCTTTTCCCAAGAAGTTCAGTAACTATTATTACGTGACCTTAATGTTAATGGGCTCAAGTTGTAAATATTCACCTAAGTCATATGAAAAGTGCCAAATTATTATCATAAAAATAGATTCGGAAGAAGAAATAGAGGCAAGTGTAAAATGTAAAACCCCAAAACATATATTTTTAAATTTCTTTAAAAAAAAAAAACTACGAGGCAGTGGACATGATAGAAATTTATCTGAGAAATATTGAGCACTTTGTAGTTTATTGAACAACTAGTAGAATTTTGTAATATTACGAATGGCTTGTAAGCACTCTAGTTTAGATTTTCTTGGAATTTCCACATGGCTCAGCGTGTTTAGGATCCAGCATTGTCACTGCCTTACCTCTGGTTATAGCTGTGGGCACAGGTTCGATCTCTGGCCTGGGAACTTTCACATGGCACAGACACGGCCAAAAAAAAAAAAAGCAGTAAATTCTCTTTATTGTTACCTGTGATTTGCTATATATTACTTTAACTTCCACAAACATGATTCTCAGAGTAGTCACTGTTAAAATTTAGAAACAATTAAAGGCTTGAGGCTTGTGATACTCTTCAAATTTTCCAAAATTAAAAAAAGGTTTTTCAATTTTTTTTATACTCTTGTAATCTAAAAGATTTCCTTTATATTGCCTTATCATTGAAGGAGCATAGCGTTTTTTACCACATCTATTGACATTATGTCCCTTATCTGTTTTGAGTAAATGTAAGAATGGTAGATAAAAGTAAAAGAGGTATCCTGTTGTTTAATAAAAGCAAACATGTTTGCCTCCTTCTCACTTTCCCTTTAGAGAAAACAGAAAAATATTTTAAGAATAGGAATCCAGAGTCTTGGTTCACCTTTGTGGGGAGACAACATTTGCTGTACTGAGAACTGTGACAACAGCCACAGTCTTATGAAGTTCCTCTATGTTCTCCGTGGTCTTCTGCGAGCCTCTCTTTCAGCTTGTATCATCACAATGCCAACACATCTTATCCAGGTAAGACCTTTCCAGAACTACTTTCCCCTGATAGTTCATAGTGAAGAACAGTATGTAAATGCTTTATGACCCTGATATATTATTTTCATATGCCACTTGGATAAAAGAAATCTCAGGTGCTTGGAATGCCAGAGCACCAGATATCTTTTAGATTACATTATTCAATTCTTATGTACTGGTGGTTTTAATATACAGTGAGTATGTGGTAGTCTCATCTTTACTAATTTTGTTTTTTTTCTTTGATTTATTATAAACTTGCTATTATCATTATGCGTGAGATTGATCTTCCTGTGGTATCTTTTCATTGATCATAAAGGTGATCTGAACATAGATCTTGAAGAGAGAGTTTACACCATGTTCATATCACAAAAGCTAAAATGTGGAAGCAACCTGTCTATTCACTGACGAATGAATAGATAAGCAAAATGTGGCATAGACATACAATGGGATATTATTCAGCCTTTAAAAGGAAAGAAATTCTGACATCTGCTACAACAGGGATAAATCTTGAGAACATTTTGCTAAGTGAAATAAGTCAATCATTGAAAGACATATACTATATGACATACTTAGGCTAGTCAAAATTATAGAAACGGAAAGTAGAGTGGTGGTTTGCCAGGGGCTAAAGGGAGGAGGAATGAGAAATTATTATGTAATGGGTACAGAGTTGTAGTTTTACAAGATGAAAAGAGTTCTGGAGATGGCTGGTGGTGTTGATGGTAGCACATTGTGAATATTTAATTGCCACAAAACTGTACACTTAACAATGGTTACAATGGTAAATTTTATGTCATATGTATTTTACCACAGCACAAAAAAAAAATTGAAAAAAAAAAAGGCGATGTCAATATGACTAGCCCCCTTCTTCCCTCCTTGTTTCTGTGTATATTCCTCTTAAAGCTACACTCTCAGAAATAAAGGTCACCCCCCCCAAATACAGAAAGAGGGGTCTTTGTAAGATTTCCTCATCAGCTCAAAAAAGTCCTTTCCTTAAGTGTGTTCAGGGGCAAGTTTGGGATTATTTCCACAGTGTGTAAATATATATCTATAACGTGATACTAGAAATAATATAACTGAAATATCTGCTACAATGAATAGAAAGTGAAAGTCAAAATTACTAAATCACCAAAATCACTTTTTCTGATACACATACTAAAACACTTTGATTAGGAATGAATTACAGCAGAGAAATTTTGAGTTTAATTTTGTTTTACATTTCTAAGAAATAGCAATCATAATGATAATGAAAGAACTAGCAAATAAAAAAACTAAGTCAGAACCTAGTAATTCTTGTAGAATTTTTATGTAAATGCTATAATTATTTTTGCTTTTCATATAAGGAAACTGAGGAACAGAGAAATTAATAAATTAGATCAAGGTTAAGTATTTGAGAAACCATAATTTGAACCCAAAAAATTAGATTCCAGAACCATTTTATGGGAAAATTCTACTAGAATATGTAACAGATTTATATTCTGGAACTGATTCTCTCAAAGCTAGTAAATCTCAAATCCTTAGGACTTGGAAGGATTCGAAGGACTTTTATGAGCTAGACTCCTGTCCTTGGACATGTAAAGTATTATCCCTGTTTTACAACTGAGGTCTGGATTTACGTGACATATTTGAGCAAATCAGAGAAACAAGGACTATGCTTGGTGGCACTCCAAGGGTCTATGAGAACTTCACATTTAATTAAATTAATGGAAATATAACAGATAGAACTGAAATTTGAAGTTCACCAAGGAGTCTAGTAGTTGAATAAGAATAGACATATAAATCAACAGAATAGAATTGAGAGTCTAGAAATAAGCTCATACATCTATGGTCAACTAATTTTCAATAAGGGTGCTGGAACCATTCAATAGGAAAAGAGTAGTCTTTCAGCAAATGGCGTGGGACAACTAAGTAGCTACATGCAAAAGAATGAAGTTTGGACCTTTACCTCACACTGTATACAAAAATTAATTCAGAATGGATCAAAGACCTAAGTGTAAGAACCAAAAATTATGAAATAAATGTTATTATATAATATATATCAATTATGAAATTATATATGTAATTTTAAAAGTATATTCCAAAGGTACCTATGCAAATAAAGAGCAAAAAAAGTCTCTAAAGCCATTTTGGTCATGATCATCACTATTATTTAGAGAAGAGATTCCAAACCTGTAATTCCTCATTATTTGAAAGAGATTCCAAGTGTTTGTGACAATGATTTCTCCAGCCTCTGTGTAAGGGAACAGAAGTAATACTAACAAAAGACCTCAAATTGTTCTATGTACACCACTGATTAAATAATGATTGAGATAATAAGGTGGGCTGGATATCTGAACATTAAGCAATATGTGAATTTTGGTATTTTATAGATATGTTCAAATCCAGAATAGTTAAAAGAGATGTAATTTAAATTATGCTTTTTAAAATACCAGTAAAGAGACTATCTTGAAGTGGAAATGGGAAACATAAAGTCAGACTTTGGTGATGAACATACATACCATATCTCTTCCATAGGTAATTTTGCCTAGCTATCTTATAGTAATCTTCTGGCCCTAATATCAATTAAGCTATATAATACACACACACACACACACACACACACACATATACACATATATATGTATATATATATATATATAATTTTTTTTGCCTTTTTGTCATTTTAGGACCGCACCCGCAGCATGTGGAGGTTTGCAGGCTAGGGGTCTAATTGGAGCTGTAGCCACCAGCCTACACCGCAGCCACAGCAACGCAGGATCAGAACCGCATCTGCGACCTACACCACAGCTCACGGCAACGCCGAATCGTTAACCCACTGAGCAAGGCCAGGGATCGAACACACAACCTCATGGTTCCTAGTCGGATTTGTTAACCACTGCGCCATGACGGGAACTCCCCAATTAAGCTATATTTTTAAAAAAATATATTCCCTTGCTCTTTGAACATGACATCTGACTGTATATTTGGTTTTTATCAAAATATTTAGGAGAAAATGTAAAGCTTAACAGTTTGCTTAAACCAGCCATGATATAAATAGGGGATACAATTCTTAATAACTCTTAAAGACTGGCAAGGAAAATCACAGTGTTTAGGCTAAAGAAACAGAATAAGAAATGGAAAGCAGTGTGCTTACAAAGCTAATCAAAGGCATGCATACACAGAACCAGGAGACTGTGGGCTTGTTCAATAAAAACTTACATAGTGATTTCTACAGGCCAGTCGCAGTCCTAAGATCTTTTCAAATATTAACTCATTTAATCCTCCTAATAATCCTATATTGTTGGTGCTGTCATATTCATTTTGCAGATAAGGAAACAAGGGACAGAAAATTTAAGTGACTTTTCCGAGATCACACAGCTAGTGGAGTGGCAGGATTTAGACCTAAGCAGTTCCCCTCCAATTACTATACTCTTAACCACCATACTGTGCTGCTTACTCTAAAATAGGGTCAAAACTGAGAAACAGACTACACACAAAGGAGCATTCAAAGATAGAAAGAGCCTGGGCTTTGGAGGAAAATAGACCCAATTAGCAATATGGTCTTAGTTAAGTCCTAACTTTCTAAGTCTCAGCTTCTTCATTTAAAAAATCCAGAGGATTAGCAATAACATGCTGACCCAGTGCTGACACGTGCTAAGTACTCATTATATGTTAACAACTGTCATCTTCACTATTATTACTTCAACAAGCCAAAATTGAGAATTTGAACACAGATCAGGCTACAAAAACAGTAGTGTACAAGTCCATCAAAGTAATAGAAATCTTCAGCTTTCTGCCTCTTCTTATGAATGACACTGACAGGATCTGCTCACAAGTTAGACAGGTTAGGAAACATGGGTGAAGTCAGATGCCATTGAAATCTTAGTAGCGTCACCTTGTGATAACATGACTTTTTAACAGCGTTCATCAGCTTCCTCTCCATTATGACCAGTACCATCCCTGCAGACTCTAAGTCATGGTTTAAAGGGTGATTGAATTATTTAGCTTATTCAAGCATCACATGTTTATTGCAGGTACTATTCTAGGCATCCATGGGGATACAGTAGTGAACAAGACAAACAAGGTCCCTTCCTCCTGGAGTTTTCTCAGCATTGTAAAAGATAGAATGGGTGGAGCAGGCAATTAGCATATGGAAGTATGTTGGATGCTTGAGCTAGAAACTTGATAGTAAAGTAGATTCTGGCAGGAAATAGATACGCAGTTTAATATCCGTGGAAATTTGGTCATATAATTAAACGTCTATGGTTAATAGAATTGTGACACCTTTATTTATATATGTTATATGAAGTAACACTAGATTAAAAGTATATAAAATATCTATTCCTCTTAGATTGGTAAACTAGCCAATCAGTGCTCTTACTTTAGTTATTAGCATTCTGTCAGACTTGTACAGTAATGATTAGTTACCCTTTATTGTACTTTTGGCATGCTTCCCATGTTTAATTTCATTGTAGAGAAGGAACACATAGTTAAGGAAATTGCAAAGAGGAGGAAAAGTTAAAATAAGGAAAATAATGACATAGATTCAAAACTGACTTTAACTTACTGTTATAATAAGACTTTTGCAAGTAGAGTAAAGAAGAATTATTTTTAAATTTGCATTTGAACTCTTTTGTGTTTAGCCTCATAACTTTGAACTTGAAATAGTTTATGTCCTTTGGGATAAAGTTTATTTTCATCACAGCACAGGAAATAACACATATACATTGAAGCAAATGTATAAAAGTAAAATTTAATATCTGTTTAGTGAAAACAGTAAAGTTATTCTTCAGATATATTATGAATATCCTTAAATATATATATGCATATGTAGATACACGCATATATGTACATATAGTCTTAAACAGTTTTCCCTATGAACTATTGCTCATATTGTCTCTCGTTAGAGTATAGTTTTAGTATTTGCCTAAAGACACTGTATTAAAAATGTATGTGAAAATTACCAAGGTAAATACAGACTTTGTTACATACTGAACTATGGAGTAAAGTGTTGTCAGAAGGAGCAAAACTACGGATGACTCCCCTAAACTCCGGCATTACTCAGTTCCCAGAGCCCTGCTGTGTAGTTGTTCCACTCGCCAAGAAGCCTGTTAAAGAGCCCCCAAGAGCATGTGTACAGCCCTCCATGTTAATAGTTAATTGGTGAGGATGGCAAGATGAGAGGACAGCCGAACATGTGGTCTCTCAGACTCAAGCAGTAGACAGACCTTTAGTTATAATAACAGCAGCTGCTCACATTCTCACAACTCAACTGTTCAAAACTCTGTTGCCGAGTGAAGGTTGTCGTGGATTTTTTTTTAATTTTTTTTATAAAAAGAGGAAAGGTTACATCTAAGAAAAATAACTAAAACCCTACCTTGAAACTCTTCCTTCCTATTAAATATGAGAATATTACTTCAATTTTTAAAAACTTAATTATAAATGTCCATGTTAAAGGTTGTTATATTTCATTGAACGTTTTGCTGTTTTTTTCGCATTTACTGTTAGAAACACAAATGTTTGTAACACCCTTTGAAACTTTTAATGAGATTTTTTTTATACAGTTATATGTCTGAAGCTATTACATTTAGTTTTATTCCCATATCTAACAAGATACGAAGCTATGTTTTTTGGTCTTGTAAATGAAAACTGGCTTACTATTAGGGAAATTTGCCATCCACTTCCAAATTATGCAAATATTTTGTGCCTTTTCAATAAATTTTACTTTCAATTCCCAGTGACAGTTTTGCTTAAGAAAGTGGTGATTGATAACATTTATTCTTTTTGGAAATAAAAACTTAGTTTCATGCCTTATTATATTGCAAGGTTAAAGGAAAATAAATTTCTCCTAGTTTATGCATTTTATTTACATAATCTGTGACAAGTTGTTCTTGATTTATATTTTTTAGTGATTGAAAGCACTTTTACCTGAAACTGTTTGTCAGTAAATAAATAGCAAAGCACTTGAGCTATAATTAAAATAGGGAAGCTTATTTTTCTATATCTTTCTCACAGCTTTCCTTTCAAAAAGAAATTTTAATTTTTGCTATTGCCAATCTATGCAAGCGATAATCTACACTTTTAAGGAATTTTTAAATATAAACAACCTAATAAATTTCTCCTTAACTATAACAATGCAGAAATGAAAACTTCATTGACATTATCGATGATAAGATATTAAATAAGTTTTTCTCATTCTACAATAATTTTTAGTATTGCCAACATTTAATGTATTTTTTTATAGAACATTAGTTGATTTAAAAAAACCTTTCTTTTATTCAGAATAGATTTCATATTTGAAACTGACCTCTAACGTATTTTTATAAGTCATCATTGGCACTTGGTCAGTAATAACCTTATTCAGTTTTTATCATATAACCACTATTTTTCAACAATTTGATCTGTGGAATTTCCCCTACCCCTACCCCAGATATCTCACTGAAGAAAACTATCATCAGCATTAGTTAGTGTAGACCAAGGAAAATTCATTTTATGAAGAAAGCGGAAAGGTCCTTGTTATATGTCTCTTGAAAATTGAATGAAAGTTTATTTAGTGTGTTATTTTAATTGATGTACTTTCAAATTGGTCTTCTGTAATATTAATGTATTAAAACTTTGAAACCACTGAAGTAACTGGTACAGGATGTTTCAATGTAGAGAAATTCAGAATAAATCTTTTCACATCCATAAATTTTTGTGTTCATGCTGGGTGTATTAGCAGCTAAACTCTAAGTCAACCAATGGATGGCTTTAGAACTAACGACTAATATGGGATTATGAAATGTGGACTCTAGTGGCCTTGTGAATTTTTCTCAGTGTGAAATATTTTATTCTTAAAATAAGAACTAAGAATAATTGCATGGTAGAAGAACCACAAACTCTCGTGAGTTTATAACTATAAAATTTTGGAAAAATGTTTTATGTAATTGTTGATATCATCTTTATAGGAAAGGATAACACCTTCTGCAATATAACTTATTATTATCTTAAATAGTCTTTTAAAATGCATATTAAAGAGAATATTATTTGAAGTGGTCTTTTTAAATGCAGTCTATTAAGAATATTTAAGGGTGAAGGATATAGATTTAACCTCTTGATCATGACTATAAATTACTAAAGGATAAAGTTGGATAATCTAGGTGTTGGTTTATCATGAATTCCTTAATCAAGGTGTTCTTAACTAAGAATCTGCCTTTAATTTTTCTAGGTCTTCTCAACTATTCTGGTATATATTGCAAGAAGTTAATGTTTTAAAAAGTTTATAAAGAAACAATTTTTTAAAAGAAAGAAATACTAAACCCATTGTTTGTCTTTTAATATTAAACCCATTTTAATTTTACATCATATTTGTAAAATTTCAGTCTTGGAAAATTTAGTAACTTCATACAAGTCTGGTGAATTGTAAACAGAATCTGTTTTTCTCTATAATAACAAATAATAGAACTGTGTTTCAACTCCACTACCATAGACTTGGGATTTATAAATTTCTCTAGCTCCAAGTTTTTTTATTCTATTTCATATTGCACATGCTAGGATCTAATCAATTTTTTAAATCAAATCTTAGCTTGTATATATTATACATATGTGTCTAATTTACTTTCTTGGTCAAGGATGTTTGGAAGTTTTTACACAAATAAACTCCAAATTATCTATGTTTCTATCTATATAGAGCATTATTAGCAGTATATATGCATTTTGTCTTCGTATAAATATGCATATTAAAGGCAGCATATTTAAAATTGTGAATTCATGTGCATCTGCAAAAGAAAAAATAATCATTTAGAAACTTTTTATTATAATTAATTTAACCAAAGCATATTCAATAGGCCATATAAAGAAAAATAATTTTGGTTTTAAAGGTGTTTTTGGATTCCCTAAAATTTATGAAGTTTTGGTTTATATAGTGATTCCTACTGTAGTTCCTTGTAGGGGTGATGGTTGTTAAAGTACTATTTAGAGCCAAAATTTTCCAGTATATCAGTGATAGAATAGTGAAATGTCTCATCACAGTATGGAGATTGAGTCATCTGTTTGGGCATATGGAATCTTTGGCTGCTGGACTGCATAGTCTTTATAATGCCCAGTGTCCAGGCATGGACACAACTGTTCTGGGAACAGAATTGGGGAGGGACTCCGTGTTCACTCTTCTTGAGTATGGTAAGAGAAAAAAGGGGGGAAGGATCTTTAATATTATCTTTATTATATATTCTCCTCTACTTTGTGTCCAAAAAAAGAAGTACAACTTTATTTCATTTTGCATTTATTTTACAAATAGAATTACTAAGCTTTTTATCTTCGGTGTTACAAACTTTCTAAAAAATACTTAGGAGAAAATGCAAGCTACATACTTAGCTTAGTTGTGTACCTTTCCTTAAAGAAAAATTACCGTCTTCAAAAAAGAGTGATACCTATTTCTTAGTATTGAGACAAAACATGCCTGTAACTAATTGTAATTTAAAGCTGTTTAAGTAGCAGGTCATATATTATATCCTAACATAATGTTTTAGCCCTTTGCTATTAATTACATTATTAGTACTATATAAAGAGTTCCTGCTTCTTTAATAATGTTTTCACACCCTATGTAGTTAATCTTTAATGTTGGGGAGGACAGGGGGAGAAATTAAATTAGCCTTGTAACCTCTTTCTCTTCCAAGCTGATGATGGAAAATAAAAGCTCTTAGCCACAAAATGTAACACTTAGAATTAATATTTAATTAGACTAGCAAATTGTACACTGTGGCTGAAAGCTTCCAAAGAGTTGTTAGTGCCACAATTGACCTACAGGTTTAATAATAACTCACTTCTAGAAGCAAGTGCCAGTTCAGCATAGTAGAGCCACTGTAAGAAAGTCCTGAGAGATTAAAATCAGCAAACCAAATGGCAGGCAGGGATTCCTGGGATGGAGCCTTCTGGAAAGCTGGGAGCTGGAATAGCTTTTAAGCCAGGATTCAGATGAGAACAGTGGGTGAAAAAGCTGATCCCTCCTGTTCTGGGAGTTTCTGGTTGTAGGCCAAAATCTTAGAACAGATTTTTACTAAATGTTTTTGCTGCACCTATTAACTTACATTGAAAATCAAATATTGAATAATTTTTCTGTAAAATTTAACAAAACTTTGGTGTAAACATTAGTTCTTAATTTCTTACATATTAGTACATAATATCTGTAAACTCAGATCATTAGATTATCAGATAGGTTTGGCGCTGTACATCTATGCTGTTTTGCTGTGACATGCTGTTTCCTTGTTCCCTGTATAGTTGATTTATATGGTTCATTTCTATATTATTTCATTACGGGGCATTATGCAGAGCCTGAGAAAGAGTTTGTGAAGTCTGTAGCCCAAGAAATTTTTTTCTTTAAGAAAGTATATATATCAACAAACATAAATTAAAGGAATTTTGAATTTGAAAGACCTAATTTTATAAAAGTAATGCTACATTTGTTTACACTTATGATGTAATTAAATTATAAGATAAATAATTGGACCTCCTGGTGAAACATTGGATCCTTATATCTCTGAGAAATTAATGTGGTGAAAAATAGGATACCATGAGTTTGAAAATGTGCAGACACAGAACAGCCAACTGAAAAAGGAACACCTTACATAATTTATTGGTTATATCTTAAATAATTAAAGGAAAGCTACTCATTAGTTAAAAATTCAAGCACGTGAGAACCTTGCCAGCAGAGGGAGTAGTCCTGTCTTCCGTCAGGTTCCCATCATTTTCCCACCTGCCTCAGCTTTTTTCCCAGCCAGTCTCCCATCTGGACCTGGCTCTGTCAGCCTGTTCCTGATGACAGGCTATAATTTCGTACTCAATATGGGATTATTCTAAGCTGATTTTAAACTTTAGTATCTTTAACCTACCACTGTATCACAAACATCAGCTGGATGCTCGGTTTGATATTTGGATATTGACAATTGTTTTTCCAGGCAGGGTGTGAGATTTTGGACATCTGCAAATTACATTTTAAGAGTTTCATGTAAAAAGTAGTCAGCAACAAATTTCTGATTCAGGAAGAGATTTAACCATATAGGCAAATTTCCATGTGAATTTCTACAATATGAAACTTACATGATGTACAGTTTATAAAATGCTTAAAATTAATTTTGAATATTGCAGCATTATTCTGTTCAGCCTATTCACTATAGTGTTTTGTTCACTCCATTAAGAGTTTTCAGAATATGTAAGTTTTTTTAGATTTTTATGTAATAATCTAATAAAAAAACTGATGTAAATGTCTGCAAAGCATGTGGTATTTGAGGTCACTGTAAATGTAAATAGTATTTCTAAAAATAACATCATGTGTTGTTAAAAAAAGTTTCAATCTTAAGAATCCGACATTTTGATACTAAAATTTAGAATACCAGGTATCAGATAGAAAACACAAAGAAATATGCCTCCATTGCTTAATCCTAGTAAAATGTGGCAACTTATTTAGCAATTTCTTTTGCCATTGCGGTATTTACCATTAGCTTCTTTGTGGATATGTTTTAAGCATTAGAAAAGGGAGCAAAATACTATTTGTTTTAGTTTCCCTACGTGTATATAAGTATATGATGCTACCAAGAGAGTGCTACAGTTAGAATTTTTTAATTTATAAATGTTCCTCCATATTTTAAAATTAACTGTGTGTGACTTTGAGTAAAGTGCAGCATTAAATCAGGAACGATTTAATCTAATATCTTTGCTAATGTGTTATTATTAATATTTACTAGCATAATTTTTGATAAAATTCTTTCTTAAACTCAAGGTAATTATAAATATATGAATATAGTTATTTTCCCACTATCACTTTTTTAATAAAATAAAAGTCTAATCCACAAAAGTAAGTGACAACTCTGGGGAAGGTGGAGGGAGGAAAGCGTGTAAAAAGTTACAAACTGTGTAATAGTCTCAATTTCTGTAGAATAGAGAACCTAATAAGCATGAAAAAACAAATACCTCATTAAATATCCTTAGATTTAACATTTCATTCAAGTTTTGTTTCTTTGATTACATGACAAAGAAATGTCATGAGTTCTAGTATGTTGCTGTTTCTATGCATATCATTTTTCAGAAAATGTCATTATAACTTGAGCTGATAGGGAGAATACTTGCTTTTCTTGTGGTAGTTCACTCCGCACCATAGAGACACATATCATGTCATACAGTAGGGTCAAACGAAGAGTTACAAATATCTCTTTAACTTTTCAATATTAACTTAATAGTGCTTTCGTGCCATTGTAGTCTCATATGTGATGTGTGTGCCACATGCATGGAGCTCTACCCTTCATATTGTGTGTTTTCTTTCTTATTTGATTAAACCAAGAACTTATTCTGAGGCATTGCATAAATGCTTCATGTCAGTTGACTTATTCTTTTCAAGCTTCTTGATAATTAAGTGATTAGTTAATTACTTGTTAATTCTCTTGTTAAAAGTAGTATTGGTACAAACTATATCATTTACATTGTTAGGATAATTAAGTCCAGGAAAGTAAGAAAACATCCAATTCTGATTGTTACTAGCTTACTCTAAATAAATATCTCAACTATTTTTATTAGAAAATGGAAGGGCTTTATATGGCAGTAGTTGAATTTTTATCTCATTAAAATTCATAATTTTGGCTTTATGAGCTCTTAATTAGAAAAGAGCATTAAATTAATCTTCCTTTATTTAAAATTCATTTAATGGATTTGGTATATCCTAATAAGAAGAGGTTACCATCCTATGAAAGTAAATAGGAAACATTCTATGAAACCAAACAAGGAACAATCAAAACAAAAACTCTATTAAAGTTTTTTTGTGAAATTAAAACTGGAATAAAAAGGTAGTACACTGGATTTCTGATTTTCCTTTTTTATTTGCAACAACATTTGACATAGTTTAAATTTAAGCAATTAATTAAGAAATCACACTGCAACAGAAAGTTTTAAGAAGCTTTTATGTATCTTAATACAATGCTATCTGAGACTGCCAGCAAAGTCTTAAAACTCCTGGACCCTGGCTCCCTTCTCTTCTGGCTTCCCTCCTAGTCATGTCTTGGCTACCATCCAGAGCTGACAACTTTCACCCAGGAGTGAAGGGAGATTTGTCTAGTGTAAGAAAGATTTTTGAGTCATCCTAGATTTTCACATCCAGATGGACAAGAAGGAGGGGCGGCAGTATCATTGTATGTATTTGGGTGATGTCATTATGCCATGCATGCAGTGTAACCATTAAATCACTCATACTGGTAAATCCTGAATGTCCTTACTCAAATGTTCCCTTTTGGCAACTATAACATAACAACTTCAAAATTAACACAAAAATTATTCAGAGTTTATATCTAAGTCATAGATGAACAAATACCTTTACTTCTCCATTTCCAACTACATACATATACTGTAGACCAAAAAGGTTTCACATCTTGGCTAATAACATAAAGACACTTAGAATCTACTAAGATGAAAGAGTAGAAGTTCCAGTTTCAAGGCTTCTGCTAAAATCTTTATGCTAAATCTTTGTAAACACTGCGGGTTATAGTAAGACAATTTATTACCCATAGTGCATTCCCTCTAAAGTTAATTGTAAGTAATATGCACTTAAGGATTTTTTAAGCTGTTCTTTTTAGATTCTTTCAAGTAAATTCACCTAACTTTATCTAAAACACCACTTAGTATTATGATCTGAAATACCTTTGGACAAGAGTGCTTTTGAGATAGAATTACACTCCCTATGAATCTTGGAGATACACAAGTAATCTGTAACACTATTTGAACTTTTTTAAAAGTATGTACATTTGATTACTCAAATATCTTTTATGCTCCTACAAATAACTGGAAGACTGAATTTATAATTAAGATAAATTTTATCTCATTCAGAAACGTAGATGTTATTCTCATATAATTGCCTGTGCTTTTATTTTATAGACATTTTTCAGATCCCTTTAAAACTTTCACAATTAATCTGGTTTGTTATAATATTAAGCTATTCTCCAAAAGTGCTGTGCAGAAAGCAGTAATGTCACTGTTAAATATAAATTATTTTGTAGTGATGATTAAAAGTTTAATCTCTTCTAATACTTCTTGAAAGTTTTCAAAGTAGAATTTAGTTTATAGTTAATAACTGATGTAAACCTATGGAAATTAGAAATATAATAAATGAAATATGGAGATGAGTTCCTGAGATTTTTACATCTAGACTGTTTATAACTTTTATTTATATTTGTAATTCATTGGTTTTTCTCTGCAAAGTGGGTAATTGATTTTTTTTTAAAAATCTCCCACATACTACCTTAAAAAGACTAATACTATTGACAAATATTACAGGGTCTTGAGTGGTTTATTATATTTTGAGTTTAAAATAAGAAGAAAAACTCTCTTTGAAATAAACAAATGTCAAGTTGACCATTTAAATACACAAGACCTTTCTTATTTACCACTAGAATGGAAGACCAATTTAATCCTTAAACCTTACAATTTCTATTACTTATATAATTGAGAAACCCCTAGTTCACTTAAATCCTGAATAGTTGAGTTCTAACAAAAATTGACTTTTATAATTTTAGATTCAGATATTTAGATACAAAGGTTTATTCTTCTATTTATAGATAAAAGGAAATCTGACCTTTTTGGTTAAGAAATATTGTCAGTAGCCTTTATAAGTGCTTGTTCATCTGAGGATCCATGACAGGAGTACTCTTCCCAGTTGAGTTTATCCTAAAAATGAAATGATAAGTCTGCTGGTTGTTATCTAAGATCCTTCCTAATGGGAGAACCACATGGTTATTCTTCATCTCCCACTTGTTCTCACCCTCTACCACCAACACAGCCGTACCCCACCCCCACCCCAACATTGTTCAGTACTCAGCACAATGAATCATTTTCAAGTTGACTCATTGTGAACTGTCTCCCAGCTGTTGGAATGTCTGGCAGACATTTTTGTTTGGGTGAAGAATAACTGGCTGAAACCCAACCTGGATGAGTTTGATATAATAGTCTTTGGCTAAAGAAATATTGAGGAGAGCATGTTTATGGCCTCTGAAACCCCTGTTATTCCTGGAGTAGGACCATCCCCTGTGGCATAGCACTGAAAGTAAGGAATCAATCTGGATTATTTTCTCACCATTGAGTGAAAAATTGCCTTGGAAAAAATAGGCGTTTCCAAATGATGTTGGTTTTTCTGTACTTGGTACCCACGTGATTGAAAGTACTAGAGGTAAAGATAATTATTTTTGCTGGCTCCTTTTAAGAACACTAATTCAGAGGCTGAAATAGTCTTTTTATAACACACATGTCTACTTACAGAGGAGTTTCAAAATGCCATCCTAGATGTAAGTTAACCAGTCACTTCAGCATAATGTTTAGTGACAGAGACTACTGTGTATTTCAGACCAAGTCAGGTAACACTGACCAAACCTCTGTTATTTTTCATTCTTATGTAATCTTTGCAAGAGGACTTAAACAGAGGAAAGCCAGAAAGCTCAGTAATCAATCACAGTTTCAGAAAGTGAACATATTTGAATATATTTTGGACTTTTCTTAATAGGGTACATAGCAACAGACTGTATGTTGTCTTAACTGTTTTACATTCCCAGCCTTTTTTTTTTAAAGATGAGTTTTAAAATAGTAGACATTAGCAGAGTATAAAATGGGAGTTACAAAATTATAAAATTTTACAAATAGCAATTTTTTCAACTTAGATCTGCAGCTCAAACATTTTTCTAAGATGTTATAGTAGCTTATGAAACAGTTTTCTGACCTATCAAACTATTGGGGTTATATGGAATACGGAAATTTTATTAAATAAAATAATTCAAAAAACCTACAGCATGTTAAATGTCTTTTTAATGATTATATTTCCTATAGACATGAAATTCTTAGTATTTTAGAACTTTTATTATTTAAAATATGATATTGACATTTTTAATAATGTATCACTCAGCAATATTTTTGGTTCAGGTCCAGTTGTGTTGGGAAGGAAAGGATGGGCTACAAGTCTAGAGCTGGTCATCTACCATCTTTTCCTTTATGGTTATCCCAGAGCCAAATAGCAGCATCTGGAAAGAGAGAATAGAAGACTCCAGGGCTAGCCATGCTGCAGACTCTTAGCTGGACTCTTCCATGTTTCTAACATGATACAGAGGACCTCAGCTGTTATAGAGCTGGGACCTGGTCCCAGTTGACAGATGATAGTAGGACCTTGCCTTACACATTATACTGTACTTTATACTGTTTCTGAATCCTAATGTTGTTCAGATTTCCCCAATAGGCAATGGGTAAAGTAGTTTGAAAAATAGTAGTGTATGAAGATAAAGATAGCCTTGCCCCTTAAGACAAGAGAAAAATTATTTCTGTTTTCTACAGAAACTAAGGTGTGCACTCCCAGCCTTCAAATTAGAATATTATACCTATATGGACTGGAATTTTCAATCAAGGACATATTTTTCATCCAATTTTCTGCCTGTGGTACCTTTAACTTTTATTTCTTTGTGTTGATAGTCTATCTTTTCTACAACTTGTCACTGAGATGGCATAATGGTATTGTCTAGATGGTATATATAACATGAGTACTTTGTTTCCTTGTTTTACAGAATAAAGCAATTATTGCTCGTGTTGCAAACTTGTCAGATACAGTCATTGGTTTGGAATCATTTATTGGTTCTGAGAGAGAAACCAACCCGTTATATAAGGATTATCATGGTAAGCAGCACCTTTATAATGAAAAGGGCATGTTCTGGTTGCCTGGATGAATCTTGTCCAGTTATAATATCTACTGTCATGTAGCATAAATTTTATTTTATAATACATCTGATAAATGTTTTTCCCTCTTGGCCAGTCTTTCATGGCAGCTTGTCACCAAATGACATTAGTAACTACTTGAAAGGTACTCGGGCATGGCTCAGCTAAATGTACATTTTGTCCCAGTGGCCTAAAGTTGTTGTGAAATCAGTCGTACTTACTAACCATGTTAGAAATAAATGTTATTTTAATTCTAATAATAACAGCTATGAAATGTAGTTTATACTTTACAAAGCTTAGCTGTATAATAAATAAAATTCATACTGTGTTATATTTAAAATGTCCTAATCAAGCACATTTTCAGATAGTAAACATCTTTTTTATTTTGGACTTTGTTCATTTTGTTGTGAGAATTATTAGCAAATTTTTAGATATTGCTACTCTAGTATAAACATAGACCAGTTAATCAGGCTTTTTACTTATTTTTTGACACTTTTAATAGTATTTTAGTCATTTGATTACTTTGGGGATTTTATTTTTTTTTATAAAAGTTCCTACATAGAACTCTTGCAATAGGTAAGTTCAGTAGTTATGCTTATCTTAGCTCTAAACTGAGTATAGAATGTGATGAATATTAGAATTTTGACTGTTGGCTTATTCTGAGTAAATATTAATTATTGCTGTTATAATTGTGGAACTACTACACTTCCATGGACACCTCTAGTCTAATAACTCAGTGGCTTATTTGATGCCTGCTACAAAATTATATATGATACGACTATAGGACTGTGTCAATTTCTACAGTCTACCAAAAAAAAAAGATTATAACATACTTATAACCACCAGTGCTTTGAAGAGTCAGCATACAGACTTTTAAAAACTAATGAAATAGCACGTTCTAACAATCAGGTGTTTTTTTAAAAGGCTAGAAAATATAAACTACATGAAATAATTTGCCTCATGATCATTGCATAAGTGTGCATATGGTATATACCCAAATTAATGCTATATATAATTCCTTTAATGTATTATTGTTACTTTGATAGGAAGAGAGCTATTAAGATTAAACTCGTTCCTTTTTTTTTTTTTTGCTTTTTCCAAAATTTGTATGGAGCAATAATTGACACATAATTTTGTTTTAGGTGTACAACTTAATGATTTGATATATATATATATTGAGAAGTTGTTACCACAATAAGTTTAGTTAATATCTATCACCAAACATTGTTATATTTTTTTTCTTATTGGTGAGAACTTTTAAGATTTACTCTCTTAGCAACTTTAAAATATACAATATGATATTGTTACCATAGTAACTATTCCGTACAGTACATCTCCTGGATTTATGTAACTGGATAAACTTCTTCTTTAATTTCTTACTTAAATTTTTAAAAACAGTTCAAGTTAAACATTATAAGTTACTTCTGAGTATCATTTGTGTTATGAGTTTGTAAGTTTAGTAAAATTATATTTTGTATTCTGAAAAACATTGTTTTGATTAAAACATTTCAGATATTGAAAAGCTATGATTATTTTTGTGTGCTGAAATCTCTGGATTGATCTATTTTTTCCCACATATTAATGGAAGGTTCTGATGATGAGTAAAGTTCTCTTAATAATAAGGACCTGATGAGTCATTGATTCATCTGTAAAGCCTCCTGATTTATTAGTTAGCCAAACAAGCACTTGCAAGGTTACAATGAGAAATGTGCAAGTGGAAGTAGAGTGTGATTGTTTCTAATAAATTGTTCTAAATAGCTCAGTATGAGATATTTTAAATTTGTATGTAAAAACCATCTCCTTGATAACACCTTTTGCATTTTCTTAAGTTTCAAAAATTAAGTCAGATATTTTAGTGAATTATTTTTGAAGGGGCCATTTCTAAAGTTAAGCGTTCAGAAGTTGACCCTTTTAAGCTAACAATAATACATTACTAAGCATCGAAACACACACACACGCACACGCACACACACAAAACTGTTTACTAGAGAAGCAGTTATGTAAATAAAATTTATCTAATTTGTTCAGATCTGAATTTGCCTTCTTCCCCCATGTTGAGGGATCTGTGTCTTTGGGATAGAGATTTTTATATAGGGGCTGAGTCAGGCAGAGAGATGCACTGAAGAATCTTCTATGTCTTCATCTGTGGCAGATGACCCCGAGTTTAGTCAGAAACTGCATTAAGCTGCACAAAAGCCATCCAGTGCCCTTGTCAGAAAAAATTAGCAAGTGTTTCTACTGACAAGAGGCCAAAGCTCACGGTTTACCTAGCACTGTTACAAAGCTTATAACAGCTACATAAAGGTCTAACATGCCACAGAAATGGCTGTCTTGGGATGGCACAGGGGTTAATGTTTGATCCTAGAGTGTGTTCTGAAATGCAGTTTTCTTCAGCGGTTTGTTCGAGTCATTAATAAGGTACAATATGAAATACTTTTCATTAGTGCTTCAGTGGTTATCAGTAACCCATAAGCCTTGTTTTGCTGGCTGCTTACTGGTGCATTTAATAAAATAAAGATCACTCAGTGGTGCCGTGGGCAGCATGCAAGGTGATAGCCATATTTGCTTACTGTAAATAAAAGAGAAAATCACACACAAACCGGCTGTAGTTTTGACAAGTATTAAGATCCCTCTTTACATCTGTACTTCTGTACCCAAGTGCAATTAGTTTTCCTCGCACAAGGATTTCTGTTTATCTTATTCTGCTTGATTACTTGAGTATAATCACACCATTTGCTTCATTGCTCCTGGTAGTAAGCTCCAGTTTTAAAAGGGGAGGATGCTTGTGTGTAAATTTACAGAATTCTGCCGTAAGACTCTTTCATTTATGCATCCAATGACAGCATTTAAAAATTTTTTTTCTTTTAATTTTCTTTCCACAAGGTTTGATTCATATACGGCAGATTCCTCGGCTTAATAACTTGATTTGTGATGTATCAGATGTCAAAGACTTAGCTTTTAAATTAAAAAGGAAGCTATTCTCCATTGAGGTAAGAGAGAATTTTTGTTTTAGTTCACAATCTTGAGATAAATAGTATCTCTTTTATTTTTTTTTACTTTAATGAAATTCTTAGAAAATATTTCATGCTGAATCTTTTAAGCTCTTTTAACATAATTTTTTTAGACTGTCCTTTTTTGTCTTTTATTTTAATGGTGTGTCGTTAGAGTATAGCAAAATGATTTTGTTTTAAATGTCTGTTAAAAGTAAGGTCCAAACGTACATAAGTATGACATGCGTATTTCCAAGGCTTTCGAAAGCATATTTAATTAAATGTTAATGAGCTATGCTTATTTGTGTGTGGAATGTGAATGCTACACACAATTGTGTATGGATAAGAAACGAGGATCCTTGTCAACATTCTAAAAGCAGTTTTCTCTACGATTAGTGAAACCACCTTCCACTTCGCCTGCCGAATAAAACAAAGTATAATTTGTACCAGTGTCTTTAAATTTTCTACAAAAACTTAAACTTTTTTTGTGACCTTTATGCCAGCAATAGTGACAGAAAGTAGTAGTACAAAAGATTTATTTCAACTTAATCTTGCTAAAGAGCAAATGAACATAGCACTATTAAGCAATTAAAGCTGACGTCTTTATTAACGAAATAAATGTTCCAGAGAGAGAGAGAGAGAGAGAGAGAGAGAGCACTTTTGAGTGATGTGATAGTTATCAGTATAGTGGGTACAATTTTTTTTTTTAACAAAGACATAAAACAGCCAAGCAGCCTTGACAAACCATACTGTTTAATCTCTTTTCAAATGAAAAGCTCTTAAGCAGGCCACTTGTCTTAACTGCTTGAAACCATAAAAAGAGAGAATTGCCACCAATAAATTAGCATATTTTTAACTTCGTCACCAAATGATGGTCAATGTGGCTTGGCACTGCTTTGGTGTTTGGGACTTCACCCTTAAGTGACCGCTCTGGCCCTGTTTTGACCCTCTGCCCTCTTTAGCTGGCCACTTGATAAGGTAACTTAATGGTTCTCTCTCTTTTTCTCTTTCCCTTCACATTTGCAAGTAGCACTAACCTATAAATCATTGTAAGGGCCTTATCCAGTGACAAATTAATGTGCCCTCCTCCTAATTAATGGTCATCAATGTCCTTAATTATCTAATCCTATTGAGAGCAGTTAATAGTTAATCAGGCAGCCAGTTCTTCAAGCAGGTCATCTCTGCAGGAGTGTTAGAAGTTTCTCATCTGGGGATACTCCCTTCAAAAGCCACTTAAAGCCAAAAGAGGGAGAGTGTAGAAGTAGTAATTCTTGAGCTAATTTGCCTTAGTTCTCAAAAGGAACCATTGAAATGGAACCCAAAGCTGTAATTGTTCAACATTGTTTCAGTTTTTCTGACAGAATATTGAGTTAAATATTGAGTAAATATTGCTTAAAACTTTTAGAGGGATAAAGTTATAGTTGTTAGTGTCACCAGGAAAGCATGCCTCATCATTTTCTTTTAAGTTGAATTTATATATTTAGTGAAAAGTATAAATTTTTTTTTTCCTCCATATGGCACCTTTCTCCCAAGATGAGAATTCTGACAACCAGGTCTAGGGTAACTTGTCCATAGCCATAAAAACTAAGCAAGGAAATTCCCAAGTGAAAAAAAATATTGCACCTAGAGAAGAAGAAGGTGGCATATTACTGTGAATGTTTATCCTCTCTCTCCCTCTCTCTCTCTCTCTCTCTCTCTCTCACACACACACACACACACACACACACACACACACACACAAACACACACACACACAGGGGCTTATTTGGGGGTAAGGGGGGAGAAATAAAAGATAATTTCAAGCAGGATCTCTCCTTTGAATAACTTTAGGTTCTAATAGTGACAGCATTTTGCCACTGGAGCTGATGAAAGATCTTGGTTTCTGTTCCCTTTCTTTCCTTGCTTCTTCTTCCCACTGTTCTAAACTAAGAGAACCATTATAATTGTCACTTTATGATTTAAAAGCAACATTACAGTATTTGAAAACAAAACGCAAATAGGTGGTTGTTTTTTCAAAAGTTGAAACTCAATATAGATGATCAAATTCTTTACCTTTTTTGGCTTATAACCTAATGAATAGTTTTTTAAATATAGAAATATAGGTGAAATATTCTAAATAACTTTTTCACTTATGTCATAACATTCAATCTGGTGATTAGAAAAAATATAAATCAAAGAGTCAAACCTAACAGAAGTACATATAGCTATGACAAGATAAAATCATGTAGTTCACAAAAGATTAAGTGCTTTAAATATAGAACTGTACATGGTAAAATGCATATGGAAACAGACAGCAAGTCCTTGGTGGTGTATTATAGACATTGGAAACAAGAAGATTCCTTTACTAAGTGCCAGTTTTCTAATATGCACAACAAATAAATGTTTTTTAAATTGCTCTGATGTTTTAAAAAATAGTAAAATGTACCCTATACTGGTCTGTAAAGTCTGAGGCTATAATATACCAGGTATGGAATCTGTCTTACTTTCAGAAGGGAAAAGTAGTTTAGTAGGTAAAGCAAAAATAACTTTTCTAATTCCATGGAGGTAGATTTGTTGCACGCTGGAATTTTCTGTGAGTCACATGATCTCAAAAGGTGGCATAATTGGAAATGAGCAGCAAAAGAAACAAGCGAAAACCCTCATCTCTATTTTCAGCATCTCTTTTCTTTGATTTACCTAATCATTGTCACTTTTATTTATGAAAATGGAATATGTTTTAAGGCAGGAGAATATTTCTTTCCCCTTGGAGTGTGTATTGGTATTGTCCAGATTCAAGTGAAGGCGTTTCAAATGGAACCTAAGTAAATTTTTTAGTTATACTTAGTATTCTTTAACTATAAAGCTGTATAAATTAACCCGTTGACATAAACCATAGCAAAATCACATCTGCAGTAATGAGACTAAAATTCTGACATGCGTTCTGCATAAGCTGATTCAAAATGGTTTCATTTTAAAATAAATAGCTTTTCAGGTCTTTGAGAGTTGATAACCCTTGTAAACTATACATAGTCATTCTCTATAATGTTTGATTAACAATAATATACTACTTATTTCTTGGTCTTACCATAACTCCATTCATTCGTAGCTAGCATTTAGTAAGCCTCTATTGTGTATCAGGCACTATACTCGCTTATTTATATTTTCTGTATAGCAATTAAATGTTTTATAATAAGAGATTTTACTAAGTTAATAGACTCAATATATAAAAACTGTCCTTTTCATCTTTGTATCTATCTCAGAACTAAGAGTCATAGACTTAGTAGGTGAAAAATCTTTGCTGAAATGTATTAATGTAGATAAATTGTGGAATTTAAAAAATAGTCCAAATAATATAGCTATAGGTATTACCTAACTTCCACTGATCAAATGACCTATAACACGACTTCTCAGTTAAGTTCTACAAGATGTATAACTTCATTACATAGCTTCACTTCCAAGCTGAAATAACTATTTAGATTTGTATTTTTTTAGTTTCTATAATTTTTGCTTCTCTGATGTTGGGATCATAATTAACCAGTTTTCTCTTTAATTAGTAATTGCAATGTAATTATAATACATAAGAGATTTGGTAGGATTTGAAATGTGGCTGTATTTAATTTGATGACATCATAAGAGCAGCATTTTTACCTGTATTTAATATTATTGCACTGTTTTGATTTTCTATTGATCAGCTTGGTCAGACCTTAACACATTTTAGTAGTCTAATTGTCTAATATAAATGATAATAATGTGTTATTTCATTAGGTACAGACTCTATTAAGGTTATTAACAAACAGGGTTTCTGCCTTGGTGATAGTTTTCCAGCTCTTAGATTCAGTGTTTCTGAGTTCAAGTCTGAAAATATGATTACAGGGTTATACTGAAATATACAAAATATATATATATATAAATATATATATATACAAAAATATACATTGTTCACCGCAAGTTTTCATTGTAAGTATAAACCATACTTATGTAGGCTTTAATTCGTTCAAAGATAGGGACTTTCATAAATATCATATCTATGTAGATCTTGTATGCTAAATGAATATTAAAAGTTCAGAAAATCAAAGTAAATCAAGTTTACTCAAGGTTATCATATCATACTTAGCCCCTAATTCAGAATATAGGACCTCAGTACCTCTCTAATCACCAAGAACTTTTTCTCACAGAATAATCGATCAACCAGTATTTATTAAGTAACTGTTCTTTTTTTAATGCATTTAGTAGATTCATTCTTAAGTACTAAGACCAAAATAATATATGCCATCAGTACAAATTAGCTTTATAATAATACTTGATGTGATAGTAGTATAGTATACTTGCTATGATACAGTAGAATTATTTGAAATTTTTACGTATTGGAAAAGCATAAACTTTGCACAGTACAGGGGTGTCAAGTCACCATGACAATGTAGGACCGGTTAGAATGTTGTATGATATCTTTGGCCCTAAGTTTCCTTACTCCCCTACATTTTGTTAAACAGCTTTTCTAGTTTTTAAATAAGTAGAACGGTAACTATCTGTTCATTATATCTAGAGGTAAAGGGAAGGGGTAGTTAATTCATTTGTCAGTTCACAATTATGTCACTAAAATTTAAAAAATGGAAACATAAATGTCTGGCTCAGGAGCATGATCCATGTGATCCAAATATATGTTTTCTAATGACGATGCCCTCCACAAATTACTGGTTACTCTTTCAAATCTCATATCTACTGCAGTTAGCAAAAGAAAACAAGTAGAACATGGGCATCTATTCATATAGATCAAATCTTTTGTCAAAAATAAACTTAAATTGACATTCTTTAACTATGGAAATGTCATTTTATCCTGTTCACAGTTTAATATGGTCGTTATGTTACCATCCCCATATTTATACTTTAATTCCCAAGTGATGTAGACATACAGTAATGTCACATAGGTTTCACACAATGTCCAGAAGCTGGGTTGCTCCTGTGCTCTCTATGTTTCACATGTCCTAGTGAGCCTATCAAAAGTGCATACCACCTTAAGGGAAACACAGTTTTGAGACTCTGTCTAATCCTATTTCTTCCCACTTTGGAATCTTAATTAGAAGAGATAAGGAAAGAAAAAAACATCATTTAACTAAATTATTGTCCTGAATCTGTAGCAAAAGGTATAATCCGCAATTGGGCCAATTAGTGAACCCCATAGTTAGCTATGCTGCAGCGAACAATTTGATTAGATCTGACACCATCCTAGTTCCCACTGTTGTTTTGCCAGGTATGATGGTCAGACTTCAAAGAGCTTGAGGCATCAGCAGGGCAAGGTTTGGAGGCCAGCTTAGGTCCGGTTGTTAATCTCTCTGCTAAAACCACAGCAGCTCTCACACAAAACAAGCTTACACGACACAATCATGCGGTATTAAAGTTAGGGTTGAGTCATGCCAATTTGCCTTTGATTTTTTGATGATTGACCAAAGATGGCTACTTGACTAGACATATGCTAAAGTATACTGATTAGATAAGTTCCCAAAAGATTTGAAGTATTTTTTAACTTCCTATATAAATGTTGTGAAAGCTTATTTCCTTTGATCACACTTTCAAAGTAATAGTACTATATTGGGGGTGGGGGGTGAGTACTTATCAGCAGCTTCAGTCCCAAACTTTTCACTTACTGCTTCATAAAAATTTGTCTTTACATTAATAATTCCTTAAGGAAAACGTAAAAGGAAATTGTTTCTAAGTGGTAAGCTTTTTAAAAATCTATTAAGCACGTTGAAAGAAAAAACATTTTTCCCTGAGTCATTTATGTGCACTGACAATTTTTCTGAAATTTCTTTATAATTATTTTCCACTTAAATGTTGAGTAAAGTGCCCTTTCAGGATGTGATTGCATAAGTGTTCTTTTCTCTGCATTCTGATTTGTTGGAATATTGCAACAATGGTGACATGTTTCCATTCTGAGAAAAGCCTAAGGCTACTTTAGTATTATTCCGAATGATTGAAGCTGCCATCTTGCTGACTTTCCCTTAGGCAGCATAAGGCCTGTTTGCTTTTGTGTTCATTTCACATGGTTCCTGTGAGTTTGGCTGGCAGAACATCAGTGCATCATTTGGCAAGGAGGAGTAAATTCATGTTTGGCTATTACATACCTTAAAATTTCTGTATGGTCAGCAACGTCTCAGATATTAAACTTATAATTCATTACATCAAGTGAATCCTATTTCATTGAGAGATAATTTTAAATATCTTATGACATCTTCATTGTGAATCATTTTTATATGTCATTTTATAAAATGAACTTAAGTTCTAGTATTTCACATAGAAATACTATGTGTATCTAGTAATTTTTTTATAATTCATACTACATTTTACTTAGGAAACTTAAGGAAAACATGTATTTGAAGAGTGAGCTTGTTGCCTAAAGCAAAAGTTAAATACTTCAAATCTTGCCAAATAGTCTTCAATCCTTGGGTCTTTCCAAAAATTCTGTAATATCTGTAGTGTAGTAATCTCACCTCTGAGACCAAGATGATACAGATTTTAGCATTGCCTAAGGGTACAAAGAGAAAAAGGTCTCTTCTCCTTCCTAAATTTTGCAGATACAAACATTTCTGTATGTGTTCTATGATATAGCTCCAGGAAAAGTATATTGCAATACTTCGAGGATTTTTTTAATTCTTTGTAGAAGTGCTGGTAGCAGAATTTAGCCAGTTTACATGTTATTCCCTGAAACACTTCCTCCCCCAATGTGTTATTTATAGCATCTAAGGAAGACAAAAAGAGAAAACAAAAAACGCTAACAAATCTTGGCTGTCCCATTTCATTACCTAAAGGCGTTTTTTTAAGTTCCAAGAAAGTAAGAACATATATTTTACTAATATATCCTCCAAGGTACTTGGAAGAGTAGGAAATACATAGTAGAGCTTAATGTGGTATCCATGAGATTTGTGATGGTATAGGTAGCTTTGAGGATACATATATACCAAAAACATCCTTAGTCCTTCTTCAATGTCTTTATACAGCAAATGTCAAGAAATATTCATTCCCCCAGCCCTTTTACGGCTTTTTCTTGTCATTGGGTTATAAATTAAATATTTCAGTTTCCTCCTTAGAGAGGTCTTCCCTGACTAGCCCATCTGAAGTATTCACTCGGTTACCTAGTATCTTTTTTATGGCCACACCCACCATATGTGGAAGTTCCTGAGCCAGGGATTGAATCCAATCCACAGCTGTGACCTATACTGTACCTGCAGCAATGCCGGATCCTTTAACCCACTGCACCAGGCAAGGAATCAAACCTGCACCTCCACACCAACCCAAGCCACTATAGCTGGATACTTATCCCACTGTGCCACAGAGAGAATTCCACTCATGCACCCAATTTTAATTCTCAGTATATCGCTTCTGTGTTGCCATAGTTTATCAGTTAGTTTGTTTATTTTCCCAAACTTGCTTAACCTTACCTGTTTTAAGCTTCCCAAGAGTAGGGGATAATCTGTCTTATTTGCAGCTAGATCTTGAGCACGGGTAGTAGGCATTCCATAAACAGTGGTTAAACTGCTAAGGTACAATTTTTAAAGCAGTTTTTATCTATCATAACTTTCTTTGAAAATGTGTATTTATATTGAGTATCTCATTTGTTCTAGACATCGTGTTGGGTGCTTTCATATATGTCACCATGTTTCTTATTTGATCCTCACGGGAATCCTTGCCATAGGCATTATCATACACATTTTAACAAGGAGATATGAGGAGTTACATAGCCATCTGAAAGTCATAGCAATGTGGTTTTAGCCAGGACTAAATTTAGATCTTCCAACTCCCTGTGCAGAATTACACTGGAAAGTCAACATGTTTGGGAGCTCTGCTAATTATCATAAATTTAAAAAAAAAATTTTAAAGTTTGGTTAGGTGTTTAACAGAGGCCTGAGACTACCACATGTGCTTTAAAGGCGCTATCTCATAGTCTCACAATGCCCTATACCTTTATTACCTACACTTTACAAAGAAGGCAACTTGAAGTTTAAAGAGATCAACTTATGCAAAGTCACAGAGTTAATAGCTAAACAGACATGACACTTAAATTTGTCTTTTATTCAAAGCCTATGCTCTTAACCACTAACCACTCAACACACCCCAAGGTATTCCCCATCTCATCTTCAGTACATAAGCCAGAAAGCCTCTGCTGTGATAAACAAGAACAAGCTTCCAACAAAACGTGTAGGTATATATGTAGGTGTATACATATATATATATATGAATATATACAAGTATATGTGTATATGTATGTACACATACATATTTATGTGTAATCTTTTAACATTCAAGTTAAAAAATTTTTTGTTCCTAGCAAGCATTTCTACTCTATTTTTATCAACTACCTCATAAAACTCAGCTTGGATTTATCATAGATTCTCCCTTATATAATACTTTGCTGTGTTATATGTGTGTATGTGTGTGTGTCATATATATATTAGGGTGGCAGGATTGTCCTTTCTGTATTTTTACTTATTTCTATTATGGAGTGGGGGTTTTTAATAGAAGATTAATTTGCAAAAAATATGAAGCCGTTCCCTAAGACACTGTCCACTTATGTAGGACTTCTAGATCTTAGCTCCTTAAGATGGGGAAAGTATCCTATACAAAGAAATCTGGTTCCCTTGTTTCCAGTCAACTATATTGATCTGGTTCAAAAGTATCCCAAATTTAATTCTAGTGATTATTATTATAGTCACTTAAATTCTTCATTTAGGTACTTTCTAAAATTAAAGTATAATTAACATCATTTAGGTACTTTTGCAAATATTAATTTGCTGATAGATAGCTACAATGTTTTTATGTTATAGTCTGTATATTTCTAAATAATTTTAATGTATCATCTTTGGAGCATCAAAAATTATCTTGAGATCATTAAGGTGTGTACAACTTACAGTAAGAGTCAACCAAATTCAGTTTTTCAAATAGTGAAAAAAAATTCTAATTTTGCCTTCCCTTTTATTATAATTGGTTCTACTGAAGGTTTGATCCATTCGTATGAAAACCAGTTTTTTTCTACTGCAAATATTTATTTATTGGAAATTCTTTGAATAGCACCTTTAAACAAAATTAAACAATAAATCTTATGGTCACAAAACATTTTCTTCTTTGGTAGATCGATATTATTTTTTAAAGTTTCCTACATTTTAATAAGAGGAAATTATGTTCCTCATTAAGTAAATACAAGATTAAATATAAATTATTAGTTTTTAAAAGGTAGGATTTAGGGGACTGAAATAATTAAGAAAAACAGTGGTGTGATGGAAATGCCTTTGGCCACACGACTGGTAAAATGGTTCTCTTATTTAGTAGAAATTAAAATTTTGTAAAAGTTATTACTGTCATAACTCTCTGCCACAGTGGACGTTTTGTAGAGTAGCCAGTTCAGGTTCTTTGTATCTGGTACAGTGAAGTTCACTGAACTGTTTTGTCAGATGCTGTCAAGTCAACCCACCATTGTTGTAGAGAATCAGACTAAATCATTTTGGCATGAGCCTTCCAGAAATAAGATAGCCAGTATGAATGGTTTAATGAAATTGAGTATTTGGTTTCAAGTTTTTGTAAGAATGTCAAAAATATATTGCAGTCATTCAGAAATTTTTCAGTCAATCAGTTGAAATATCTGATCCTATACTTCATGAAAAATCTGTTTTAAATATCATTACTTAATGTAAATAATACTTGGAATGTATTTGGGTATGTTTTGTTAGTATGTGACTCTTTACTAAACATTTCAAAGTAGTAAAATTTCCAATTGTATAATCATTTAGTAAAAAGAGAGAGAGGTGTCTTTCACTAAAATTAAATTTTTCTGTTATAAAATGAAGCTGATTTTGAGTTTGATAATAGCTCTTTTTGTTTTGATAATAACTGTTTTGATAATAGCTTTTGTTTCTAAAAGCTGTTATTAAAAATAAAGTTGTATTTGATCAGATTTTTAAGAACTCAATGAGTTGTTTATGAATGTTCTAAAGGCTTAATTCTTATATGATTAGAAAAACAGCTTATCTTTATGATCAGTAGTTATTTAAAAGGCATTATTATATTAGTTAAATGCCTCAAACTTTTTATTTATGCCTTTTTATTACAGGAGGGCTATTTGTTGATATTCCTGCCCAATAACCTAAGAAATATTTTACCAACTTATACTGTAGCTATGGTGTAGCACTGAAAAAGCTTTTAACAAAAAGCCCCTTGGTGCAATTAAAGGTCACTTGTACATATTGTAATAGGCTACTCATTTACAAGATCTTTGTGAAGGGTCAGTGCTATAGCATGAAATGGATTGCCCTTGTTGAGCCTGTAAATAAATGGGTCAACTTATATTCAGTGGGAAAGAAAAAATCTAGCACAATTCTAGTTTGTTATTATTTTTATAAACAATTGCTAAAATGTTGAGCAAAGCCAAATGCACTAGTGATATTTTCTTGACACAAATAATTACAGAAAATTATTAGAATATGTAACTACAGTTTATAAGAAAAACTGCTCTGTCTCACACACACGTATACATATGCATGCACATTTTTGTTTGTTTGATTAAATATATGGCTCCTGTCCTGGTATAGAAAAACACGGCACAGTGGTAGTATTTGAATGGCCTTTACTATCATGTTTCAAAATGCCTAAGTTGTACATACTCCATTTTTTTTCTGTACTGAGGTTCAAAACTTGTCAAGAATAAGTATGGAGAAGGAATCAATGTGGACAGAGGTTTATTTCAGTTATCTTTCATAGCTTTTCCAGTGCTCTTAAGGTGGAGAAAACATATTAGTAATGATCTGTGCTAACTGAATTGTCATCTGATTTTTTAATAAATTAAGACTTCAGGATAAAAACAAAGAGTAATGGTGAAAAGAAAATATTTTGTACTTTGTAATAATTTTAATAGACATATTTTACATGTTTTGTATGTTTATGAGCTTTACATCATTTTTTATTCTCAAAATAATATCAAATTAGTAAAACTAAGGAGTTTCCTGTGGCTCAGTGAGTTAAGGATCTGTCACTGCTGCCACTTGGGTCACTTCTGTAGCGTGGGTTTGATTGCTGGCCCAGAAACTTCTGCATGCTATGGGTGGGCCAAAAAAAAATTAGCAAAAAATATACTAATAGAATAAATTTAACCAGAACTTTCTAGAATTCTTTCCTCTGAATTTGGCCATTCAGACACACAACAACTACCCACCCCTAATTTTCCTTTTGGTTACTGTTGTACTATCAAAAGTGGAAAAAAAATTAAATTTGCAGTCAAGGCCAAATCATATCTTCCCCATCAAACAAAAATAATTTAACAATGGATTTGAATCAAGAATCAAACAAAGAATAATATTAACCTTTAAACACCTTTAGGACTAATTGGTCTATTAAAATAAGGCCAGACATAAAGTAAATAGCCAAGAATTGTTTGACTGAAGTAATCTTTCTCTGATTGTTATTGAGCTCTTGAATATCCATTCTGCACTGTTTGGTTTGTTTGTGTTGCCACACTTCTTTAGCACAGTGAAAACACCGGCCTAAGCCTTGTTAAAATATCAAAGCTTTGGGGAAATCTGGCTCATTTAGGGGCATAAATATTTTAAATTATGTCTGTTTTACTCGGCATAGTGTCCTCTTTTTCTAGTTTAGTGCCTGATCATGTAAAGTGCTCAAATAATATTGAATGAATGACTAAACGAATGAATGTTCTCTTGACAGTGCTCAAAAAAGTTAGGTGTGGCCATAAAATCTCACCATTTCAGATTATATGGAATAGTCTGATAATCTAATAAGGTTGCCATAAATGCTAATATTTCCATCTAAGGTTTTGCCTAAGTAAAATAACCTTGAAGAATATCAACTAATGGGAGTTCCCACTGTGGCTCAGCAGTAATGAATCCTACCAGTACCCATGAGAATGCGGGTTTGATCCCTGGCTTCACTCAGTGGGTTAAAGATCCAGCATTGTCATGAGCTGTGATATAGGTCACTGACATGGCTCGGATCCTCAGTGGCTGTGGCTGTGGCGTAGGCTGGCAGCTACAACTCCTATTCGACCGCCTAGCCTGGGAACTTCTATATGCCATGGGTGTGGCCCTAAAGAAAAAAAAAAAGATGAAAAAAATCTACTCATAATATAAGGGACCATTATTGCTGAAATAAAGAAAAACTATACTCCTCAAAAATACTGGGAGTTCCCATCATGGCTCAGTGGTTAATGAATCCAACTAGGATCCATGAGGTTGTGGGTTCGATCCCTGGCCTTGCTCAGTGGGTTAAGGATCCGGCATTGTGAGCTGTGGCGTAGGTTGCAGATGCAGCTCGGATCCCATTTTGCTGTGGCTGTGGCGTAGGCTGGCAGTTACAGCTCCGATTAGACCCCTAGCCTGGGAACCTCCATATGCCGTGAGTGCAGCCCTAGAAAAGGCAAAAAGACCAAAAAAAAAAATACTAGATAGAAAATGAGAAAATACACAATTTTCAGTTAACAAAAAGTGATCTCTTTTATAATAGAAAATCTTTCCTACTATGAATCATGATTTCATTATGGTTATTTTATTGCCATTTGAAAGTTATTTTAAATGCTTTATCTTAAAAGATTTGATAATAAATCTTCCTTTATGAGAAAAAACATTTCATAAATGTCAGTAAGAGTTTTCCAATCGAATTCCTTAAGTGAACTGTTAGATTCAGACTAGATTTTTAAAATCCCTCAGAGCTGAGAAGAATCAGTCCTAATTCCAGGTTTAAAGTACCTATACCTTCTAACCCCTGTGACCTAGTAATCGACTGTTAATATGTCTGGTCTTCTCTGGCCAGCATAGCTGATTTTATTGCCTATATGTTTTCCTGACTTTTAATGTAAAAATATTATAAAAGATTTGTGAAACTTGTGAGTTAGGGATGAAATAATTATGTACAATGGAATTAGAATATAGCATTTGGGATATTCTACAATTCATATTTAAATGCTCATTGGCAGCAAAGCAACAGAATCTATAACTGTCATTATTGACAAGCCATCCTATTGATCTCTTTATGCACATGGAGCTGACAAGTACCAATCTAGTTCTTTAGTTTGGCTTCTTAAGAATTTTCTCCTGGGAAAACATCCTGGCCCAGATAGAAATTTAAGGACAATTATATTCAGAAGAAAAGCTTTACAGTGCATAATTTATAACTGAATGCATTTCCTTTACATGTCCTATTTACTAAATGTATAATTCAGTCAAGAAACAGAAAGGGTTCATATAAAGATATTTTGGATATAGGACCTACTCTTCATAGTGCCATAAATATGGGCCATTTCTTTGCCTTCTTGCCTTAGCATTTAGTTATTGTAACATTTCCATCATTTTATTGGAAAGGTTCTTATGCTTTGGTCCATGTAAAATTAGATAAGTGGAAGGCAATTTTTAAAACAACTATGTTTCTGATGCTTTAAAAGAAGAGGTTAGCAAATTATGGCCCGTGGACTAAATCTAGCCCCATCATTTTTTTTTTAAATAAACATTTATTGGACCACAGCCAGGCCTTTTTGTTTATATATTATATGTGGCTGCTTTCAAACCATACCACTAAGTTGAGATCTTATGGCATGCAAGACCAAAAATTTACTATCTAGTCATTTGTAGAGAAAGTTTGCTGTTGACAAGAACCCCTAATTTAGAAGGCTGCATACTTTAAAGAAAATTTATTGAGAGATTTGTCAGTTAGGATATGTGACTTGTAGTCTTAAAATTAAGCTCTATTTGAGTAATCAGGTCACACAGTCATTTGATATGTAGTGTGTACTTTTAAAATTAATGCAGGTGTCTCTGAGAAAATACCTAGATTTCTTAAAAGGTTAAAATTGGAAGGGAGCTTAATGTGCTTCAAAGGCAACTTCTTATCGTGTGCACCTACTTTCCCACCTAGCCTCTCCATAATCACGTGGACCCCACTTTCTTAGAGGCACCCCATTTCAATCTCTACCAAAGACAGCTGCTAGGAAATTCTTTCAGATGCTGAAACAACTTCTCATCCGTTAGTACTGATTTTACTTTCTAAAGCCACACATAAATTGCTGTTTTATATATACTACCACACTATTCAAAATAGACACCTAATATATGAAGAGAAGTTACAATTTATGTGTACATCTTCTTAGTTTTCCTTTTATAAGACATTGTCAATTAAATTTACCATTTTGTGGTATAGAATATTTAATTTAGAATCTGAGGCATGAAGTCCATATAGTTTTCACGACATCCTTTAAAGGAAGGTTTTTTTAAAAAAATAAAGCATTAATTAGAAATATTAAAGTAGTAGTCTTGAATTCTGAAGTAAAAAGGGTAAAGTACAGGTTCATACATTTTAAATACTAAAATGTGATATTTTATTTGCATATATGGATTCACAAATGGGCTTCAGGTGATTAAAAGTGATAAAGATCAACATTAAATGTGATCTTTTGAGTTTATTATTATAATCTAAGATTATTTTACTATATAGTAAGTTAATCAAAATATACCATTAAACTTTTGTGACTGAATAAGAGGCATACATATATATTTCTAACAGTATTGAGTTTATCTGTAGAAATATACCCCAAAAATTAGGTGTTCATTATCCACATTACCTGATCCACATTAACAGTGTATATAAAACAATTATCAGTGTATATTAAAACAATAAGGTTAAGTGGACACTATGGATCAAAAAGCCTTGCTTATTTTTCATTTTATTTTTTAAAACTGTAGGAATTTCTTAAGAAAATAAGATCATATTGAAGCTTAAAACATAAATATATTATTATATTGAGGGCTGGTAAGATTATTTTTAAGTCATAAGAGACGAGTTGGAATCTTTCAGCATTTTAATTAGGAAATTTAAACATGTGAGGATAGTTTTACTCAAAATTGCTTTTAAGTTAATGCATATTATTATTTTTTAAATAACTGTATAAAGGTTAGTGTCCTTGGCATTTAAAAATTGCTTTAAAATTAGGTAAAACAAAACTCTTTTCAAGGGGGTTTATAATGTAGAATAGAAAAGAAGATTGCATGAAACCACACAAAAAGGGCTCAACTAAGTGTTTTCAGCCTAATAAAAATGTTGTAAAAATACTTGTAAGCTTGAAAATCACACTAGCTATTCTTGTTTCAAATTCTGTTTAATATATTGTTCTGTATGATTTTATAATAAACAGATTACTCCTTGAACAGGAATTAAGAATAAAGCTGCCAGGAAGGGGTTTTGTTGTCAGAGTAGTTCCCGCCTCATGTTTTGTAAGAGATTTCATGGTCCCATTGTAAAGAGTAGATGATTTAAAACGTGTTCCCAAGATAAACTTTCCCATTGTCATTAATGAGGATGGATAATACTGAGTGACAAGTGCATTAGGAATGACACAGAAAGAGCTGTTAGATTTGTCAGAGCATATCACTTCAGGCAGTGACACTTGAGGACATTCTTTTTGTGGATATTTGGTTGGGGGGGGTCCTGATTTCAAGATACCAAAGTTTGTGTTTGCTAAAAGAATAATGTATTTTACAGTGTATAAATATACATTTTCCAGTGTAAAACATTTGGAAGTTTCTTTAGTTAAGTTCTTCCACCTTTTAAGAAAGTCATCAAACTGTATAACATTTAAATGTTAAAATATTTTTACAAAACAAATTTTTCTCCTTTAAAAAGTCTTTCTGCCCCCCTTGGAATATCTAATTGAAGGAAGAATATTAAAAATAACATTTTTTTTAATTTTTTGCTGTCTTAAATATGAGAGAACTCTATTCTGTATCACCTTGAGAATAAAGATTTTGAAATAAGATAAAACATGCATTTTATATTGTCTTTCTAAGAAATATTTTACTTTAGAGAAACATATTTTACGTGTTGATCAATGAACAATTAATAATATATGACTATTCTGGTATTTAAAGTATTTCCAAAGTGTAGTATGCCTCTCGATTGCGATTTTGAACATACAATTGGTCGCTTTTTCGCCTTGATTCATCTTTCATGCTGCCAACCAAATTTTGTCTCTGTATACCTTTTTGACACTAATAATGACTGAGTCTCTGTTCATTTGAGTTCTAAGATTTCCCAAGCGGCGGTTTGGAGCTAGGATAAACTATCTATCATGATTGCATACCACTAATCTGTCTCAACCAAAGCATCCTATGACTGAAATTATATTTGACAGTTCACCTCTTCTTGATGAGCCTGAGGTGAACATAGCTACAGACCATCCCTGGGAGGACATGGCAACTACTCCATATGTTAGGGAGGGTCCTTTTATTTGTGAAATAAGACTTAAACTATGCCTGCAGCAGAAGAGATATTTCTTTCTCTCCCTTCCTCTTTCTTTCTCGCTCTCTCTGTCTGTCTCTGATTTTTCTAATCTTCATCAGGGTTTCTTTTAACTATGAAACTTTTTTTACCCCAGAATGGTTGGTAAACATTTTCTGCTGCTACAAGTGCTATCTATAGGTTGGTTTTGCCATGTGGTTAAAAAAATTAGTCATTTTTTAAAATAGTTTTTGCTTTCTGAAATGTTCTATCTACTACATTTGTCGAATAGCAAAGATTTACTTTTAGTATGTTCACTCTGACCTAAATTTATCAGTTCTTGAAACAGTTCTTTTATATTACAAAATATTTCTAGAAGAGTCTAATTCTCATTTTAACATAAAACTATTTTTCAAAATATTTCAAGTTCTTTATGTTAAAAATTAAAAATAGATTTAAAAAGAACAATAAAGTGGACACTGCCCAGGAAATATTACTGCAATTTTTTTATAAAGATCCCTTACATAGGTCTCAATAAACATTTTTACTATTGCTATGTAGATTACAGAGAAAAATGGCTAAGAAAACAAATTTTTTACTGCCTTATATCCTTTTCGTAAAAATATCTTTCTTTTGGAATCAGAAATTATCAAGCATTTTCAGATGATAGACAAGCGGATGTTAAAGACTTACTGTCAATACACAGGAAAAAAAGAATCATAAAGTAATTTTCAAGAATGTATATGGAGGGTTTAATAGTAAGGCTACTTTTAACAGTCAACATGGAAGACCAGGTGAACAACAGACTTAAACTGGAAAAGGAAAGACTGGGGTTATTTAAACAATAGCATTTGGATATTAAGTGGATTTTCAAAGAGCACATATAAAAGTTCATTTTTAAATGGAGTCTATTTTCACCTGTCCTAGATTATTGAACTGTGATTCCACCTAAAGATGTTCAAATGACCTGAAAAGTTTTGCCCATGTAGTTCTGTTAGTTGACCAGAGCAAGCACTTAACAAGTTCATTCCTGTCTTTTACTTTTAATTAAAGTTTATTATTCTCTTGGAAAAATTCATTTAAGTAGAGGCAATATTTTCTATAATTTTATGAAGCACTAGTATAATCATTAAGCACAATGCACAAAGCTTTTCTAAAGCACCTAATGTCAAATAATCATCAACTTTATTTTGGAAAGTTATATAAATATATTTTTTAGCATCATAGAGATAATTGGTCAGTATAGTGAATGAAACTTATATTTTTTGATACAATATAAATTATTTTTAACAAATGAGCTTAATCTGCTTTAGCTTTTATTCTTTCCTATAGTGTTTTTGTTTCAACTAATATAATGATTACGAGTGAGCTATATAAGCTTTCAGTAACATAAACTAAAATAAGTATCCTTAAAAACTTTTAATAAACTACTTATATATTTCCATGTTTTTTTTATTTTAACTATATAATTTCTACTAGTGATTGCATAACATACTTCAGTGACATGTATCTGAAGAAAAGGGAGTACCATTAAAGGATGTTAGTAAACTATTTCTATATGTTCTTTACTACAAAAGTGATTATTACTAAAAAATTTAACTTATACACTGACTCTAATGGTACGCAAATCTAATTTTGTGCTTTTAACTTAGGCAGTAAAATCTGTGATCCACTTATCATAACCAGTTAATCCTCCCATCTAATTACATGATAATTAAATGTAGTTTCTTATTATACAATGCATCTGCATATTTTTAAAGATAAAATTGCTTCCATTTCCCCCATAACCATCTATTTCCTAATCAGAAGAGTTGATATTAATGGCTTCATAGTAATATTCAAAAATGTTTAAAGGTAATTATTAAACAGTTATGATTTGATAAAGTAGTTGCTTCATTTGGAAAGCAGAACTTGTTTATTTTAAATTTAGAAAGTAAGCAGACTAATGCTGTTCTGTATAATACTTAAATAATTATACTTTTTGTTTTGTTTTAATATAACCTTTTTTAGCACTTTTAGAAATATACTTACATGCCTAAGCATGGTACACCATGAGTCCTATAAAAAATATGACAAGAAAAGAAAGTAAAATGGTCATGCCTTTTAGTAAACTATCCTGAAAAATATCCCATAAGACAAAATCAGTATGCTCTTCAGACTGTTTTTAGTAGAATGATTGGCAACACTCAAGTCACTTGTTTGTACAAAGGAGGAATAATTATTTCCCATTTAAATAATTATGTCATCTTTGCTTTAGAAATTGGAATGAAATTTCCATTGGGGAAATTTGAGTGTGTTGGGGGGGTGTTTAAGATATCCTGATGTAGGATAAAAATGGTTTGTTATTTCACTGCAATGTACATACTGGGTCAGTTGAAGTTTTAAGGACTACCTGGAGAGCAAGATGAACCATAAATTTTTCTTAATTCATTCAGTAAATATTTATGAAAATACTTTTAGGTGAATTTTTAATCTAATTCAGTGCTTTCTATCAAAATCCACGTCCTTGGGAGTTCCTGTTGTGGCTCACAGGGTTATGAAACCAACTAGTATCCATGAAGATGCGGGTTCGATCCCTGGCCTTTTTCAATGGGTTAAGGATCCAGTGCAGCCGTGAGCTGTGGTGTAGTCTGCAGACGTGGCTGGGATCCCGTGTTGCTGTGGCAATGTCATAGGCCAGCAGGTATAACTCTGTTTTGATCCCTAGCTTCGGAACTTCCATGTGCTGCAGCTATGGCCCTAAAAGCCAAAAAAAAAGGAGAAGACAATCCATGTCCTTAAGGTCTGGCCCTGGCCTCTGGCCACTCCTCCAGCCTCATCTCTTGCCTGAACTCCAAGTTGCAGCCTGACTCTCACTTGCAGTCCCCACAGTGGCTTATTCTGTCACTTCCAGGTCTTCTGTAAATGCCAAAAATACTCTCCCCTTTCCTCCAACTATTCTTGCCAGATCAGTCTTCATCCTTTAATCTTCAAAACAGATGTTATTTCCTCTAAAATATCCTTCCTGGAGTTCCCATCGTGACACAGTGGTTAAGAATCCGACTAGGAACCATGAGGTTGCGGGTTCGATCCCTGGCCTTGCTCAGTGGGTTAAGGATCCGGCGTTGCTGTGAGCTGTGGTGTAGGTCGCAGATGCAGCTTGGATCCTGCGTTGCTGTGGCTGCGGCGTAGGCCAGTGGCTACAGCTTCTGTTAGACCCCTAGCCTGGGAACCTCCACGTGCCGCAGGTGCGGCCCTAAAATGACAAAAGGCAAAAAGATAAATAAATTAAAAAAATAAAATACCCTTACTGATTCTCCAAGACCAGGCTAGGTAGCCTTCCTCTGTATTCCCAGAATATCTTGTAAATTATCTCAATTATAGCACTTATATTATTTTAGTTTCCCATTTCCTTGATGTCTCTCCTTCTACCACATTGTGAGCTGCTGGCAGAAACTATGTAATATTCTTATTCACTAATGCATTCACAGCACCTAACACAGAATCTAAGACCCAGTACGTGTTTAGTAAATGTTTAATAATATGTTGAAATCTGGTAAATAGCTGACTACATTGCTTTTTTAAAAGCTATCATAAGAATACTTAACGTGAGATCTGTCCTCTTAAATTTTAGTGTGTAAAACATTATTGTTGACTATAGGTATAATATTATACCCTGACTACATCTTTAATTAATATAGATGCGAACTGTCTGCTCTTATAGGAAGAACAAGAGTAATGAATTCTCAATGCTCAAATGCAAGGCAGTCCTTTCCCTGCTATAGTAGCTGTGCTGAACTGTTTAAATTTTCCCTAATTACCAAACTGTTTCTTCTGTTTCTTGCCATTAAGTTTGGATACCTTTTTTTTTTTTTTGGTCTTCTTAGGGCTGCACCAGTGGCATATGGAAGTTCCCAAGCTAGGGGTCAAATCACAGCCACAGCAATGCCAGATCTGAGCCATGTCTGCAACCTCCACCGCGGCTCATGGCAACACCAGATCCTTAACCCACTGAGCTAGGCCAGGGATCAAACCCACGTCCTCATGGATACTAGTCATATTCACTCCCTCTGACCTATGACAGGAACTCCTTGTCATTAAGTCTGGAATACTCCCCTCTATCAGCCTGGAGTTTAAAAAAAAAGAAGAAAAAAAAAAGCTTTAACGTCAAACTCGAGCTTTCCTTCTTAGTGAAGATTTTGCTCACTCCTTCTCCATTCTACTCACCCTGCCAGTATATTGACTTCTTTCTAAATCTTTGGCTTACATAAAACTCACCTTTTTAAAACAAGAAGATATGTTACATGATGCATCAAAACTCTATCAACAATCTTAATTTTAGTTTAGTTTTTTTTTAAGCTGGTCTGTATTATATCTCTTCCTCTTGCTTCTATATGCATGTTGTAGAGATTCAGTATGGCTACCTATCAAGATGACTAATTAAAACCAAACCCACTGAGCATTTAAAAGATACCCTTGAAATAGAGGGGAGGTGCCAAGTTGATAACATCTTGATAACACTGGATAGTAATATCCCGTGGGCTTACATATTCATTGTTCCCAGTCAATTGACATTTATATCTATTATCACTGAGTGAAACATGATTAATTATTTTATGATAATTTGAATCATTGTTTAAAATTCAGTTTGAAAATGTTGAATCCTGGACATCTTCTTTCACCATTCCTTTAGAGGATCAGGAGCCACTCTTCTGTTTAGGGAAGATGATTTTTCTTTCCAATTTGTTGTAGTAAGCCTCATTGTTTTCCTAATAGGAGATTCCTTCTTGCCCTCTCTAAGAGTAACAGTTTTATGCTGCAGACATCAAAGATGAGGACAAAAATGTCACATTGTGATTCTGTCTCCATGATACTTCACAATAATACAAAGTGAAAAAATCAAGCAAAAGAAGCCTTTTGCTTTTTCCACGGTGTCAAAAGACAGTTTTCTTGAGATTTGTTTGTTTTTTCTCTAAATTGGACATTAAAATAGCCATTGTTATATCATTTATGAAATGGTTACGAATTGAAATTTTATTCATAAAATACTTTCCCAAATCTCTCCTATCCAAGAAATAGGAGTTGTTGTTCACACTTTTTAATTAACTCCTAGCTATTTTACTTGGAGATTTATTGCCTTAATCCATATGTAATGTGTTTATCACGTAGGAAATGTTTTTAAAAAATGGGTTAGCGATTTTGTATAATGCTATAATTATATCTCTTATCAGGGTAATTATGTAAAAGTAAATAAAGGTAGAGCTAAGATAATACCTAATTTAGGATGCCTTTCAAATATATAATGCTTATAATTAAAGATTTCAAATGGAAAGTAAAGGGCCTTGGTTTTCTTACACATCAGCCTAACTTTCAAAATAAAGCTATAGAAGTTAGCCGAATGGTTTCTTTGCCTACACATTTACACATTGACTCACAACTGTCCACTTAGAAGATTTTTGTAAAAAAATATTATTAATGTGTCTTTATACTAGAGAACAGAATTTAAAAGATAAATTTTGTAGCTCATCTAATCATGCAAGTTTGAGAGCAGAAATAATAAAATTACTCATTTTTACATTACTTAATTGAAAGAAACATCACACATTTTCAGTCATTAAAATTAAATATCAAGAAGGATAGTTCATTGTAGGAAAGCAATTCTGTACATGAGTTTAATAAGCATACTTGTTGCATTATCTCTGCAGACTCTATTTTTGTTTACAATATTAAAATGTCGTTTAGCAGAGTTCTTGTCATGGCTCAGTGGATAACGAACCTGACTGGTATCCATGAGGATGCGGGTTCAATCCCGGGCCATGCTCATTGGGTTAAGGATCCAGCATTGCCGTGAGCTGTGGTGTAGGTCGCAGATACGGCCAAATCCCGTGTTGCTGTTGGCTCTGGTGTACGCTGGCAGCTGCAGCTCCGTTCAGACCCCTAGCCTGGGAACCTCCATATGCTGCGGGTATGGCCCTAAAAAAACAAAAGACCAAGAAAAAAAATGTATTTTAGCAAAAATCGGTAGGTTTTCAAAAAATGCAGCTTCCACAGAAAAAGTAAATATGCATTATACATGATTTCTGAGACTTAACACAGTGTAGATAATAGCTCTCTAAATTGACATAAATAAGATTTTATGTCTTATAAACAAGTTATTTTCCCATTTTCCTACTTTCTTTCAGTCAGACTAAAAGCCATTTTAAAAAGACCCAGTCTAGCCTAGCCTAGCACCTAATAACCCCCACAGACAGATACGCATAATTAGTTGCCAATAGCTGTACATAGTTTCCCCAGAACACACATCCTCACAACAGCCTTTCTAATGGCATATTGAGGTCCCCAGTGAATAATGGCTAGACTTACTCGTGAAGCAGCTGTGAAAAAGAACTTCTCTTTCCTTACTGTGCTACATATGGAGTTCTCTGAACCTCTGAGTAGTTGCATGACTTATGGTTTAACTGCTGGAAGCTAAGATAGACCATCAAGCTCTAGGTCAGCTACAATACCTCTATTCTCTCACTCCTATCAAGACTTTTGTTTTTAAGCAGCGACTGGCTGTTAGCTGTGCAGTATTCATTTTTGTTTGGCGGGGGGGAGAGCATAGAAGGTGGGTGAAGGGGTTGGGACAGCCAGGATAAGGCTGATGATTGTAAATAGCGCACTTATTGAGCGTATGTGAATTAGAAGTAGTAATTCAATAAAAGTCATCACATGCACAGTTCACTTACTGTACAATTCTAAGAATATGCTCCCAAATGGCTTTCATATGAACTGATGATATTCTGATAAGTGTGGATGAGTAAAACCCCAAAATAAATAAAACTATCATGAAGATAGTTTTTGATGAGATCTTAGTTGCCACGTTTTTGATGCGTAAACTCTAATCCCATTATCAATCATCCATAACAAACTTTATGACTTTAATCGTCAAAACTTTAGATAGGAATTATTTAAAAGAAAATACCTGGAAATAAACATGCCAGATATGTTTGGAATTTCTACTGTGCAATATAACATGCTAGTGTTTACTTCTTTTGATTATGTATCTAATGAAATCCTAATTAGCTCATTGTTACTCTTGTAAATGGGACTGGAGAGGGATTTCTTAGAAATGCTTTTATATTACAATTTATTAAGTTTGCCTTTGACATAAGAAATGTAGTATAGGACCATAAAAACAAACCAAAGTATGACATTTAGAGATATCCAGCATGGATAATACCATTAGCAATTCATCCGTCTGTTTATTGCACTGGAGGAAGTAAAGTCACTAGTATTTTTTTTTTTCTTTTCTGGCCAAACCCACGGCATGTGGAGGTTCACAGACTAGGGATTGAATCGGAGGTGCAGCTGCCAGCCTATGCCACAGCCACAGCAATGCCAGATCCAGGCCGTGTATGTAACCTACACCACAGCTCACAGCAACGCCAGATCCTTAACCCACTGAGCAAGGCCAGGAACCTCATGGATACTAGTCAGATTCATTTCCACTAAGCCACGATGGGAACTTTTTAATATAAGTAAACAATACAGCAAGATCTAGTCAAAATCTCTTAAAATTTTTATTTAATATAGTATTTAATAGAACATTATTTAATAACCTTTTAGAACATTTTAAACATTATAGGACATTTTATTTAATAAAGTATTCACACCAAAGCATTGAAGACACATTTCTTCACTTAACTAAATATGGGAAAAAAATTGCCTGAGTTGGTGTGTTAAATTACTTGCATGCTTTGGCATTTTAATAGGAAAACCTTTACCTGTGATGTTATCAGTCATCACTGTGTCTTTGTCTGACACATTTTCTTTAATAAAAGTTAGAAAATGGGGAAACATATATTCCTTCAACATATATTCCTTCATATATTCAAATTCAACATAATTTGAATAGAGGTCTATATTATGAATATATTTGGAAAGCTATGCCAAAGCACTTGATATGGAAAGGAGAGTCTGATGTATAAGACTGTTAATATAAACTCATATTAACAGCCTTTTTAGCTTGACCTACACCAAACTTTTTTTTTTTTTTAACCAGTTAGGCATTTTTAAATTGGAAATAAGTAGAGCTATAACGTTCTTTCCCACAGCATTGGGGTCTTCACATAAGGCCTGTGAAATGCCAGGGCACTGCTCTTCTCTCAGACCTGAAGACACTCACAAAATTAAACATGATTTATTCAGGAACAAGAATTCTGAAACAATTTAATTTTACATTTATGAACTGAATTAACATTCTGTCCATATTACCAAATCAAAACTGAATGTTACGTCTTTATATAATATCAATAACAATGTGTTCATCAGTTGAGGTTTCTAGTACCTAGTTTAAAAAAAAAAAAAAAGCACCTAGGGTTGTAAAGTATACTAGGTTCTAGGTGTGTCTGTAATGATGTGGCAGTAATGAGGCTTTGAAAATCACCAAAGCTAAATGGTTGGTAATTGCTACAACCCTCTTTTTCCTATTTTATTGCTCATCCTACAGAAAGCTAGTTGTTTATTCATCTGGTTTCTTTATTGCATACATTCTTTGCAAGCAAGAAAAATCATCACTGTTAGAAGTAAAAAGTGAGGGCAGGGAAGCGAAGAGATTGCAACAGATTGAGTGGACAGAGTTCTTGCCTCAGGAATCCTAAGATAGTAGTGTGATATAGCAATTAATCCATTTAAACTTTTAAAAAATATGACCTTGTTAAGCATATATAATATTAAAGTCATTATGTAGGCACTGTGGGAAATGCAAGCGCTACACATGGTTTCTGGTCTCACTTTACATCTTAGGAACTTATCCTACGGAAGTTACAGAACTCCCTCTCTGAAAAGACCGTTATATAATCTTTTTCAAGTGGTTAGAGTGAGATTTTTCTCCTTCCTTAAATAAAATAATCACCATTTGCCCATCATCCAGTCTAACAGAAAACCTAACTGACTCTTTAAAATATACTCATAATTCAACCAGTTTTCTCCATCTCCAGTGCTGCCATTCAGTCTAAGCCATCATCATATTTTGCCTGGACTATTGTAATAGGCTTCTAACTAGATACTTGCTTTTAACCCTGACATCCTTAAATTTGTTCTTTTGTTCTTTTTTTTATATATATATAGCAGTCACAAGGATGGTTCTTTTAAAACATAAGACAGACCATGTCATTTCTCTGTTCAAAACGTTCCATCAGTTTTTCATCTCACTCAGAAGTCCTTTAGTAGACACCAAGATCCTATTGACCTGGCTGCCTTAACTCCTAGATTTCATCTTTTATTCCTCCCCCACAATTTGCTCTGATTCAGCCATGCTGTCCTCCTTGCTGTTTCTTGAGCATGCCAAGCCTCAGGGCTTTTGCTGTTCGCTTTGCCTGAATTATACCTCTCCCAGATCTTTTCATAACTACCTTCCTTACCCCTTCAAATATTTAAACATCACCTTCTTCATGAAGTTTTCCTGACCATCCACTTCAGAGTCACAGTTTACCACCATTCTGCCATTCCCAATCACTCTTAGTCTGCTCCGTATTTCCCCATAGCACTCATCACCTTCTAAAACACTATATTTTTTATTATGTTTATTTCTGTCTTCCTATACTAGGATATAAGCTCACAAGAACAAAGATTTTTCTGTATTCTGTTCTGTTCAGAAGTCTGACACATGATAAGGTACTCAATAAATATTCTTAAATTAATAAGTTTGTAGTCTCAGTTTATCCCAAATTTTCTGTTTTCTCCCCTTTCATATTTAAATTCAGGAATGAGTGAATTTAGAAGCTTATACTAGTATTTATTGAGTGCTTAACACTATGATTTATTGAGTGCTTAATAGTGTCAGACATTGTACCAAGCAGGTTAACTGTTATCTTACTTAATCCCCATCAACTAGACTCAAAGTCAAATGAGGATCCTTACAGAGGTTAAGTCACTTGCCTGAAGAAACATATCGAGTGAATGGTTAAGTTCCAGTTCAACCCATACTAGACTACAAAGGCCCAGCCCTCTTTGTGGCTTTTGGGTTAGTGCTGCCTTTAGCAAGTTTTATTCAATATCAATGTTCTCCTATATATTTACTAAAGAACAGCTTGACGGAAAGAATTAATTGGACACTAATTTGCCTAGTGTCATTCCTTCTTTTAAAGTACCTACATAGAGATAAGTTCTGGCTTTTGAATTTTACAAACGCAGATGGTAGAAATATAATATTGCTTTTAGATTGAAGGGAGACAGTGTTCATGATATTGGGTATATCCTTGAAGAAGACTTGGAGAGAATTCAGGGGACTGAAATGATCATGTAAGTGGGGCACTGAGTGACATGAATTTGCCCAAGAACAAAGAAAATAAAAGAAGTATAAAAAGTTAGGTATATTGAGTGGCATGGAAAAAGGATCATGTTGTTTACATGGCTTTTGTTTGGGTGTTCACTAACAATTTTCTTTAAACCGTGTACTCTATACACATTTTTTTAATTTTTATTTTTAATTAAACGTAAAAAATTTTCATTGTAAGTACAAATAGTGACAAAGGATATAATATCTAACCTATTAAAAATATGCTTTGAGTATATTATTATCAAAACCAGGAAATAAAGATTTGGTTTAGTCAGCATATAGAAAATGTCCATAATATAGCCTGATGGGCAATCATTCTCAAATTGATGAGAAATTTGTACATCATTTTTTAATTCCAATAAACATGTTTCTAAGACAGTCTTCTGACTTTTCACAGCCACGAGTTTGTCCACTGGTTAATATGAAACAGGGTACAAGCCCCACTGGTTTGTCTTTTTTCTGTAATCATGGGTCTCTTTTTAATTAATGTACTTTTGGAGAAGTTTTAGATTTACAGAAAACTTGAAAGTACAAAGTTCCCATTAATCCCTCTCCTTTTTACACCTTGTATTTGTGTGGTACAGAGTTACAATTGATGAACCAATGTTGATACATTATTAATAATTAAAGTCCACAGTTTACATTAAGATTCACCCTTTGAGTTAGACATTCTATGGGATGTGTTAAATGGGGTAAAGACATATATCCATTAATCATACAGAACAAACTGTTCTAAAAATCCCCTACCTATTCACCCCTCCCTCCTCCCAAACCTCTGGCTAGCACTGATCTTTTTACTGTATCCATAGTTTTGTCTTTTCCAGAATGTCATATAATTGGAATTATATAGGACATAGCCTTTCAGATTGGCTTCTTTCACTTGGCAATATGCATTTAAGTTTCTTCCATGTTTTGTGTGTGTGTGTGTGTGTGTGTGTGTGTATGTGTGTGTGTGTGGCCTGATGGGTCATTTCTTTTCATCACTAAATAATATTCCATTGTATGGGTGTACCACAGTTTGTTTATTCATACCTATTGAAGGGTATCTTGGTTGCTTCTAAGTTTTTGTGGTTATGGATAAAGTGGCTCTAAATATTTGTGTGCAGGCTTCGTGTGTACATAAATTTTCAACTCATTTGGATAAATACTAAAGAGCACAATTGCTGGAGTGTATGGTAAGAAAATGTTTCTTTATAAGAACCTGCCAAACTGCCTTCTAAAGTGGCTGTACTACTTTGCATTCCCATCAACAAAGAATGAGAGTTTTGCATCCTCACCAGCACTGGTGTTGTCAGTGTTTTAGATTTTAGCTATTTTAATAGATATATAGTAGTATCTCATTATAATTTGCAATATCCTGATGACATATAATGTTGATATGTTATATTAATCAATATAAATGTTTTCATTTGCTTATTTGTCATCTATATGTCTTCTTTGGAAAGATGCCTGTTAGACCTTTTGGCCAATATTTTTTCTTTTTAGGGCCACGCCTTCAGCATATGGAAGTTTCCAGGCTAGGGGTCAAATGAGAGCTGCAGCTGCTGGCCTACACAACAGCTGCAGAAACGCCAGATCCAAGCCACATATGCAACCTGTGCCACAGCTTGCAGCAACACTGGATTCTTAACCCACTGAGCAAGGCCAGGGATTGAATCCACATCTTCATGGATACTAGTCAGGTTCTTAACCCACTGAGCCACAACAGGAGCTCCTTGCCCACTTTTTAATTAGACTGCTTCCAATAAGTTGCATTTTAAGAGTGCTTTGTATATTTTCATACAAAGAGGTGTTTTGCAAAGATTTTTCTCCCAGTCTCTGGCTTGTGTTCATCTTTTTAAGAGTATCTTTCTCAGAATTGAAGTTTTTAATCTTAATCAAGTCCAGTTTAACAGTTTTTTTCTTTTTTGTACCATGCCTTTGAAGTTGTATTTTAAAAGTCATTGCCAAACCCAAGATCACCCAAATTTTTTTCTATACTATCTTAGTTTTGACTTTTATGTTTTATAGTTTTGCTCTTTACATTTAGGTCTATTATTCATTTTGAGTTACGTTTTGTGAAGGGTATAAGATCTATGTCTAGATTCATTTTTGGCATATGAATGTGCATTTGTTCCAGCACTGTTTCTTAGAAAGACCATCCTTTCTCTATTGAACTGCCTTTGCCCCTTTGTCAAAGATCAATTGACATTATTTGCATGGTTCTAATTCTGGGCTCTCTAGTCTGTTCTGCTGATCTGCCTGTCTTTTCTTTGACCAATACCACGCTATCTTGATCACTCTACCTTCATAGTAAGTCTTGAAGTGTATTTGCAGCTCTAGTGCATCCTGGTTCGTTAATAACAGAATTAACCAGCTTAACGACTTATATTTTTATAAAAATTCAGACTCACTCACATATTTAGTTTTGCGATTTGTGAGTTTTTTTCTTAATTTGACTTTGTGTAATGGGACAGTTGGGGACAGGTCTAGAATACGGTTTCAGGCTTTCCTCCTTCTGGAACATATATCCAAATTGAGCAGAAAGAAGTGTTTTTAATTCATCTAGCAAGCTCGTATAAGTATGCCTGGTTCTACACTGAGGAGATGTCTGGGGTGGCAGCAGAAACGGGGTTTAATTTGTTAGGGCACAACCTTTACATCATTCATGCCGTATAGAATTGTTTAGAAGCATGGGTACAACTGTGTAATATAGTTAATCTAAACTAGTATAGTTAGTTCAGAAAAAATATTTAGAAGCCTACTGTGTATAAAGCAAATAAGTAAAACATTATCATTGTACCAGAAAATTTTCCTCTTCTCCTCTAAATTGCTTTTTCCTGCTGGAACCATAGACTGGCGGTTGGAGCTGCAGCCACTATCTTATGGTCGTGAGGCAACAAGCATGAGGAAAATTATGTCACAGAAAATTACAGAAATGTGACTTGATGTCACAGAACCATCCAACCAACACGAGCAGCTCCTTACTTTCAGACTTCTTGTTCTGTTTGAAACACAGAACTCTATTAAATCACCTGCTAGTTAAGTTTACTTTTATATGCACCTGAATCATTTCCTAAGTGATGTATTTTCTCTCTGGATTCTTCCAGATCACAAGTGTTACCTTCCCTTTCAATCTTCTAATTTGCTTTCAAGGGGATGCAACATCTGTTTCTTCTATGAGCCCCATAGCATTTTGTGCTTCTTATTACCCTTAGAGTGTTTTAACTTGATTTTTGCATGTTTTCTAATCTCTTCTACTACTGTATTCACTAAGAGCCCTTAGTGCCAGGCCAAGGCACTTACAATTAACTTCCATAGGCAGCGGGAAGCTATTAAATGCTTCTGAGCAGTGAAGTGATGTAATGGGTACTGACCCATAATTGTATTTTAATTTTCTAAATAAAATGATTTTAAATAAATTTTATAAAGCTTACAATAGATATATTTTTAAATTGTACTATTACATTATGATCACACTCAGCTATAATTTAATCCTGTTTAGACAATTCAGTAAGTTGGATCATTTTTCTAATATTGTTTACCACGGCACCAGAATGTTGATTCTGCAAAATCCACTCAGTCTAGCTATCTATACTTTTTTTTGAAATCTTGAATTTAGGATTTTCTAGAAGATTTAAAAGTGATTGAAAACAGTAAGTGATTTATTATACGTCACATGATTAAAATATTCCCCGCTCCTCCTTATTTAGGAACTAATGCTGCCCTTCCAGAGTGACCGTATAATTTATTGCCTTCATGATATTAATGTGCTAGTAATGAGGCCAGGACAATAGGAGGAAACTTGCCAGTGTGCCTAAGGGAACCTTTCTGTCTCAGTCTAAAGTCTTCTGTGGACCTTCGCATTGTTTTTGCCCTAGGTGGTCAGCTCTGCAAGAGGATGTGTGTGTCTCTCTGGAGGGCTGACAAAACTAACCCAGCTTTGCTTGTCAACCCCAGGAAGAGCTACACAGGCTGTAGCTCTCTGCCTCCACCGGCAGAGCTGACTCATCCGTCTCCCTGGTGGCCACATGCTCCCTGCGGAATCAGTGTTCTTTGGCTCAAGGCTGTATTTTCTCTTCAAGTTGTGGTCCTGAGGAAGGAGGGGTGAGGGAGACTTTAATTCCCCCTTTGTGGGAAAGTCGTTTCCAGCTTGAACTGGGAGCTGAAAACAAATCCCACATTTACATAGCACTGTAATCTTTCCCGGGTAACCCCAGTAGAGATCTCCCAGGAAACCTCGGCTCAGAACATTCTTACTGAATCACGTGATGCCCGGGGTTATACTGTTTTATTTCGAAAATTTACAGACAAAGCATTAGAGAGGTTATTACACTAAAGTGTCATATTCCTGTGTGGAATTTGGTGTTCTTGTCCTTGTTTGTATTTTATTATATCTTTTTTTCTCCCCATAGAGTTTTTAAAATCATCTCTTCTCTTTGATGTCCACTAGACCCTGTTGGTTTTCTTATAGCCTCTCTCAATATTCCTTTTTTCACTTTCTTTGGGTGTTTTCCCCCCTTTTACCCATGATAATGATGGTTTAGAAAACATTAACTCCAACAATAGCCATGATTTAATGAGTACTTATAATGTACTAGGCACTGCAAAAATTATACATACTAATGCACTGAAGTCTTTAACAATAGCTTCATGTAATTGTATTATTATCTCTGTTTTTCATATGTGAGGTGCAGAGAGGTTAAATATATTACTTAAAAGTCACACAAATGAGTAACGGAGCCGGGTTTCTAACCTGGATGTCAAACTTCCAAATGCATGTGTTCTTAACCTCTAACCCCTTGTTCCTGATCTCCAGAAGCTCCTACTCACGCTGACTCCCTCTTGCATTCTCTACCCTCCTTAACTGTAGGGCCAATCTAGAAGTGGATTTTTAAGACACCCGGTCTTAGTTGTTCTCACTAGTCCAGCATAAGGCTTTGGATAGCCTCATGTCACCAGCTAAAATCTTGCAGGCCTGGTGGTCTCTGTGGCCTAACAATCTAGGCTTCAGCATTTCTTAGGGAACTGTAGGAACTGTACGACAGTTTCAATAGAACTATTAACACATGTAAGCGATGTTGTAAATGAAGAGCTGATAGTACCATACTTGATATTTGCTTGTGAAAGACGAAAAGGAAGGAAGAATCCTAAATTACTCTTAAGACTGTAAGATTAGTAGTCCATTAATAAGCATCATAAGTGCTTCTTTACATATTTGTCTTCCCCACTAGCTGCTAGAGTTAGAAAGATGCAGAAGCAGAAATTCTGGTGATTGTACCTTGATCACACCAATTCCACTTCCAGGACACTTTGTCTTCCTTGCCTCTGCTGAGATCCTACATGCATATGCAGAGCTGACCTCAGTTCCCACCCACTCCTCAAGTCTGGCCTGGCAGATGCGTTCATTCTCTCTCCCCCATCCCTCTCCCTCTTTCTCCCACCTCTGCCTGTCTCTCTCCCTCTCCTCATTTACTGTTTTCTCTGTTTGTTACTTATAAAGTTAGTACCTTGTTATTCAATGTTCAGTTCTCTTATTTTGTACAGTACTGTTTTGCTCAATTTGTGAAAGTTCCTACTATGTTTGTGAAAGTTCCTACTATGCATCAAGCCCTTGTGAGGATACAAATATTTATTAACACAACCCCTGCCCAGGAAGAGCTCATAGTCCAGTAGAGAAAACTGACATATAAACAAATAACCGTAATAGAGATTGATTGGTACAAAAACAGTTAGGTATGAAATGCTGTCCAAAGACTAATAACGGGGTAATTCTGGTAATTGTTAAAGCATTTTCAGGGAAAGCTACAGACAAACAGACAAAACATATTTGAGTTGCATCTTGAAAGTCATTTGGATTGTAAGATATATTCTCATCACTTTCTGTTTTCATTATACTCATTTAGACAGTTTTCTTGTCTGTTAAAGTATAAGTTCTTCAAGGTCAGGAATTATATGTTCGAAGCCTTCGTTTCATCCATAATGCCAAAATATTTCTCTGAATAAGTATATTTGGTATTAACCAAATATTTATATTCATATAAATAAATATTTATTTATATTTCATCTTCCTTCTTCTCCTACCAATACCCAAACTGGTCAGCATACTTTTTTTGTATCTTTATATCCCATTTCATTTAACATAATATTAACCATGCAGTATATTTTTTAGAACAACTTATTTTACACACAAATGTGTAGTTACTTTCTATGCCATATCTTGTAAAGGCTTGAGATTTTTGTTCTGTAACCCTTTATGAGCTTTTATGATGTCTTATATAAGCAAGATTAAAAATGCAAACCTTAGAAGTTTGTTTGTTTGCGTACAGCTTATGGAATACTCTCATGTTTATTATTTTCTTCCAGCAGGTCAAAATATCTGAGGCTTCAAACTAAAAAAAAATGTAGTTTAAAAGCCATATTAAACTACCATAAGGTTAAAGTTACAAATTGGCAAATTGAATATTATGAATTTTACTCTAGCTGGAATAAGACAGGTTCAGGATCTCCTAAATTTCATGTAACACCAAGGAGGTTTACCTCATGAACAATTAAACCCATCATCATTTTTGCAAGTTCCAAGGCCAAGGATATTTTAAGATTGAAGCTTTAAATGAATTAAAATCATCTTAAAGTATATTAAAATTATTTGCCAGACATCTATTTGAGAATCTGCTATTTGGGAAAGCACTGGTGCTGTAAAAATGAGTAATACGTTGCTTCTATTTTGAGGCACTCACAATTTAATAATTAACAATTTGTCTAATCTGTATTATGGGATATATTCAGTGGGTTAGATATAAATTTCAAAATTGATAAGAAGTGGAAATGACCTCTAATTAAAGATTTTAACTCAGTTCACCATTTCATAAACTCAGTAGCTTACATATAGAGGGTACTAAGTAAATGTTTATTAAATGCTTTTATGTTTTGTTTTTTTAGGGCTGTACTTGTGGCATATGGAAGTTCCCAGGCTAGGGGTCGAATCGGAGCTGCAGCTGCCGGCCTACACCACAGCCACAGGAACTCAGGACCCGAGCCATGTCTGCAGCGTACACCACAGCTCACGGCAATGCTGGATCCCTGACCCACTGAACAAGGCCCAGGATCAAACCTGCATCCTCATAGATACTAGTTGAGTTTGTAATGCACTGAGCCACAGTGGGAACGCCAATGTGTATTAAATGACTCGTAGACTTTAAGGTTAGGAATAACACCTTACTAGATGAGGTTTTTTTTAACCCTTTGATGTCAACATAGTTTTTTATTACCACAGCGATTGTCAGTAGTAGTTAATGAATGAGACTGGAGTTATCTGACATTTACCAATGCTCTGAGCTGTCCTACCCAGTGGAGAATGGCCACATCCTGCACAACTCTGAATGTCTAAATAAATCTGCTACAAATATAAATTAAGGTGTCACTTTTTCCGAATTGATATATCTGTTCAGTGCCACCCATATCAGAATTCCAGCAGAATTTTTTGTAAAACTTTTAAGAAAATCTAAAGAGCCCAGAAGGTAATCTTTACACATTAACAAAACTAGAGTACTTACACTTTCAGATATCAAGATTTGTGGTATTGACACAAGGTTAAATCAATAAGCAAATGGCACAGAAAAGAGTCTAGAAATAGACCCACACATATGTGATCACCTGATTTATGACAAAACTAATACTGTAGTACAAATGGGAAAGGGTGGGCTTTTCCGTAAGTAGTACTCAGTTAACTGGTATGCACATGGGAAAAAAAAAAGTGAATCTTGACTCCGCCACACCATAAACAAAAATTATAGATGTGTTGCAGTCTAAATGTGAAAGACAAAACAGTAAAATTTTAGGAACAAGCACCAAAGATTCCCTTCATGGGTGGTGTCTAGACTTAAAAATCGTAAAATGAGATTTCTATATGTGTGTGTGTGTACATGCAGAGAGAGGCATAAATTGGCACTTTTGGACATAACACTGAAAAATCATTTTTAAGTTATATTTTTTAAAGGTCAAAATGCAAGGGAAGTTTATGAAAAAAGACATTTTGAAATTATTGAATGAACTTCCTAACTTCTCTATCCATTTTTAATGATTATAGAGCACTAATACATTTATATTGTGAAATTTACATATTGAGTTTTTTTGAGGGCTTTCTGCACAACTTCTCTGTATTTCTATATAGGTATCTCTTTTCTGATCCTTCCTCTCAGCTCCATCCCTTATCAAAGGTAAAAGCCAAGCTCATTTATAAAATGAAATAGAGATTTTTATATTTCAGTTTTCTGTAATTTATCTTGTTATGCATGTTAGCCCTATTTCAGTTCAGACTGTCACCCTCATTCTCTTATTAGTAGCAATAAGTCTGGTCTGTTATTATTTATCCTAGCACTAATTTTTATTCTAGATTCTACCTGTACTGTATTTCTGATCTTACATGTTCGTTTGGGGTTTTGGGGGGGTTTTTTTTGAGATAGGATGGTTTCTAATCTTTATTATCTCAAATGCAAACATGTTCACTGTAATTAGATAGAAACATCTGGCTATTTCATTAAGACTTTAAACACAGATAAAGGAAGGAACCCCCCCCCCCAAGACAGAGCCAAATCATAATGTTTTTTCTAGGAAGAGTGATTTGGGGTTCTCTCCCATGAGCAGTGGGGAGCCTTTTAAGTACATTGTGAGGAGATTACTGATCAGACTTGTGTTTTAAGAAATATCACTTTGAATAAGACAATCTGGGGGGGTGGGGGGATGCACTGGGGGTTTGGGATACAAAATCTGTAAAATTGACTTGTGATGATTTATGCACACCTATAATTGAAATAAAATCCATTAAGAGAAAAAAAAAAGAAAAAAGAAATATCACTTTGGCAGCAGTATGAAAAGATAAATTGGAAAGAATGACAAAACTGGAGGCAGAGTCCAGTTAGAAAATTGTTGTAAGAGGCCAGGTCATTATCATCAACATGATGACCTAAACTAAAGAAGGAACCTGGCAGAAATGAGATAAAACCAACTGAATTTTGTCACCGTCACTTGATGAGGGAGAAGGAGAAGTCTAGCTCCCAATTTTCTGATTTGAGTGACTTGATGAAATGGGTGTCTTTCACCAAAATAAGGACCATAAGGAAAAGGTGCAGCTGGAGGCATGTAGAAATGGGACATGCTAGTGGGAGAAATCTATGAACATTTCGATTGTGAATTTGTTCAGGAATGATAGATATGTGGGCCAGAGATACAGATTTGGGAATCATTGTTGTATAGCTGGTAGCTGAAGTTTCTAAATGATTAAGATTAGAGAATATGTTTAGATTTAGAAAAGAATCCTGTGGAGTGGTGTTATGAAAGTTGGGGAGGAGAGAGATTTTGAGGAGAGAATAAGGAACAATGCTAAATGCATTGAACAATGACTGGAAAGTCAACCGTTGAGTCACAGATAGAGAAGAGTCCACTTTATTTGGCAACATGAGGCTCATGGGTAACCATCGACCTAGAACTTTCAGGGGTAGGGAGTACAAAACCTTGATTACGTGCAACTGGTTAAAGGTTCATTGAATTTTTCAATTTTTAAGAAAATATTTAAAAAGTGAATGAGAGGTGAAGAAATAGAGACAGCAGGTATCCACTCTGTTCCAGGTTTTTGAATATGAAAGATGAGAGAAAGACTACTAGCCAGAGGGAGATTCAGGATAGAGGGCTTTTCAATTCTTTTGCTTTTCCCACTTGTTCCATGATTAGAATATTGCTTTTGGTTGCATTTTCATGAGTTAATGTTAAACTTAGTATTTTTCTATAATTAATCATTCTATAATACTTTGGTTAATGATATAAGTTTGAAAGAATCAGGGTTATCCCCAAACCAAATTAAGGATAAATACTAAATTGTATGATTTCCGTGAATGCACAGGATTAAAAAATATTTATGACAGAAATATGTAAAATCATGATTGAATAAAAGGAAGAAGTTGACAGCGTGTTGGATAAATGTGAGATATCTTACAAATGATTTTTAAATGAGGCCATCTGTTAAAGCTTGCTGATGCTCTCAGTCTGGAGCAAGAGGTTATTTATGTTTTCACGCAAATCAGGCTTTAACCAAAATACTTTGGAAAAAACAGATGCCTTATAGAAATTCATTATTCCTAAAATAATTACAGCCCTCTAAATGTTAACATCCCTTCCTACAAAGAATGGTATTATGCTAATACTGTTCATATATATATATATACATATATATATATATATATATGTATATATATATATATGAATGTGAAATCATTGTACCATCACTGTAATGCAATGCAATGGTTTCTCCCTACCCCCACCTCCAACTTCACCCCCAGGAGATACATGCCTGCTTACTAAGGACCAGTTTTCACTTATTTAGCCAAAAATAATTGACCTTTGAAAGTCATAACCCAAGGAGTTGCACTTGAACTTAAAATCTAAAGACAAACCTAATCTTCCAGGCATTTTTCTCCTTTTATTCCTATGTCTATTTTTTTTTCTTTGGACCCTTAGTAAGTCTTACCAGAGATATTGAAGTAAAGGAAATTTGATAATAGAATATAGTCACGCTGTCATGTTTCGTTAATGTTAAAGAGGAAGAATTAATATTATTTTGCTAAAAAATGAACTTCCAAAGTGTTACTACTATTTTACTAATGTGCATAATCCCTCATTTATGAAAGGTGAGTATATGTGTGAAAGTGCCTACAGAGAAACTATGAGAGTCCCTAATTTCTAAATCCGTGTTAGGTCTATTTGAGTCCACACCTAAAAGAGTTCAAATCTGTGAAGATTAAAGAAAAAAACTGAAAAAAAACTTTTTATTTGCAGTTTTTATAATTATTGGGAGAGCAATAAGTTAGAGTCAGGCTAATATTTTTGGTTTCTCTAATTTATGGCTTTTTGTTGACCTTATCACTGAGTGAAACGTTGAAAATTTCTATGACATGTAAGCACCTCACTCAAGATTCACTTTAGTACTATGAGAAGTTTTTACATATAGACTCTTTATTTAGTACACTGATGAAAGTATGATGAAAGTATTATCTATTACTGTCTTCTCCTCTGCCAATGCTTTTAGCTTCAGTAGGCTCTTATTTACTGAAAATAGTGGTTACCCACTTAGATGATACATCTCATTTCTCTTCCTTTAACTGTTCTTTGAGTTGAAGCATTTGTCAGAATGGAGGGCAGAAGAACTGGAGGATTACATGTGTGAAAGCCCCTCCCTGGCTCCTTGCTCATGACAGGAGTCTTCACCTTACATTCTGTGTGGTCTGACACAGTGATTTAGAGTGGGGCTCTGCAGTCCTATAGCCTTAGTTTGAGAGTTGGCTCCATCATTTACTCCTTGTGTGAGCTCGGCCAATAATTTCTCCCTGCCCAGCCCCAGTTTCCTCATCTGTTAAGTAGAGATAAAAATGGCACCTTCCTTATAGTGTGGTTATGAGGATTAAGTAAGTTAATGTGTTTAAAAGGCTTAGCACAAAACCTGATGGGTCGTGGTGATATCGGTAGTGGTTTTTCTCATAGACAAAAAAGCATTACCCTGCTTGTGGAAACCAGAAGTACTCATTGTCAGGCAGTAATTCTACCCTCTACAGTCCTTATATATAGGAGACTACTGGAAGTGCTGTGAAATGGCACCAGAATAATGGCTCCTCTCATTAAGGAAGAAAAAGAAACTACCATGTGCTTTCCAGGAGCATTCTGTCATTTAATCCCCAGGACAATTCTATAAAATAGATTAGCTGATTTTTACATATGAAAGACCTAAAGTCTTACACAAGATCTTATAGTTCCAGGATAACAAAGTCAAGATTCAGTCAGAGAAGTAGCTGACTTGTAGCTGACTCATCTGTTTCTACCTCACGCTACTGGCTAAGTTGTCCACATTTGGGGCATGGCTGTTTTCCTCCTTTCCTAGATGTGGCAGATTAAAAAAGTCCTTTCCAAGAATCCAGTCCTTCTGCCTCTTATCCCTTCAAGTGACATGGTAGACATTCAAATCATGTTTGGTGGTCATTGACTAGTCAAATATTTCTTTTCCCTAAAAAGAAAATATGCGTTTTTGCATCTTTAATATTGCAATGGTTAATTTATACTAAAGTCGGAACTTGCATGACTTTGTGGAAAAGTAAAAATAGAACCTCACATATGAGACCAAGTTATCCCAATTTAGCTTTATGTCCTTTCTACTGAATAGGTTACAAAGTCTGAGCTAATGAGAAGATGTAGTAATTCTAGTAGCTACCTGTCCTCGTTCTGTTTTGATCTCTTACTGCTTTAAAGAAAATGCTGACCCTGGAAATTTTTGCCTTTGACTAAAAAATAATAAAAATCTTATCTGGTATTAAATTTGTTTGATAATAATAAAGCCTTATGAATGGTAATTATTTTCTACTTAAGATAATGAAAGTAATAATATGTGTTTACCTGTGTAAGGCACTTGAATCTTAGGGAACTTTACAAAAGAATCAAATTTCAAAGTAAAATTTATTGCATCTTTTTTCAAACTGACACACTGCTATGTGAGATTACTATTGTTATTTTATTCAGCTAAATCATGTTCCTGCGTTGAAACCTTTCCATGTTTATCCTGCTAATGCCAGTCTTTCTAGAAACTACCTGTCCTTCTGGCCACATTATGTTCTCTATATAACTGTATGTTTATATATACTCATCACTGGTGTTAGTTTTGCTTTCCTCTTGGCACAAAGCAGAATACTCTTCCACTGACTAGTTTTGTAACCTAGTTGTATAACCTTAAGGAAAGTTACCTGACCTCAACTGTGCCTTACTTTTTCATCTTTATTGTGAGTCAGCCACTATACCAATTTCTTTATATGTCTACTTTCATTTATCTTCATATAAATGTAAGGGAGAGTCCAAAGAGCTTAAGTAATCTTACCAGTTTTACATGGCTGGGAAGTAGCAGGGCCGGAATTCGAATATACTTCTGTCTCAGATCCCTTGCTATGCACCGCTTACAGCATATTACCCCCTCAACCCACACGCTGCTTCTAGAGCATTAATTTGAGGACAGGAATTTGTCATTCTACTCATCCTTCTCCGCACCCTACCCCCAACTCTGCCCTCGGCTAATGTGTAATGTCCCGCTAAATGATGCCAACCTTTTTTCTAACCTGGCCCACCTGAGGGATATGACACTCCTGCACTAGAGACCCAACATGGTTTCTCAGAGATGATCTCACTCAGTATCTGAGTGATAAGGAGCAAGAATAGTTTGAAGAACCCTCTTTCTTTGACGTGATCTAAATGTGTTCTAAGCTATAAAAATCCAGAGTATTGGCAAGGCACTATTCTGGACACTTTCCTTGTGTTAACCCCTTTAATCCTCACAACTTTGAAATTAAGTCTGTTATTATTTTATAGATTAAGGCACTGAGATCTAGAGAAGTTAAGTACTTTGACTTATTGCTCCTTCTTTAAGAACAAAGATGAACCACATACTCAGTGCTGGACTGGTAAACTCCAATGTGGAAGATATACTGGTTGAGAATTTCGGGCCATAAATTACTACTTCCACTCCCATTATCACCTGTCTTCAAGTGTTGGGTATCCCCACAAGCTACTGAACAAAAGCTGTATTAACTTCTAGTTCTTTGCACAAGTAGACACTAAAGAAGTGTTATCTGGTTGGCTGTGCTGTGAAAGGGAACACTTGAAACAACTAAATCTGTTGGCAAGAATGTGTAGTTAATACAGACTCAAGGCCACTGCACATGTCCTACCACTTACTAGTTATATTAAGGTAAGCAAGTTATTTCACCTTTTTCCTTGTCTGTAAAACTGGAAGAGTAGTAGTATTAGCATCATGAAATGGCTGTGAGGATAAACTGAGAAAGTACTGTTAAGTATTATACACATACTCAAAATATTAGTCATTACTGATGATAATGAAGGTCCCTCTTTACTGAGCAGGTAGTCTTGTGTGCTTTCTTATCTGAGACCTTCTTGTAATTCTGCGGCGTGTCTAATTTCTTGGTTTCCAGGCAGATATCTCGGAAAGCATTTTAACTCTTTTGAACACTAGAATATTATTTGTTACCTCCCCAAATTTCCTGCGTGAAGACTAAAGAAGTCCTAACATTAAAGAGCAGCTTCATTTCAAGTAGCATTTCAAGCATTTCAAGTAGCTTAAATGAGCATTTCAAGTAGCTCAACAAAGCAAGTTAGTACAGATAATTTAAATGATACCTAGTCACAAGGACCTTCACCTTCACTGATCTCTTTTTCTGAATTTCTTTTTTGTTATGTACTTTATGAATTTAAAAGATGACTAAAAATGAATTTCTTAATATGTACATTATGTTTTCTGAGCCTGTTAATTCTTTAAGGAAATTAAGAAAAAATAATGAAGCCATGTTATACAGGTATTTAATTTTTTTTTAATCTGTGGTAGTACTATGGTAATTAATGCTTATTTTATGCAAACTAGACTATATCTGTTAACGGACACATTACTGTCAAGAAAATATTACTTGTCTTAATTATCAGTAATGAAGCAGGGATAAGCTGCTCACTTAGATATAATATATCTAATGACCTTTTCAGTTAGAGGTTGTGATGAAAGGTATCAGTTTCACAAATTATGCTTCATTCAGCTCTGGCCTTTGTGTAGATTAATGTTTTGTGGATGAGTTTTAAAGTCAGGCATAAATTGCGTTTGGTGTTTAAAACTGATTTAGTGTCTTGCTTTTAGTACATCATTTTCTCATTTAAAAAGCTTCGGTTTTATCTTCAAGCTTAAAAAAAATAGTCTATAGGAAATTTAGGACTGCTTTACCAACTGCCAATGTTTTTTTAATCTGACCAAACAGAATGGTACATATCTTTCCACTTTTTAAACCAAAGTATGTTTCTTTGTTATTTCTGAATTTAGGACAGTAAGTACAACGTTTATAATGACAATTTTGAACTAGGAATATAAATATTTATAATACGATTTTTCCTAATTAGATTTCCTGAGATGACACAAAGCTGGTTATTGTGAGAGAATTTATAGTATTTCTTAATCAGTCTCTTACTGAATAACAAATGTCTTATCTCAGGGTATTGAAACATCATTCAAGAACTCATAGATTTAGCCTTGTATTCAGACCAGTAGGAGAACTGCCTCGTGTTTTAAGTAACTAAGTGAGGACTTAAATGTTAGAGGTCAGTGTGACAAGGCAGTGAAACAAAAAGTAGAGTTTTAAATTCAAAATTTTAAGCCCTTTCTTTAGGTAAAATCTTATCAGAAACCCAATAAAGAAATCTGACAAAATTAGAGTTACTTTGCTTGAATGGAAATGTATTTCTACTGTACCTTGAAGGAACCCAGGACTCTCAAGGAACAGAGGTTGATACTGTGATCCTGCTAGTTTTATTACTAACAGAGCACAGATACTAGGACAGGGGAGAAGGGTACAGAGGACCATCTTTTCAATCCCCTCATTGTAATGACAAGGTAACTGAAATCTGAAGAGACAGGGTAACGAGCCTAGTGAGTTCATGTAGTCAATGAGTGATTTGACCCAAAATGTAAAAAAAAAATGATTGTACTCTTAGTGATGGAATCTTTTCCTTATTATGTTACCCTACTACTGTAATAATGAATTTTGAAAGCTCTTTATTTAAAGAACAGTTTGTGAGTTGACCTAATCTTTGCATTGAAAAAAAAAAAAAGTAAGCCATATATTTCCATTTTCCAAGACACAGTAAAGTCCCACCTGTCCCCACATTACTGCCTCTTTACTTCTTGCACCATTGCTCGCTCTGAAACGGTGTGGAATGGTGGGTGCGGATTGATTCTCCACTCTGGCTTTGCAGAACAGGAACATACCTGTGCTATACTTCAATTCCTTCAGTTCCTCAAAGGTTTATTCACACATGGTGTTGCCTCTGATTGGAATTCTCCATCTAACAGTTCCTTGATCTTCTACCACTGTCACCTCAACCAGGCTCACTTCTGTTTACCCTTCAGGCTATGGTTTAAATGTCACTGTCTCTTCCAAGCCTTCTCTGATCCAGCCACACGAGGCCTGGATCAGACACCTCTCACTTGTGTTCTCACAGCATCCTGTACTTTCTCTTTCATAGAAATTTCATCCCTTCTACATGCTCACTTCCGTCAATGTAAGGACCACAGGTGTCTTGTGCATCACTGAATCCCTGAGCCTGTCAGAGTTTCCAACACACGGTTAGTGCCCTGTGTTTATTAGGGAAGGAAAGAAGGGACGTTGACTCCACTCCCCCATCAAAGGATGTAACTTGTTAAATGCAATGAGTCTTAAATCAGCTTCTTGTTGAGGAGGAGATACAAACTTCCTATATGACTTCGAGAGACTTGTCTGTCCTTAAGTCCTTGTTTCCTTTTCCAGTAGGATGATAATACCTCCTGTCTTTGACTTCCTCCTGCTGTTGTAAATGTTTTCTCTGTATCAGAAATTGCTTCTTAGTTTCTGAAGTAGAATGGAGGAGAAAGTCATGTTTTCCTTTGGATACCAGATTAATGAGGTTTCTCTTGGAAAGTAATTTCTTAGAAATCATATTATTTTTTCCTCGGGCCCCAAGAAATTAAATAATGGGCCACCTCATTAAATAATGGGCCACCTCCTTCATTTACAAATAAGTTCATGGACTTTGAATGGTGATGACATTCTTTAATATTTTACAGCTATTCTTGGAAACGTCAGGATTTCATTTATTTTGTTTTATCCTTAAGAATGTTGCTTACATAATTCACAATTTAACATGTGTACTTATAGGCATTATGAGACTTTCTTTAATTTAAAATGTCTAAATTTGTTTCTGTCAAAAATGAGGAAGTTAAATACAGCTAATCAGGGCTCCATCAAAACAATACCACTTTTACAATTATTGACAGTTATTTGTGTATTGTCAAGAGCAGCTGATAAGGAGAATGGGGTACAGGAGATGGGAGATGAGGTAAGAAAATTGTCTTACTCTTTTTTTCAGAAAGTTGAAGAAAAATCTGAGTTCAAGGAAAAGACCCATTGAACTTGAGTAGTGAGTCTATTAGGGAAAAAAAAATTTTTCTTCATAAGGACTTTTGGGGGGAAATAATGCAAGAATGTAACCACAACAGCAGTTTATATTTAACAGAACTAAATGGTCACATTTTCAAGTAAAGTACGCCCTGGCATTTGAACAGCTGTTATATCTAAATCAGATTTGAATACTGTTGTTTAACCTTCCCAGCTGTAGCGGGGGTGGTTAGTCTAATTCAGTATAAAATATGCATAGTATACTTAAATTTGAAACTTTAAACACATATTTGTATTAAGCTGATAAATTTTAGTCATATAGGCTTATTTTAGATAAACCCTTTTTCTTTCTGTGAATTATTTACTGTTCTCAACTATATTGTATGTTTGAGCAGATTTTAAATAATTAAAATATCCTTCTAAACTCTCTGTTTAATTAATATCTTTTTATTTTTATATTAGAAATAGACAAAAATATATATTTTCTATGCATATATTTATAATTCCATTGGTATGTTCATAGGAAAGTCAAAGTACATTTTTTCCTATTTTTCTTCCTTGCTGATTCTTTGCCCAAAAAGAATCTTCCTTACTAACGCAATCATAGAAATAGAATGAAGACAAAGTAGTTGCTGTAGGAAGGCAAATAAAAGACCAGTATCTCTCAATCTTACAAGACTAAAGCTCAAAGGGATTAATATCGAAATACATAGAACAAGGTAGCATATGAATATAGTAAATAAAAATTTGTTTATCAAAGCCTACCACACTAGAAAATATTGCTTAACATTTGAAAGAGGTAATTTTGGAACAAACACAGGTGTTCATGAGTGTATACCACATGTTTGCGCACACACGCACACATACAGATAAATTTAGATGTGTTTATAGATGCATCTGCCTATATGTATGTGTGCTTGTATAATATATACATCACATATTTCTTGGCTTTGTTTTCTGGAGAGCCAAGAAGCAATAACAACGTAAGGAGCACTCCAAGGACCTAGATATTGGTTTCTAAGTATCATCCCCCATTAATAAACAAGAAAGAAGGAAAGAGGGGGCTCTTGGCAAAAAATGGCTGATTCTAGGGGTGGTACGTGTAAAGTTTATGAGACTGGAATTTGTGCCCAAAAGTAGGGAAGTACTTACAGAATGATGGGAACAAGAAAAAAAGGCATAGGAGACACTCTGAGGAAGGCCCTACTAGCCAAATTTGGGAAATTTGAACTTCAAAATAAATAATGGAAAAGAACCCTTTGAGGAAAATGGAAATCCAGGAATGTATACTGAGATAGATAGACAAATAGACAAACAGGCAGATAGATAGATAGATATTCCTCTTACAGAATACCAACTAATAAACACTGAAGGAATGGTGAAATAGAAAATCGCCACTGAAAATCATAGTCCTATTCAGTTTAGATGGGAGTTGTCAGTGGAAGATAAGATATGCTAATCGGTTCGATCGGATTTGATGAGGAAGAGGATATTGGCAATCTCAGAGTATTTCTTTTACAAACTACTAATCACATACAAAAGGCAGAATAGTGACTTTACAGTGGAAAAACCGGTGACACTATGACCATGTGATCAAGGTTTACATCACAAGTGGGTTGACATCATGTGTGGCACATCACCTTGATCTGAGGCACTAGAAGAACAGTGTGTCATATCAGTGGTTTCCCTGCCCAGAAAGCATTGGTCAAGAGAAAATAACCAGATAGATCTAGGTTCATGGTTAGTCTACAGAATAAAAGTCCTGTATTCTTAAAAAAAAAAAAAAAGTTGAACACTTGAAAGACAAGACTTATCAAAAGATAAGACTTATCAAAAGATAAGACTATTAAAAAAGACCGAATGTCCTAATATCTCTGGGAGAGTTTACAAAGTGTGACTGTACTCTGTAGATTGACAGTAGTGAATTAGTGTTGATTTCCTGACTTGAAGGATTATGTTGTGATTATGTAAGATAAAGTCCTCGTTTGGGGAGATAGTCACCAGAGTTATTAGGGGGTGAGAGGAATCATGTGCTGCTAATTATGGGGGTATATACATATTTGGAGAAGTATATCTGTATTTCAATCAAAAGAGATAGAGCAAATGTTATGAAATGTTAAAAGAGGGGAAATCAGGTGAGAAGGATATGGAAATTCTTTGTTCTGTTGTTGCACACTTTCCTACGTTTGAAAGTATTTCACAGTAAATTATTATTAAAATGTTTATTAAACTGATAATATAGTGAATACCTCATAATCAAACAATGTTTCTGCAATAAAACCTATGAATACTTACATAAAGTAGGACTAATAAAAATTATAAACAGCTTTATGTGACTTCAGGCCAGATTGTGCCAACAAATGAGTTGTTTTACAATTTCCTAAATTTGTGAATTGAGGATAAAGGTTGTAGATTTGCTTAAGGTATATGAAGCCCAGATAAATAAGTTTTTCAGTCTCAAACAGAAAACAACAAAACGAACTCCAGAACCAAAGTCACCTGATCCCAAGTCCAGTAGTCTTTGGATGACAGCCTGGATAATAACGGATTACTGAGGCAAGACAGGAACATTTGTGTTCAAATTCTGACCTTTTAGGAATTCATTCAGGAGAATGTCAGATTTAAAGAATGGCCATTAGAGCCATCATTAGTTTCACCAAAAGGCACGTTCTGTGTTGCAGTTTTCAAATGCATCCTAAAGAAATACAAAAAGTCTTTTTCTTTCTCCTCACCTATTTATACGTGTATGAGTGCGTAGATTTGTTATTCTCATCTGGATCCCAACCCTCCTACCCTGCAACATTTCCTTCTTCCTTACAGAATTACAGCAAACATACAGACTTCAATCACTACTGTTTTCTAATGTGTGATTTAACAATCACTTGAATGTCCTTAATGCCTAATGTGGTTTTTGCGTGTGTGTGGTGGTTTTGTTTTGGGTTTTGGTTTGGTTTGGTTTTTTGCTATACCCACAGACTGCGGAAGTTCCCTGGCCAAGGATCAAGCCCAAGACAGAGCAGGGACCTGAGCCACAACACTGGATGCTTAACGTGCTAGGCCACCAGGGAACTCCATAGCTAATGTGTTTAAAGACTGAAACCGCTGTTGATTTGAACTGCTACATAAGAAAATGAGCTTTCCTAGATCCCGTATCTCTCCATACCATTTTAGTTATAGTTAACGATTTTGTATTCAAGCATTTCGTTTTCCTTTTTTTAATGTCCTTGTCTTACCATGATAAGAAAATATTTTTGAATATTTTCAGTCATATAGCCAGTACAGGTAAGTCCATTTGAGGGCTGAATATTATTGTTTCTACTATCACCATTGCTTAAGTAGGTTTTCAGAAGATTTCTTATATCCCATATCTCCTTATATTCCTATTCTTTAAATACTTTTAAGTGATTTTCTAGAAATGACCAAGTGGTACATTTTTGCTATTTAAATAGCTACATATTTGAAACAGGATTGTTTATGAGTAAAATTACGCCCTTGTCTTAATTAACATCTAATGTCATTTGATTTATCTTGGGGCAGAGATATTCGATGTCCTACTTTAAATAATGTCAAAACTATTTTAAATAAATGTCAGAAACTGTGACCTGAACGTAATTTTTTAAATAGCTGTGTCTCCTGTGTTCCAAGACTGCTTTTATTCTACTCTTACTCCTATATCTTGATGACCAAGTCAGTTCTTTCCTTCCCTGTGTTTTCAGGTTGGTAGGTAGCTCAAGAGCTTCATAGATTTAAGGGTTTCACAGATTATAAATAAGCACATTTTCAATATATTATTCTAAATTGAGCCTTGATAATTCTTACTTTACCTAATGAAACAGAAAATGTATTTTCAATACTAAGCAGTAAAGACGGCATTTTTTTTCTTTTCAAAAGGGAGATGAACAATAACATAAGTAGCATGTCCGTATACCTTTACTCCTTAGCTTACCTGTCTTTAGTTATTATAAATTATGGCCAAAAACAGCATCAACTGTTGGCCACAGTAGAGAGCAAAAAAATATATTGATGAATTATATTTTTGTCTGTCCTTCTAAATCTACTTTATTTAGTATATGCAATTAAAATTGCATTTTCAAAAGGGAAGCTTTTACTCTCCTGTAATTGCATAATAGGTACCTGGGACTATAATATGCTTATACATGTTAAATCAGAAGGTTTAAGTACCAACATTCTGAGATTCTAATTAAATATTTGAATATAGATAGATAGAAATATAGAGATATCTAAAGAGAGGAAATAGGGGAGTTTCTCGTTAATAGGGACGGAGTTTCAGTTTGGAATGATGAAAAAGTTCTGGAGATGGTTGCCCGTGTACATCATGGTAGTGATGTTTGAACAATGGTGTGAATGTACTTAATGATGTTCAAATGTATACTTAAAATGGTTAAATGGTAAATTTTATGTGTATTTTAAACATATATGCAGTATATTTAAAATCCGATTGAGAGTTCCCTGGTGGTCTAGTAGTTGAGATTCGGCACTGTCACCACTGCAGCCCGGGTTCAGTGTCTGGTCTGGGTACTGAGATCCCACATCACCTACACACCATGGCTAAAAAAGTAAATAAAATCTGATTTATGGTTTTTCCTCTACAAGTGATTCTTCCTCTCCATAGACATTAGCTTTTCTTATTTAACCATAACATATGCTATTGACTCATTATATACATGTGATATATTTTTACTGTGTTAAGTATAACATCCTGGGTGTAAAAAATTCCTGAAAATTATTTTTTAATTGACTCCAGCTTTTTAATTTTAACTATGTGACCTTGTATAAGATACTCAACCCCTCTAAACTCCAGTTTTCTTATGTATGAAATAATGGTAATGATACCTATTCAAAACGTTGTTACAAGGAGTAGTTAGTATAAAAATCTTTATTGAGAAAATGAATATTAGTCATGTAAAGCACTTATTAGCGCACAATGAAATGCGTATAGAGCACTCAAGAAATAATAGCTGCTAGGTCTTTTTATTAGACTTTGGAGATGAATTAACACACAAGAGTTATTTTCAATTCTTAGTTGTCTTTTGGGGGCTGCCTGTATGGGTTACGTCTTATAGTCATGGCCTGCAGTCTCTTTCTTTATTTACCTGACTACTAAGTATGACACATACAGAGGATCCTGTGACCCTATATTTGATATCTTAGTACCCCTTCAGCTTCCCCGGCCTTGAGCCAGTGTCTTAGTCAACAAGCTTGCTAAGTAAGCAAGGCAAACAGAGAAAGGAAACAGGCAGGCAATGTGCTGGTATTTCTGTGGAATAACCCTCATTGCCCAGCTATCTCCAGAGAGCCTAAAACAGCTCTAACAACTTTCAGACTTGTATAGCCTCCTTATTGATTAATTCCATGGGATTGCTCAATTTAAGCCATTACTGTTGATCAAAAAGATGAACCAATGTTCTTCAAAGTAGGAACATACATTTTTCACATAATCTGTATACTTAAACCCTGCCTCGTTTACTAGAGGATTTGAGACAGTTACCTAGTTGCTATTATCACTATTTTTTTGAAATACAAAATAACTAGACAAAAAGGGACCTCAGTAGTTTATGTCTTCCAGATCTTCTCTCCAAGCACCTTGTACCTTGGCTATGGTTTTCAGTTTTCCTAGAGCAAGAGTGTGATTTCTCTGGTAGTAATCCAGAGAAATATTTTTGAGGAAATCAAAGTGTTTTCTCATTGAAAAAGAAGATTTAGTATAATTGGTTTTTTTTCTTTTAGTTAATATACTGTCTCCTGAAATAAGTCTCAAATTGCTTGAAACTGAAGGCCAAGAATATGGAGGGAAATTGAAATAGAATTAAATAGCTAAATATGTCAGCTTTCACGTATTTATCCAAAAAATTAAAATTCAAAAATGTTATATGCGTTCACACATTCAGCACTCTAACTTAAGCTAGAGCACACTTCTGAAATCTGATAGGAACGATATTGTAAAGCTTAATTATATTTTTATGGCCTGTGCCATCTGTGCATTTGTTCTGCTTACAATAGTAATGGAGTATTCACAAAAACAATACATTTAGTTTGCAGTACAATCGTCTTATCTCAAATGCATCAAGGCAAATTATCTCTTGCCATTTCAGATCCTGTTCTTGTATTGTGGAGTTTTGTATCTGTTTGAAATTTAAAAAATGTCTCAGCAACTGAAAACGATATGTGGTTGATTCAAACAGAAGACACTAGTTTTTATTTCTTGAAACAAATTCAAATTTAGGTGAAATAAAACACGATAATTGTTTTATATACAAAAGCACATGACTTAAAGATTATTTTCTGATGTCTAAAAATTAAGACTTTCAAAGTTACCGTATAAATGTACCTGTATTTAATTGCTTTATCACTAAGGACTTTAAATTGAGACAAACATAGTTTTAAAAGCTGTTGCTGTACAAACTTGAAACATGCAGATATAGAATCTGGCTATTTGACATTTTAATAATTTCTCCAAAAATTATTACATAGGTTATAATTTTCTTTGCAAATACAGTCTAGTTATTATTATCTATCCTAACAGGTGATAATGAAGATTGTTATGTCTTATTTTTAAGTTTTACATTTTGGAAAAAACAGGCCACCATTATGAAAATGTCTATTACTTTTTCTTTTTTTGTCTTTTGTCTTTTTAGGGCCATACCCGCAACATATGAAGGTTCCCATGCTAGGGGTCAAATCAGAGCTGTAGCTGCTGGCCTGCACCACAGCCACACCAACACAGGATCTGATCCGCATCTGTGACCTACAGCACAGCTCACAGCAATGCCGGATCCTTAACCCACTGAGCAAGGCCAGGGATGGAACCTGAGTCCTCATGGATACCAGTTGGGTTCATTAACCACTGAGCCACGATGGGAACTCCATCTATTACTTTTTCTAGAGAAAAGAAATGTATTAAATTAACCTTTGTGTTATTCAGACATGACAAATATTTGACAGTCTACATTTTAAATTTTTAGGATGATGAATTTTTATACATTAACAGCACATGATATGTAATACCACATTTAATTTCATGTGTGAAATGCATAACAGTTCATGTTACTTGGAATACTGTATAATATGCTTAATATTCAACTGAGATATCAATTAGTCAAAGGCCTCATTTTACCATGTATAATCTATTGAAAATATGCTTTTATAATACAACAAATATTTAATCTTCCTAGTGATGGATTTTCCATGTGTGGAAAATTTAGTGGACTCATATCAATTCTTCCCTCTATCTGTTCTAAAACAATGTATAATTTTATAATTTGTTCTGTAGTTCACGTGTTCGTATAATTTCGTGGTAAGATTGATCAATTCTGCTTTAATAGTTAACGCTTCTTTTTTCTTTATGTTGTACAAGTAAAACATGACTAATTCTGCATTAGTTTTTTTATTGCTACTATCCAAATTAGTACAAACCTAATGGCTTAAAATAACCCCAATTTATTGTTATCATTCTAAAGATCCGAAGTTTAAAATCAAGTCTTGCTGGTGGTATCAGCAAGCCAAGTTCTTTCTAAAGGTCTAGGGGAGAATCTGTTTCTTGCTTTCCCAGTTCTAGAGGCTGCCGACATTTCTTAGCTTCTGGCCACAGGGTTCATCACATCACCTTCTCTGTGACTTTGGCTTTCCTATCTTCCTCTTAAAAGGATTCCTGTAATTCTCTTGGGCCCAGGACAGTCTCCTTATCTCAAGATCCTGACTTAATCACTTCTAAAAAGTTCCTTTTGTCATGTAAAACATATTCAGAGTTTCCAGGGGCTAGGACCTGGACATCTTTGGGGGTAAGCCAGGGTCTTATACAGTCCACCACACATCCTTTTATCTTTTTAATTTCTTAAAGTCACATTATTCTCTTCTGCCACAAGCCTGTGCACTTGCTATTGAGTCTTCCTGGGGTCACTTTTACATTTTCCCCCATCTACATAATTCCACCTGCAGCTACCAGAGTAATTTCTTCCACAGGGACACTTTCCACAGCCTCGCTGACTAAATCAGTTTCCCCTTCTATATACATTCAAAGCACCGTGTACTTCTGTAGCACTTATCAGTTTATTATTTTATGTTTACTGGTGTAATTCTTTGAAGTTTCTGATCCCAAGATACTTTACTAACTCTGTAAGGGCAGGTACCATGAACTCATCATTATTTTTCTCTTATCTTTGTATTCCCATTGCCTATTCCATAAATATTTCTCAAAGTAGTGAATAGTCATTGCACTATCTCCTTAAATGCTGTTAGTTTCAGGTTGATGCACATGTCCAAACTCATCAATATGAATGCAGTAAATGTACAATTTCTTATATATCAATTATGTCTCAATAAAGCTAAATAAACATACAAATAAAAATTTTATTTACTGTAATCTGGCCAGCTGTACTTATCAATTACTGTCTGTAAGGTAAGAGACAATAAGTGTATAAACTGGTACTTTTTTGAACTCTGATTTCCAGTAGCACATCAGTACAAATGCCCTAAGACAGGGTGCCGGTTTTCCCTAGCAGAGTAAGAGAAGATGTGAGCAGTAAATTTATAAAATTACAGAAGCCAGCTACCGTCTAACTTTTTGCCAAAAAAAAAAAAAATACTGGAGTTCCCTTCATGGCTTAGCGTTAATGAACCCAACTAGGATCCATGAGATTGAGGGTTTGATCCCTGACCTTGCTAAGTGCATTAAGGATCTGACGTTGCCATGAGCTATGCTATAGGTCACAGACACAGCTCGGATCCCGCGTTGCTGTGGCTGTGGTGTAGGCCGGCAGCTGTAGCTCCAATTCGACCCCTAGTCTGGGAACCTCCATATGCCGTAAATGAACCCTAAAAAGAAAACAAAAAATTACTGATTCACATTCTGAATCAGATGTACTTTTTTCTGTAAGCTGCTCTTTTGGATTACCCATGTCTCCACTATTAGTATAACTAATTGAATAAGTGTGCAAGGAAAGTTGTTATTGGCATTCACAGTTCTGTTTGAAATTAAAATGTGACTATTGTCCCATTTTTCCTTTTACATATAAAATTCCAATATAGACTTTTCTTTGGCAGCACATCCTTTTGGTCTTTAAAACATTTGAAATCTAATTCTAACTCTGTGAAAGGCGATCCTTGCTTAATTGACCTTATTAAATTTCCTACTATTTAATAATTCTGTGATCTAGACATCCTGTCATTGAGTATTTTCAGTAGTTGAATGAAAAATCACTTTAGTGAAAGAATATAAGCTCAAAATGGGCAATTGCTGGTATGGGGTTCACCCAGAACCTAGTGACAAGTAGGAAAACATTGTGCATACAACTTGGTGCCAGTTAGGAATAAAATGAGAAGCCACTTTCGAAACTAGATTAAGGAGTTCCTATTGTGGCACAGCGGAAATGAATCCAACGAGTAACCATGAGGATGCGGGTTCAATCCCTGGCCTCAATCAATGGGTCAGGGATCTGGCATTGCCCAGAGCTGTGGTGTAGGTCGCAGACACGGCTCAGATCCCTGCATTTCTTTGGCTGTGGCTGTAGCTCCAATTTGACCCCTAGCCTGGGGACTTCGATATGCCACAGGTACAGCCCTAAAAACAAAAGAAAAAAGAGGTTAGATTAGAAGAAGTACCTTTACCTAGGATTTTCAATTTAAGGGTCTCTGTCTCCAAGAAAAGCCTTTGGGGGCTGATTAAGTTTATGCTAAGAATTGGGAAGCTGCCACCAAGGAGTGTAATGCCTACTGCAAGAGCCAAGTACGCGTTAAGCGTTAAGTGCCTGGTATGTGCAAGTGACTGATATTAAAACTCTCTAAATATGCATCCTGTCTCCAAGAGGGAGTTTATCATGGTAATTAATATACCACACTTTTGTGCTTGCAGACAGGGGTTTTAGTCCCAGCTCTGCCACTTACTAATTGTTTGATTCTAAGGAAGTATCTTAATTTAATTCTCAGTCCTCTTTTCCTCATCTTAAGTAGAAAGGGGTAATAATAAAAATACCTACCTTGTTCTAAAGGCTAAATGATAAAATACATGTGAATTGTCCAGTGCAGTAACTGGCAGCATCTTAAATACCAGTTTATGTCACCTACAACGCTAAGTACCGTTGCTACTGCAGTCCAGTTTAGGGAAGCAAGATTTACACCCAGGCTAAGTCGTATGCCAATTCAAGATAACAATAGATTAAATCATCAGTTATTACTGTATACCAAGAATACTATAGGAAATATGCCTTCTCTGACCACACTGTATAAATAATGTACATTGTGCACATTTCCTCAGCAAGCTGTTTGTTGCCGTCCTTATACTTATCACAGTCTTATTATTTGTTACTAGCTTCTTCTCTCTCTTCCCCACTACAGTGTAAACTCTCTTATTGCAGGGACTATGTTTCTTATTTATTCCTTGCATCCACAGCACCCTGATACAAAATATGTAGTCAAGGAGTTCCCATCGTGGCGCAGCAGAAACGCATCCGACTAGGAACCATGAGGTTGCATATTCCATCCCTGGTCTCACTCAGTGGGTTAAACATCTGGCGTTGCCGTGAGCTGTGCTGTAGGTAGCAGACATGGCTTGAATCTGGCGTCACTGTGGCTGTGGCATAGGCCAGCAGCTATAGCTCCAGTTTGACCCCTAGCCTGGGAATTTCCATATGCTGCAAGTGACCCCTCCCCCCAAAAAATAGGTACTCAATAAATATTTGTTGAATATATGAATTAGAGAGAAGGAGAATTTTTGTTGACTGACCAGAATTAGCAGAGCAGCATTGTGGAGAAGATGAAGTTTGAAATGGATCTTAAAAAATGAGCAGGATTTGGATGTCCAGAAAGAAACAATGCATTTGGGTTGCCAGTTGAAAAAAAAGTGATGTTTATAGGCATGAAATAACTAAAATACCATGAGTAGACACAGTGATTAAAAATGGAGTCATTTAGTTCCCTGGTGGCCTAGTGGTTAAGGATCCAGCGTTGTTACTGCTGTGACTTGGGTCACCGTTGTGAGGCAGGTTCAGTCCCTGGTTCAGGAACTTCCACATGCCTCAGGCACAGCCAAAAAAAAAGGGGGGGGAATGGAGTCATTTAATTTTCAGAAAAAAGAAGCCATTAAAATGAACTTTTCACACCTCTTCATTATAGATGAGAAAAATAAGACCCAGATAGTGATAGAATCAGGAGTAGAATTCATGTCTTTTCTATACTATGTAACAGAGCTTACAATATGATAATGGTTAATATAATAGAACCCCCTGACTTTAGCCTGTCAGTTCTATGAAAGAGTCATTTGATGAGGAGGTAACTATAAGCAAGGAGCTATTTAGGAAGCAGTGGTGATAATCCAAGCCCAAAGGTAGAGGGAAACAAGAGTTTAGAGCAAGAGGAGACATACTTTTATTGTGCTCTTTTAGATTGGATATGAATAATCATGGTTACAGTAACCATGGAGCCAAGAAGAAAACTGGTGATGGTAGATATACTTTAACTCAATGAAATATTATATTAAACATGCAACCATACAAAAATAGAAAAGGCAAAATGTACTTTATTTGTAGCTATTCTTTCCAAATAGACAAGACAGTTTCATAAACCTAAGGATAGTCAAAAAACTAATCTGGGATACTGTTGAAAATGAAGATACTATGTATATTATGTGGTAAGTGTTAGGTACCCTCATAACAAATCATACACAGAAGAGCCATAGACAAATCTTTCAAAAATGGGCTGACGATTTCTGACAGCAGTATGAAGTCATCTTTCAGAGCCAATAATTCAGTCAGGCCCATCTGAATCATTTCCTCTATAAATTGTCTTTAGTGGGAATGCAAGAAAAAGCACCAGTGAACTACTAATTATCTCCTCTTTGTCATCAGAGTGGCCCAGATTAGGAAAATGCCACCTTAAAATTAATTTCATCTTTTTTTAATCTACCTGGAATTATTCTATTACTCATTTCTTAAAATACAGCACACTCGTATGTGATCTGTTTTCCCTTTATATGTATGGATCCAGAAAGTCAGTATGATGACAAAGATAAATGTAAATCTCAGAATTATTTTAGACTGTATAATTTTTTAAATCAAATACTTTGACCAAATTAACCATGTTAGTCATTTATTTATTAGACTGGCAGATACAACTCCACTCTTTTTATTATTTCCTTTCTCTTCACTTTAATAAAAAAATATTATGTAATGAATTAAATCAAAACCCTGCAAATTAAAAACTGGCCCATACTACAACTTCATATTAATGATGCAGCTGATGAAAATAAGTATCAATAACCTAAAGATGCCTAGTGCTAGGGACAAAGGTGGCATTTTACATTTTTATTAACACTTGTAATTTTCTCCTGCTTGATTTCTTTTAGGCCAAGCCCAATTTCTTCTAAACCATGGGTCAGTGAGCTCATGCTGATTCTCATACGAATGATGGGCCTGGTTTTGCAAAGATATCACTAACTGCCAATACCTAGGTCCAGCTAACAACCTAGAATAAAACAGTGTGAATTTGAATGCATTATTTCTTTAATTTCACTATGACAATCCTAGACACCATCAGAATTGTGTATATTTGTGAAACGTTACATTTCTAAATATTATTAATGTGGTAAAGCAAAACAGTATATAAACAAAAATATTCAGTTATACATATATTTGTTATCATTCCTTGTTAAACACCATAGGAAGAAAAAACATATTTTTATTTAAATGGTCTTGATAAGGTTGAGTGTTACTTTTAGTAAATGGTCTCTTATAAGCAAATGTAAGTTTAAGAGCAACAGGGTTTCACCAGAACATGATATATATCTGCTTTAGTAGCTTTTCTACATCCTCCCAAACAAAAACAATATTATATTAATAAATCCTAAGAGGCTTCTATTAGCTTGATAAATAAGTACATTTAAAATACAAGTTAGAAAAGGATTTGTTTAAATACTTTAAATGAGTCTTTGTCATACTATCCTAGTGATGTCTAATACAATTTTCGTTTTTAAAAGATTTTAGTTAGAAATTTAATCTTTGAAAATATTAATAACAGCTTACAGCAGGTAAGCTATAAAATAACACTGGATGCTGTCTATTTAGTTTCTGGTTGAAAAAGCACAGCAGTACTTTAGTTCATTACCTTTGAAAAAAACAGTAACAAGATAATACAGCTGCCTCTGATTAAGATGTAAATTCTTTCTAATTAGAATGTAAATTCTTACATTTAAATGAAGACATCAATTGTCAGGATGCCATATGATATCTTATTCCACCTTGCCTGAATGAAGCCCTCACTGCTCATCTATGGCACTAAAATAGTTTTGCAATCCCTTTGTTCTCTGATTCTTGTAATATTCTCTCTTCATGTTCCCTTTTCACATTGCTTTTGTTTGTTTTCCCCCTTGCATCTGATATTGTTGTGCCTTGGGATTTTGCAGAAATTTGGAATGAAAATTGAGTTCAGTCAGTGCCAGTATTTGCTTGTGCCTCAATTACTTCTGCTGAATTTTCCTCAATGCAAATCAGGCAGGTTGCATAAAGTGGTGCATGTATTTGAAATAATTAATTTTCCGTAAAATGATGGATCAAGTCCAATCAACCTTCATGAAATCTAAATAATAGAATAGAGAATTAGAAATTAATTAACATTTTGTGTTGTTAATACTTTACAATATAAACTACCAGTAGTAACTTTTACTATTGATTCTAACTTTTTCTATATTAAATGTTGATGAAAACCTCCTATATCATTTCTTGCCAGAAATATGTTAACAAGGAATCCTGTATCAATAACATTGAAGCAGAGGTTTCAAAGAATACATAAACCAGTGAACTGAACTATTTGTGCTTCTATTTATTGAGCAATAGTGAAAGTTTTATCCTGAATAATGTACACTAATTTATAGAAATCTACTGTTTGGATTTCTACTGATTGGATAAGGCCATGAGCCTTTAAGCATAGTATCATATTTTTACATCATGTTTCTTCATCCAGAAGAGGTATAACTTTAAAGGCAAAAACAATTGAACTAACTTTGCAGTGCTAAGAAAGGAGAAACCTAGAAATGGAAAAATGCTTTACAGATAAAAGGGTGCCTCCTTTATTTTTTTTAACTTTTATTACAGAAAATTTGAAACAAGCAAAAGTAGAAACTGATGTAGTGAACTCTTACGTGCTCATTAACCAACATCAGTCATGAAGGAACTAACAGGGAAACAAAACATACAAGTTTGAAATAATAATAATATGTAAATGATAGAGAATAATGTACAATAGAAGCTAAATTGCAGGTGGGGACTATGACTACTGTGGATGCTTAGAGAAAGAGATCAGTTTGTACCTAATGGGCCGAGAAGAGAGAAAGAACAGAGTAGAGATGACATAAGAAAAGACTTAGAACTGAGCAGAGTTTGTGATAGTATAGGAGAGGCTAACATGCTTTGATTAGAAGCTTCATGTTTGGGAGTTCCCATCGTGGCTCATCAGAAACGAATCTGACTAGGAACCATGAGGTTGCAGGTTCAATCTGTGACCTCACTCCATGGGTTAACGATCCGGCATTGCCGTGAGCTGTGGTGTAGGTTGCAGACATGGCTCAGATCCCATGTTGCTGCAGCTGTGGTATAGGCTGGCAGCTGTAGCTCCGATTAGACCCCTAGCCTGGGAATTTATACATGCCGCAGTTGTGGCCTTAAAATGACAAAAGACAAAAAAAAAAAAAAAGTTTCATGTTTGTATGTAAAAGTGGTTAAGTTTGGTAAGATGGAGAGATTTGAGAACCAGGCAATGCAGTTTCATACTATTTAGCCAAAGAAATATTTTAGGCTTTGGAATGACAGCATCAAAAATACCTTTCCCTTGTCCAAACAAAACTTTTTACTGTTGTGATTAAAATTCTTTGCTGATCGTGTTCACAAATAGGAAGACATTTCTGGTGACTAAGGAATGAATTGCAAAGAAAAAATTTCTTGTCTCTAACGTAGCTAATTAAAAGGAAGTTCCTGGGCTAAGGGTCAAATTATAGCTGCAGCTGAGCCCTACACCACAGCCATGGCAACACCAGATCCAAGCCACATCTGCAACCTATACTGCAGCTTTTGGCAACGCCAATCTGAAACCCACTAAGTGAGGCTAGGGATTGAACCCACATCGTCACAGAGACAATGTTGGGTTCTCAGCCTCCAGGAACTCCCTATCTTGCATTTTATTTGACTTTTTTTCATAGTATAATCAAGAGAAATATCACTGTTATTATTCATACAGTCACTTGAAATTTGTCTGAAATCACAATACATTGGTTTTTGCACAATTCCAAATCTATGGTATTAATTACATACAGTATTGCCTTACCGTTGTTGTGACAAATGACCACACACTTAGAGGCTTAAACAGTACAAATTTAATCAACTACAAAATAATTCAAAAAAATAAGTAAGTAAAACCACATGGAGGTTAAACATTATGCTACTAAACAACCAATGGATCACTGAAGAAATCAAAGAGAAAATAAAGCATAGCTAGAGACAAATGAAAAATGAAAACATGATCCAAAATCTATGGGACGCAGCAAGAGCAGTTCAAAGAGGGAAGTTAAAATGATACAGGCTTACCTCAAGAACCAAAAAAACAAAACAAAACAAAAAATCAAACAACCTAACCTTATACCTAAAGCCCCTAGAAAAAGAAAAGTGAACAAAAGCCAAAGTTAGTAGAAGGAAAGAAATCATAAAGATCAGAGGAGAAGTAAGTGAAAGAGAGGCTAAAAAAGCAATGAATCTAGGAGTTCCTGTCGTGGCTCAGTGGTTAACGAATCTGAGTAGGAACCATGAGGTTATGGGTTCGATCCCTGGCCTTGCTCAGTGGTTTAACAATCTGGCGTTGCCATGAGCTGTGGTGTTGGTCACAGATATGGCTCAGATCCTATGTTGCTGTGGCTGCAGCGTAGGCCGGCAGCTACAGCTCCGATTCGACCCTTAGCCTGGGAACCTCCACATGCCGCAGGTGCGGCACTAAAATGACAAAAGGCAAAAAAAAAAAAAGGAAAAAGAAAATTACAGGCCAATACCAATGATGAACATAGAAGCAAAAATCCTCACCAAAATACTAGCAAACCAAATGCAACAATACATTAAAAGGACTATACACCATGAACAAATGGGATTTACCCCAGGAGGCAAGAATTTTTCAATATCTACAATCAGTGTGATATACAGTATTAACAAAATGAATAAAAAACTTTTGATCATCTCAATGGATGCATAAAAAGCTTTTGATAAAATTCAACATCCATTTATGATTAAAAAAAAAAACTCTCCAGAACGTGGGCACAGAGGGAAACAACATCAACATAATAAAGGCCATATATAACAAACCCACAGCTAACATCATACTCAATGTTGAAAAGCTGAAAGAATTTCTTCTAAGATGAAGAACAATACAAGGGTGCCCATTCTTACCACTTTTATTCAACATAGTTTTGGAAGTCCTAACCACAGCAATCAGAGAAGAAAAAGAAATAAAAAGAATGTAAATTGGAAAAAAAGTGAAACTGTAACTGTTTTTGGATGACATGATACTATGCATAGAAAATCCTAAAGATGCTACCAGAAAACTACTAGACTTCAATAAATTTGGTAAAGTTGAAGGATACAAAATTAGTACACAGAAGTCTGTCGCATTTCTATATGTTAACAATGACATAGCAGAGGGTGAAATTGGGGAAGCAGTCCACGTACCATCACATCAAAGGGAATAAAGTACCTCAGAATAAATTCAACTGGAGAAGTGGGGAGCCCATACTCTGGAAACTGTAGGATGCTGATGAGAGAGATTGAGTGTGAAGCAGACAGATGGAAAGATATACCATGTTCTTGGACTGGAAGAATCAATATTAATATATTTTTTGTGTGCTTTTTTTTTTTTAAGGACTGCACCCATGGCATATGGAGGTTCCCAGGCTAAGGGTCAAATCAGAGCTGTAGCTGCCGGCCTACGCCACAGCCACTGCAACACCAGATCTGAGCCACATCTGCAACCTACACCACAGCTCACAGCAATGCCGGATTGTTAACCCAATGAGGAAGGCCAGGGATCTAACCCACAACCTCATGGTTCCTAATCGGATTTGTTACCCACTGCACCATTACGGGAACTCCAAGGATCAATATTATTAAAATGACCATTGTACCCCAGGAAGTCTACAGATTCAGTGCAATCCCTGTCAGATTACCAATGGCATTTTTCACAGAACTAGAACAAAAATTTTTTAAATTTGTGTGGAAACACAAATGACCCCATATAGCCAGAGCAATCTTGAGAAAGAAGAACAGAGCTGGTAGAATCAAGCTCCCTGACCTCAGACCATACCACATAACTACAGTCGTCAACACAGTATGTTACTGGCACAGAAACAGACATGTAGATCAACGAAACAGGATAGAAAGCTCAGAAATAAACCCAGACACTTGTGCTCAACTAATCTATGACAAAGGAGGCAAGAAAACAATAGAGAAAAGACAGTCTTTTTAGTAAGTGATGCTGGGAAAACTGGACAGCTACATGGAAAAGAATGACATTAGGAGTTCTTATCATGGCCCAGTGGAAAGGAATCTGACTAGGAACCATGAGATTGCAGGTTCCATCCCTGGCCTCACTCAGTGGGCTCAGGATCTGGTGTTGCCATGAGCTGTGGTGTAGGTTGCAGATGTGGCTTGGATCCTCCATAGCGGTGGCTGTGGGGTAGGCTGGCAACTGTAGCTCTGATTGGACCGCATGGCCTGGGAACCAACATATGCCATGGATGTGGCCCTAAAAAGCAAAAAAAAAAAAAAAAAAGAGAGAGGAATTAAAACATTCTCTAACATCATACACGGAAACAAACTCAAAATGGATTAAAAACCTAAATGTAAGACCAGATACCATAAAACTCCTAGAGGAAAACATAGATCCCTCTTTGACATAAACCACAGCAATATTTTTTTTGATCCATCTCCTAATGGAAATAAAAACAAAAAAAAAAAAACAAGGTAATTAATTTCAAAAGCTTTTGCACAGCAAAGAAAGCCATAAACAAAATGAAAAGACAATGTATGGAGAGAAAATATTTCCCACAATGTGACAGACAAAGGACTAATTTCCAGAATATATGAACAGCACATACAGCTCAATAACAAGAACACAAACAGGAGTTCCTGCTGTTGCACAGTGGGATAGGAAGTGTTTCTTAAGCACTGAGACACAGGTTCAATCCCCAGCCTGGCACAGTTGGTTAAGGACCCAGCGTTGCCACAGCTGCAGCATAGGTCACAACTGTGGCTTGGATCTGATCCCTGTCCTGGGGACTCCATGTGCCACGAGGCTGCCTAAAAAGTAAAAAACAAAACAAACAAACCAAAAAACCCATAAACCATCCAGTCAAAAAATGAGCAGAAGACCTCAAGTAGACTTTTCTTCAAAGAAGTGTACAGATGGCCAACAGGCACATGAAAAGATGTTCAACACTAATTATTTCAGAAACGCAAATCAAAACTGTAATGAGGAGTTCCCGTCGTGGCGCAGTGGTTAACGAATCCGACTGGGAACCATGAGATTGCGGGTTCGATCCCTGCCCTTGCTCAGTGGGTTAACGATCCGGCGTTGCCGTGAGCTGTGGTGTAGGTTGCAGACGCGGCTCGGATCCTGCGTTGCTGTGGCTGCGGCGCAGGCCAGTGGCCACAGCTCCGATTAGACCCCTAGC
>PVHT021183666.1:17465278-17505963 GCA_004024745.2 Catagonus wagneri | reverse complement strand
TAACGATCCGGCGTTGCCGTGAGCTGTGGTGTAGGTTGCAGACGCGGCTCGGATCCTGCGTTGCTGTGGCTGCGGCGCAGGCCAGTGGCCACAGCTCCGATTAGACCCCTAGCCTGGGAACCTCCACATGCCGCGGGTGCGGCCATAAAACCCGCGGCCATAAAAAGTGACAAAAGGCAAAAAAAAAAAAAAAAAAAAACTGTAATGAGCTATCACTTCACACCTGTCAGAATAGCCATCATCAAAAAGTCTACAAATAATAAATGCTAGAGAAAGTGTTGAGAGAAAGGAACCTTCTTCACTGTTAGTGAGAACATAAATTGGTGCAACTACTATGGAGAACAATATGAAGTTTCCTTTAAAAACTAAAAATGGAGTTACCGTATAAATCCTGTAATTCCACTTCTGAGCACATATCCAGAAAACACTATAATTTGAAAAGAAACACGTGCCGTAGTGTTCATAGCAGCACTATTTACCATAGCCAAGACATGGAAGCAACCTAAATGTCTATTAACAGATGACTGGATAAAGAAGCTGTGGTTATGTATATACAATAGAATATTATTCAGCCATAAAAAAAGAATGGCATAATGCCATCTGAAGCAACGTGGATGGACCTAGAGATTATCATATTAAGTGAGGAAAGTCAGATATAGAAACGCAAATGATATATATCGCTTTTATGTGAAATCTTTAAAAAATGATGTAATTGAACTTATTTACAGAACAGAAATAGACTCAGACATAGAAAACAAACTTAAGGTTCCCAGTGGGGAAGGGGGGAGATAAATTAGGAATTTGGGATTAATACATACACACTACTATATATGAAATAAGTAACCAACAAGGACCTACAATATAGCACAGGGAACTGCACTCAATATCTTGTAATAACCTATAATAGAAAAGAGTCTGAAGAAAGAATACACACACACACAAACACACACACATATGTATGTGTAACTGAATCCTTTTAAAAAAATTAAAAATAAATCAACATAACAAAAAAAGTCATTCTTCCAATCTAAAGGTGGGGGGGGTGTTTCCATTTGTTTGTGTCTTCAATTTCTTTCATCTGTCTCCTGAGGTTTTCAATGTATAGATTTTTTGCCACCTTGGTTGAATTTGTTACTGGATATTTTATTGTTTTTAATGTTGTGAGTGGGATTGTTTCCTGAATTTATCTTTCAGAGAGTCATGTGTTGATGTATGAAAATAAAATTGCCTTTTGTATATTAAAAATAATGCAAATTTTCTTATAGTTCTGAAGGACAGAAATCCAAAATGAGTCCTACAAGGCTAAAATCATGGGATCAGAAGGGCTGAGTTCATTCTGGGGGCTCTTGGAGGAGAATCCATTTTCTTGCCTTTTCCAGCTTCTAGTGGCCCCCTGCATTCCTTGGCCCATGACCCCATTCCTCCGTCTTCAAAGCCGTAACACCGGACTGAGTCCTTCTTATACTGTCATCTCTCTGGTTCTCTCACCCACCTCCCCCCTTTCACTTTTGAGGATGCTTGTGATAACATTGGGCCACTGGGAGAAACCTGGGTAATCTCCCTAGTTTGGGGGTAACTGATTAGTAACCTTAATTCCATCTGTAACCTTAATCTCCCTTTGCCATGTAAAGTTACATATTACAGATTCTGGGAATTAGGATATAGACGTCTTTAAGGGACCATTATTCTGTCTCTCATATATTTCTTTCATATTTGCTCATCAATAGACCACAGAGTTTGATAGATCATAGAGGCAGAACTATTTCATTGGCTCAGAAGCGAATTCTTTCTGATTTAAAATAAAGTAATAGTTATCATTTCAGCTGACTCTGAGGGAAAGAAAAAAATCTTGATTGCACAAATATGAGTATTTTTACAAAATTATATAGTAAAATCATTGTATGTAGTGGCCCAAAATTGTTTCAAAGAAATGAGTAAGAAGCTAGCATTTTTTGAGTATTTACTGTGTGGCAAACATTGTAATAAATATTTTAATCTTTAATCTTTAAGCACTCCTATAATTAAGTGTATTTTCCTACATTTAATAATAAGGAAGCTGAAGCAGAAGGCTTTAGGTACTTCCCAGATGATACACAGAGGGATCTCTGTGTGTCTTTGTACTACACCATGCTGAATTCTGTAAAGTGTCAGTTTTATCCATTAATCAAGAAACATATTTAGGAGTTCCTTGGTGGCTCAGCATTTTAAGGATCCAGCATTGTCACTGCTGTGACTCCGGTCACTGCTGTGGTACAGATTCAACCCCTGGACTGGGAATTTCTGCATGCATGCTGGAAGGAAGGGAAGGAGGGGAGGGAGGGAGGAGAGGGAAAAGGGAAGGAAGAGGGGACAGAAGGAGGGAGGGAAGAAAGAAAAGAAAAAAATTTTTTCAGTATTGATTAGGATCAAGGCATTCAAAGTATTATGAAATCAACAAGCAAATAGGAAACAATCTCTGCCTTCAAATAATTGACAATCTAGCTGTAGAAATAAGGCAAAATGCATAGGAAAAATACTATATCATAGTGTTTTAAGCATGGATTTGGACATCCTTGGTTTAGAATCTCTGCTCTTTTACTACTTAATCTTTTACTGTATAGGAGACTTGGTTTCCTTTCCTTCCTCATAGAGTTTAACACAGATTAAATATACATGAAATTACTTAGCCCAGGATCTGGCATGTACCAAGCACTCAGTAAATGATAGCTGCTATTATTGTAATAAAATTCTAACAGTACAAGGGCTGAGTTAATGATTACTCAGTCAGGGGATATATGAGTTCAGCAGAAGAAAAGCTAATTGTCAGATGAGTGATTTCATGTTAAACTTGTAGGTATATATACAAAGAGTTCTCATATTTATGAATATCATTAGTGGCAGTACAGTGTAGTGGTTAAGTGCACGAAGCTCTGGAAAAGAATGTCTAGTTTCAGTTTCCACCTCTTCACCAATTTGTCTATGCCTCAGTTTCCAACTTTGTAAAATACAGATGAATATAGTACCTATATCATAGAGCTAATGAGAGGATTAAATGAATATGCAAAATGCTTAGAGTATCAGGCATGTAAGTGTTTAAATGAACCTGGCATGTAAGGATTAAATGAATATGCAAAATACTTGAGAGTATCTGATATGTAAGTATCGCATAAGTGTTATTATCAGTATCAAGGATATACCTCGTACAACCCATCTATTGTAATTGACAGTGGCCATAAAGATCTATTGTAATTGACAGTGACCATAAAGAATCAATGTAGGCTCACTTTCCCACAGCTTTGTAGGTGATTTGCACAGCTGGACAGTATAACCAGTAGGATGGACACTGAGCAAGGACATATCATGTGCCTGCAAGGTACTTAGCAATATACTTTAAGTAACACAAAATGACAAACACTTTCTTTCTTTTTCGTTTTGTTTGTTTGTTTTTTGGGTTTTTTTCTGGTTTTTTGGTTTGTTTTTTTGCTTTTTAGGGCCGCACCCGCGGCATATGGAGGTTCCCAGGCTAGGGGTCTAATCGAAACTACAGTTGCCAGCCTACACCAGAGCCACAGCAATGCCAAATCTAAGCCACATCTGCAACCACAGTTCATGTCAACGCCAGATCCTTAATCCACTGAGCAAGGCCAGGGATCCAGCCTTCAACCTCATGGTTCCTAGTCTAATTCGTTTCTGCTGTGCCACGATGGGAACAGCTAGTATTTTCTTAATTACAAATATAGGCAACAAGCCTCAGTAGCACTGGCAATAACCATGGCTTCATCAATAGAAATGACATGTTTTTTTACAGAAGTTTATAACTATGCAGATATCTCAAAATATCATTTATAGTCCTCTCCTTTGGTAGATATTAAGCCCACCGCTATTCTTGTTTTTTGAGTTAGTAAAAATAAAGCAGAGATATTGCTAGGTCAAAGATGTTTTTTATTTGATAACATTTCAGTGCAATTTGTTTCCTTTATAATCTAATGTATTTTATTTTATATATTTAAAAGCATTATTCTGAAAAGCTACTCATTACCCTGTAATAACCTATATGGGAAAAGAATTTGAAAAAGAGTAGGTATACCTATAACTGATTCACTTTGCTGTACACCTGAAAGTAACACAACATTTAAGACAACTATGTATACTGCAACAAATTTTTTAAATAAGATAAACACAGAGAAAATCTGGATGAATCAACAATAACAACAGCAAGAAAAAGCATTATTCTGAAAAGGAGTTCACTGGCTTTACCACATTGCCGAAGGATTCCATGGCACTGGGATAGTGCTTCTATTTATGGACCTGGAAATTATATTATTTTTTTTTTTAGTAACCATATCCATAGTTGACATAGTTGACTCATTGAGCTTACAGTTTCACATGTTAGTATAGGCTTTATTTATTTCCTAATATAGATAACTAGCATTACTACCCCACCAGGAGTTAGAACTAATTGACAAATGTCATGAAATTATCGAAGCAATTTTATAAAATTTTTTGCATACCTAATTATAGAACTTAATATTAACTACATGAGGTATTATTTTACAAGATATTTTCATAAGTTATGATTTTTTCATCTGATATGAATTTTAAGATTTACTCTCTTAGCAACTTTCAGATGTACAGTATGGTATTATTAACCACAGTCACCATGCTATACATTACATCCTTAGAACTTATATATCTTATAACTAGAAGTTTGTACTTTTGACCACCTTCACCCATTTCCCCCACATCCTACCCTTTTGCCCCTAATAATCACCAGTCTATTCTTTGTCCTTCCATAGTCTGGTTTTTTGGATTCCACATATAAATGAGGTCACAGGGTAGTTATCTTTTTCTGTCTGACTCATTTCACTTAGCATAATGCCTTTAAGGTCAATCTATGTCACAAATTGCAAATTTTATTTAGGTGAATAATATTCCTTTGTGTATATATTCCACATGTTCTTCATCCTTCATCCATCAGTGGACATTTAGGTGTATCGCATGAGAGGGACTGTTTCCAGGTCTTGGCTATTGTAAAAAATGTTGCAGTGAACATGGGGGTAAAGCTATCTCTTTGAGATAGTGACTTCATTTCCTCTGAATATATACCCAGAAATGGAATTTCTGGATCATGTGTTAGTTCAGTATCTTATTTTTAGGGGTACGTCCATACTGTTCTCTATAGTGACGGCACCTACTTATATTCGCATCAACAATGCACAAGAGTTCCCTTTGTCCTGTATCCTTGCCAACATTTGTTATCTGTTATCTTTTTGATGACAACCTTTCTAATAGGTGTGAAGTGGTATCTCATTGTGGTTTTGATATGTGTTTCCCTGATGATTAGTGATATTGAGTACCTTTTCTTGTAGCTATTGGCCATTTATATGTCTTTATTATTTTGGAAAATGTCTCCAGTTCCTCTGCCAATTTTTAAATCAGAATGTTCAGAGTTCTTTGCTTTGGAGTTGTATGAATACTTTATATATTTTGAATATTAGCCCCTTGTCAGGTAGGTGATTTACAAACACTTTCACCCATTCTGTAGGTTGCATTTTCATTTTCTGGATAGTTTCCTTTTCTCTACAGAAGCTTTTTGGTTTTGTTTGTTTGTTTGTTTGTTTGTTTGTTTGTTTGTTTATGGCCACACCCACGAGATATGGAAATTCCCAGGCTAGGGATCAAATCCGAGCCACAGCTGCAACCTACATCACAGCTGCGGCAATGCTGGATCCTTAACTCACACCACAGCAGGAATGCCAGCTTTTTGGTTTATTGTTATCCCACTTGCTTATTTTGCTTTAAGCGCCTTTGCTTTTAGTGTCAGATCCCAAAAATCATTGCCAAGATCAGTACGTAAGGGGTCTACCCCCTGTGTTTTCTCCTAGTAGTTTTATGGTTGCAGGTATTATATTCAATTCTTTAATCCATTTTGTTGATTTTTGTGTATCACACACAATAGGAGCTAGTTTCATTCTTTTGCATGTAGCTCTCCAGTTTCTCCAGCACCATTTATTGAAGAGACTATCCTTTCCCCATTGCACATTCTTGGCTCCTTCATCAAAAATCAATTGGTCATATATGTGTGGGTTTATTTCTGGCCCCTCTGTTCTGTTCAAATTCTCTTTGTGTCTGTTTATATGCCAATACCATACTGTTTTGGTTACTGTGGTTTTGCAGTATAGTTTGAAATCAGAAAGTGAGATTCCTCCATCTTTGTCCTTCTTTCTCAAGATTGCTTTGACTATTTAGCATCCTTTATGGTTTAATACAAATTTGGAATTATTTGTTCTGTTCTGTGAACAATGCTTTCGAAGTTTTGGTAGAGATTGCATTGAATCTAGACTGCTTTGGGTAATATGGACATTTTAACAATATTAATTTTTCTAATCCATGAGCATAGATAGTATCATTCCATTTATTTGTGTCTTCTTCAGTTTGTTTCTTCAATGTCTTCTTGTTTTTAGTATATAGATCTTTCAGCTTCTTAGTTAAATTTATTCCTGGGTGTTTATTCTTTGTGATGCAATTGTAAATGGGATTTTTTTTTAATTTCTCTTTCTGATAGTTCATTGTTAGTGTATAAAAGTGCAACTGATTTCTATACATTGATTTTGTATCCTGCAATTTTATTGAATTGATTTATAGAACATTCGAGCAGTTTTTTGGTAAAGTTTTAAGAGTTTTCTATATATAATAGCCCATGTGAAAATAGAGACAGTTTTACTTCTGTCTTTTTCATTTGGATGCCTTTTATTCCTTTTTCTTGCCTAATTGCTCTGGCTAGGACTTCTAGTACTGTTTTGAATAAACGTGGCAAAGGTGGATATTCTTGTCTTGTTTCAATCTTAGAGGAAACACTTTCCACTTTCCAGCATTAAGTATGATGTCATATATGCCCTTTACTTTTTGGAAGTATAGTCCCTCTATACCTCTTTATTGAGAGGTGTTTTTTTTTTTTTTTGTCATTAATGGACACTCAGTTTTGAAAAATGCTTTTTCTGCATCTATTGAAATGATCATATAATTCTTATCCTTTGTCTTTTTAGTGTGGTGTATCACATTGATTAATTTATGGATGTTGAATCATCCTTGTATTCCTAGAATAAATTCCACTTGATCATGGTTTATAATCCTTTTAATTCATTTTCTATATGCAGATGTCTTACTAAATAAAAATTATATATTCCTTTTAAAAACAGTGATGTTTTTTGGTTTGTTTTGTAGGGTAGGAGATAGGGAAGGGCTGTGCTGTTATTATAGCTGTATAACAAGCCACTCTGAAGCTTGGTGTTATAAAAAATTAATTTTATTGCATTCAAGGTTTCTATGGGCCAGGAATTTGAACAGGACACAGCAGTTATGCTCCATGTATGAACCGTGCCACGGTGTCTAGGTTCTTAGCTGAAAAAAATTGATGACTAAAGGTAGGAATCAGCTAGGAGCATCCTCACTCATGTGTCTAGTGGTGCATGCTGGCTATCACCTGGGACTTCAGTTGAGGCTGTACTTGGGAGCGTGTGCCTTTCCATGTGACCTGGTCTTCCTCACAAACATAGTAGCCTCTTCTTACGTGGTGATTGAACAGGTTAGATAGAAGCTCAGAACTCCAAATCTAAAACAAGATAGAAACTGCCTGGCCTTTTATGACCCATTACAGAAGATCACATTTACCATACTCTCTTGACTGAAACAGTCACAAGGCCACCCAGATTCAAGGGGAGCAGAATTAAACCTGCCACTTGATTGCATTGTTTAAGAGGATGTGGAATTAAAAAAAAAAAAAAAAAGGAGCATGTGGAATAGTTCATGCTATGCAGTTATCTTTGGAAAATATAATCTGTACCTACCAATAGGTGCAAAATTGTTGTAGTTTAAAGAATTTGAACCCATGATCTGCAGTGACAGTTTTGGTAGAATGATTATAGATGAAACATCATTTGTCCAAATAACTCAGATTTGAAGTTGTTATCTCTTATCCTAATAAAAGTACTGTTCTCTGTTATTCTAGTAATAAACTTGAGTCTATTAGAGTCAAGGGAAGTGTCTGTCTCTTTTCCAAATCTGAAATTTTTATTTTTCCAAAACTTGTAGCTATCTGTGTTTATCAGCAGAAGATCTGAAAACCACCAGTGTTAGCTGACATATGTAATAATAGTAGAAGTAAAAAAAAAAAGTTCCATATTTTCTCCACTAACAGTTTTGATGTATAAAGGAACCATAAGGTGAACTGTACAGCATATGAATTATAGTACAACAAATCCTTTTTTAAAGAAAAGGAACCATATGTAAATATTGATTTCTAGTTAATGATTTGCATGCCAAAGTGGTTAAAGTGTACTGATGTCAGCAGCTTACTTTAAAATTCACCAAATATAAAGTGGATTGGTAGATGAATGTTTTTAAAAGTGTTAAAGCAAGTATAAGAGAAGTTTAATTGTACAGTTTAAATGGTGTGTATATGAGTGCTCTGTAAAAAAAAAAAAAAAAAAAAAAAAATTTCAACTCTTCTATATGTTTGGATTTTTCCCAATTGGGAAAAATCAGAGGACACCACTACACAAGCACTGGAATGACCTTAAAGAGTGTGGGGTTGTTGTTTCAAGTATCCTCTTCACTAAAAGTTCTGACATAGTTTTGATGAAATGGATTATTAACTACTACATCACTATTTTTATTCAAGTAACTGGACAATTACTTGGTAATAGAGAAAGCATAAGGGAAGAGTTAGACAGAAACCTCAGCACAGTTCTGTGACTACAAAGTCAGCAACCTTCAAGACAAATAATTATAATTAACCCAGTTTGCCACTGGAGAAACTAAACCTCTAGACTTAAAGTGTAAACAGAGTATGATCTCCATTTCAAATGTTGTTTGCCCTACTCAAATCTTACACCTCTTTTTTCTCTCCAGCCAATTACTTTTAATTTTTTTCCTTCTCTTTGACCTCAACAGTGTGTTCCCTGTTTACATTATTCATGGAATCATGAAGGGTCACTATTGTCTGCCCAATCCCAAAATAGTCTGGCACTTTTTCAAATTGTTTTGCTTGAGTTGTACTGAAGTGGTAACCCGCTGACGCAGGCACACAGTCCAGTACTCTTGTGCTCTAGACAGGCCAAAAAAAAAAAAAAAAACTAAAGAAAGAAAGAAAAAAGATAAAGGGACTGAAAGTGCCTTTAAGTTGCTAAGCAAAAGAGTAGTTGGTAAGGAATGGTAAAACTTTAGAATTTTAAGTCCTTGGTAAAATGTGAACTCATTGACACTTGTATACCTTAACTGAGCATAGTACTAACTAATCAGCTGAGGCCCTTGAGAACAACCGAACATTAAAATGCCCTTCTTAGGTATCCAGCAATGACTGGTACCAGCTGCGACATGCTGTGCAAAACTCTTGCACTTAAGAACCATAAGCAGCATAGCTAGGAAGAAAAGTTGGAGAGGACACCAGGGCATGAGCAGATTTGCACTGCAAGATAAACCAAAAAGAAAATAAGTGCCAAGGACCAGATGGAATGAAATCATGTTCCCCTGGCTCTCCTGCCCAGCCTGAGAAGCCAGGCCAGGGGAGTTTGTGATCACGGTATAGGAATGGGGGCTACTGCTCAAGGCTAAGCTGCCCTCTCAGTCAGAATTGCTATTCTATATGCTTCTTACTCCCAATCTGGTATGTAGTCTTGGATTCTTACATGAAACTTGGCTGCTTTGGAAGCTGACTCATATTTTGTTCTGCTCAAGACTGTCACTTCCAAGTACACATTCAGGCTTTGTTTGCCCAGGTTTGTTGTTCATGTGGTTGAATGCTGTCCCTGGAAAGATGTACTCTGGAGCTAGTATGAAGTCTGTGACTTGCCTTCAGCATTCATAAGGAAGTTCTAAAGTTTCTGTTTCAGGCAGGACGTTGACATGTCAGCATGTGCAAACCTAGTCTGATGCCAAAATGCCAGTATGCCAACAGGCTTCTTTTGATCTTGGTGTGCAAGATTTTCCTTATGGCCATTAACCTGTTGCCATAAAAAGAAACAAAATTATAAGATTGTGGCCTGTAACATAGGTTATAGGCACAAGTATAATTAGTACTGTACCATAACACTTCTTTTAGTCTGTTAGGATTTTTAACTGTATTAGCTTTTTTAAAAAATCTATTTTCTAAAACTGTGCATTCAACTCCTGATTTTCCATTCAACCCAAGATGATGCTTCCCGACTGCTCAGCTGGAATCTGGACCTGCCTTCTTTCATTCAGCACACTTTTGAACCAGTAGCAAGTCTTCTTGTGGGGAATATTTGGGGTAGCAAATTCTAATTTGGCAGCACCCTGGGGACATTAATCAATCAGAAAATATAAATGAGCAAATCATTTCTCAGAGCAAATGGTTTGATTGAGAATAATACTGAAATGAAACCATCAAAAGGTTGACCAAATTAAAAACGCATATACAATTCATAAGATTCATGGTCCTGTTGATTTTGTTTTTAGGTGTGTTTCTTAGACTTGATCTTTCAGCCTTTATAATTTAAGTAACTGGCAATAACTTATCAACTATTCTAATGCTAATGAGTTCACTTTTACTACTTGCTCCCTGACTGACAGCATAGCCCCTCTCCATTGCTTTCCTCGCTTCTCACTTTTATTATATGCCCATCTCGGCCTGACACACAGCCCCATTGCCAGCAGCTTCCACAATATGTTGATTTGGAAAATATAAATTCAAATTTTGAGTGAAAAATTATAATTAAACTGTAATTTATATCATTATCATGATGTAAACGTACATAGTATTTCAAATATTTAGATGAAATATTTCTCAGATAAAAAGCACTTATCCACATTAGCCATTGGAAGGAAGAGAAAACCTCCCACAGGACACTGTTAAAATATTATTTTTTGTTGTTGTTGCTTATTTGCAGTGCTTATTCTTTTGTCCAAAATACTAATGCTTAAGACTTGAGAATTCAGAAAAGAGACAGTACTTGATCTGGGTTGAAGAAAATGGCAGTCTTGATAACGCTGAGCTAGTGTGATTTTTTAAAATGGAGTCATTCATTTTAAAATTCGTGTATGGTGTTTACAGTTACATTGTCTGTATTCAGGTAGTTTAATAACCTACCATCTGTGACTTCTCAGTGATAATGCCTAGTAAAAGCGACTATTTTAAAAACCTTCTGTGGAAGAAATAAACCTTGCAGGCAGGACAGGCTACCTAATTTTTAAGACCCAAGGAAAATGGAAATATGGAGCCCCTTGTTCAAAACACCAGAAAAAGTGCCATTAAAGGTACTTAAGCATGAAGCCTTTTTCTTTCTTCTGTGGCCTCTTTCTCAATATGTAGTGGTATTTGCATTTGCTAATTTAGGTCTTGCTCCTTCAGGCATATGGTATTCTCAGAGTATGGACTCCCACAGCCCCCAGGGTTTTTACCCCATTGCTCCAGGTATCAGCAGCCAATCAAAAATCAGGTTTTCCCTCCTCCCAGACACCAGACTGAGACCCTGTGCCTTGGCCAGAGGTGGGGAAGTAAGCCAGGCATCTCCCTTCCCCACGGCCCTCTGCCCCAAGCCACCCTGGATGGGTACTGCAGCCCCCACACACGAACAGGATGGCTACCTGGATCAGAGGTGGACAAGAAGCTTGCCCCCGCCCAGTGCCCACCAAACGCTTTGATGCGCTTCCAGCCCTGGGCAGAACATCTGCCTCCATGCCCCTACCTCATAACCACTGGCTCCCCTGGTCATGGTCCTTCTCCCACATCTCTTCTTATAAAGTAGATTCTGTCATTAGATCCACTTTTGCATAAAATTCCATTATTATGAAGTAAGCATCCTATGTATCATTGAAGTGAAACCCTACAGGCGGGAAATGTAAACCCATATTGGAACAGCTCTCTAATACTCTATGAAAACTTTTAAGAAAAAACAAACAAAAAATGAATAAATAAACCACAAAAGGAGTTCCCGTCGTGGCTCAGCCAGCAGAAAGGAATCCAACTAGGAACCATGAGGTTGCAGGTTCGATCCCTGGCCTGGCTCAGTGGGTTAACGATCCGGCGTTGCCGTGAGTTGTGGTGTAGGTCGCAGAGCTGGCTCAGATCTGCCATTGCTGTGGCTGTGGCATAGGCTGGCAGCTACAGCTCCGATTAGACCCCTAGCCTGGGAACCTCTATATGCTGCGGGTGCGGCCCTAAAAAGCAAAGAACAAAAGACAAAAAATTTTAAATTGTTATGACAGGTTTTCTGTTTGATTTCAGTGAGACAGCTGATACTTCACTGTAAGATAATTTATTAGCATTGGGACTGTGAGTGCTTAATTCTCTTTGAATTCCATGTATCTACCCTGGTGCCTTATACTGTGCCCCACCCCAAGATGTCATGGGGTACACGCCATCCCCGACCCTTCCCACACCCATTCACAGGAGCACCCTGCCTGAACAGGGGCAAAGAGCAACAACATCCCCCGGGGAGAGACAGCAAAGAGCTGGAGGCCAGGAGGAGGAGACTACACCGCAGTAACCATCCCGCTACGCATGCTCCATTGCCCCACCAGACTTGACTTACAGAACACAAAATCAAAGATAGCATTGTTAAGAATCTTAAGGCGGCAGTCACAGAATTAAACCCCAAGCACTGAACCCTTCTATGTGACATCTATGAAGCTGCCTGGAGGCTAAACCAAATCTACCCATAAAATAATAATGGCTAACATCTATTATGCAAGGCACAGTTCTAAGCACCTTGGAGGTATTATTAATTTGTTAATCCTCAGGGAAAAAAAATGTATGATGTATGTCCCATTGTTATCCCCATCTTACAGATGAAATAACTGATATCCGGGATCACTCTGTAATAAAGGGTACATTGAAGTCTCAAACCCAGGCAGTTTGGCTCCCAGAAATCCTCAGTGGAGAACTAGACGAGTAAATAACTGGGACATTCGCTCAAAAAGCAAATCACACTTGTAAGCACTGTGCAGTGTTGATGCCTTTGTCTTAAATCAAATTTCTAGAAGGTAAAGACCTGATTGATTGCGGGTACCTTGGGTATTCTCTGCTAACAGGCTGTTACCTGAATCTAGTTAGAGTATCAAAAGCAACTATCAAATAAATAGGCTTCTCTAGAAAGCAGCAGAGATTTGTGGGTACTCCTAGAATTGTAATGTTTTAAACCCTTCCATTAGTTCCTGCTGTGGCGCAAAGGGATCAGCAGAGTCTCTGCAGCACTGGGGCACAGGTTCCATCCTAAGCCCGGCACAGTGAGTTAAGGATCCGGCATTGCCACAGCTGCGGTGTAGGTTGCAATTGCAGCTCAGATCTGATCCCTGTCCCAGCAACTCTATATGCCGCAGCGCGGCCAAAAAAGAAAAAGAAGAAAAAACCTTTCCATAAATGTCTACTCCAATCCTCAACCCCAATTGTCCTAGCCAAGGTGATGCAGTTAATTAATGACAGAGCTGGGCCTCAAATCTCTTTGCCCCAGAAAAGGAAATGGAAAGAAAGTTTGTCAGTCACCTCTCTTCTATTCTTCGTACATGCTTAGACCCTCTCCCCACTTCTTGAAAAAGCTGAACATGGGGAGAAAAGTATACAGGGCACGGAGAAAGGGGGGTGTCAACCAACATCTACCCTAATGCTGACATTATTTTCATTTCGTCTCCCTTATGAAAAGTGATTTCATGCTTCTTTCTGTTAAACTGCTAATGTTGACTATAGCCATTTCATCCTAATCACAGTTGCTATTATAAAATCTTTGAAGTGTTTGTGGGAGAAGGTGAGCAGGACGTCTCACTCCTCCGCCATCTTGATCCTTCCTCCTATAAAATCTTGACACTGTAGTGGAGAAGTTGCTGGGTCAATTTACCTAACCTATCTCTCCAAAATAGGAGACTCCAAAGACAATATGCAATTCAATTCCTTGATACCTATGCCTTCAAGTTGCCAACAAGACGGATCCCAATAACCCTCATTAACTTTGTCTGTGGAGTTTGCAACTGACCAGGCAAGAGGCATGACCGTTACTTCCTCCACCGACTTTCTTTTCCTACGAAGTATAGTTTGTCACCATAAAAAAACATGGGATAAGAGCCAAGGCCAACCTGTTTATTTAACCAGTTGATTGAGAAATCTCAACTCAGGAAGTATAGAATACACATTAAAAAATTTTATTTGCTGTCATGGTAGCTTTCAACTGGCCTTGTCAAAACTTTTCCTGTCCCTTAGGTGTATCTTCATATTAAACAACTTGGGTTCTGTTTTTTTTTTAATTACAATTCAGTATTGTTTAAAACTTTAGTCTCAAATGCAGTTTTGGTGGTTTTTTGGGGTTTTTTTATACATTCTTTTTTTATATTCTTTTCCATCATGGGCTATCCCAAGAGACTGGATATAGTTCCCTGTGCTATACAGTAGGACCTTATTGTTTATCCTGGCTTTTTGTTTGTTTTTTTGTTTTGTTTTGGCCACACCCACAGCACACATAAGTTCCTGGACCAGAGATCTAACCCATGCCACAGCAGTGACGATACTGGATCCTTAACCCACTAGGCCACCAGGGAACTCCTCAGATACAGCTTAAAGTCTCATCTACCCTGTACCCAATGCAGGCTTGAACTGGGATCCTCACTGTTTGAAAAGGGGAAAGGATTAGAGAGCTATGTCAGATTCTGAAGATTCTGGTTCTCCCTGCTCTTGGCAAAGTCCGGCTCCCCCAGTTCACTGGGCCGGAGAGAATGGAGCGGTGGCAGGCACGTGTTTCTTCACACAGCTGGCCACTTTTAGAGTCCTCTGTCGATTATGACTGCTTCTCTGGCTACGTCTGAGGTCAGCATCCAAAGCCTGGCCACCTCAAAGCCTGAATATAGGGGCATTTCAGAGGGCCCTGCAGGGGGACCACACCCTACTGTTTTGTGAGGTCAGAGCATAGCAGTTGTGCCACCTCCTTCGATGCCCACAGGGGTGTGCCTCCCCGGCCTCCTGCTGACAGCCTTCCCTTGCCAGGCAGGTCATCAGTGGGCAGAGCGCCAGCAAGCTGACTCAAGTGCAACCTCTGCTAGTCCCACAGGAGTTCCCTGTGAATGCCCCAGCTGCCCCACCCCTGCCTCTGCTCTCTGCCTGCCCTTTCTCTCTAGCTCTCTCTGCCTTGCTCAGATGGGCACAGGGACAGATTGGCACATTCTCTGTTCAAACAGAGCTCAACTGGAGAATGAAATGCCGTTTTTTTCATCTTGCAGGTACAGTTAGCCTTTGAGTTAGTCTCTTGGAAACCCCACCAGCACCTTTAAAACTAGCTTCATAGAATATTATCTCTTTTCATCACAAGCACTGTACTTCCCAGAAAGACCAGTGGCCTCATCGGTCTTGCCCCCCTTTCCTTAAATCTGGAGGTTAACTGATGGCTGTGGTATATTCTGCCACTTTTTAGGCTTGAAAGTACCTGGGCCGAATCTGAAGGCTGTCTTTAGACCTCACTTAGAACGTGTTGTTGTCAAGAATAGGTCCTTCATGTCAAGCAACAATAAAAGTACCACTCATCATGCTGTTATATTTATACACTGATAGGAGGGATAATTTTTAATGCAGAGAAAAGTCCTTGAGAAGTCCTTGGCACACAGTAAAAATGGGATAAATGTAAGAGTTCCCTGGTGGCCTAGGAGTTAGGATCTGGCACTTTTACTGCTGCAGCCCTGGTCTGGGAACTGAGATCCCACATCAAGCCGCTGCATGCCACAGCCAGGAAGGAAAAAAAAATTATTGTTCGTTCCCTTGCCCTTTCAAAGAAGGCTGAGATCCAAAGAGGAGATTTAATGAAGGAAGATGGTACATCGGATAGACTTTGACAAAGTGGATAGGGTTGAAAAAAGATGCTCCAGCCAGAAGGAGCACGTGAACAGAGGTTGGACTATGGAACACTGGAGAGAAAGTTGCGGAAAGGGAGTAAACTTTTTGGCAGAAAAGCAGGCTGGGAACATCAGATCAGCGTGTTATTGAGGACAAAATTCCAGGTACAGTGAAAACGCTTTAGAGCAAATAGAGTGACCTACTGAGAACAGCAAATTTGGGAACATTGACTGTTAGGCACCATGCGGAAAGGGACAGAAGAAAGGAGACCAGGGAAGTAACGCGATGGCAGTTTTCACAGGAAGAAATAAAGAAGGTGGGGTGCAGAGGAGCACGGAATTTTCTTTAGTAGACAGTAGAAAACAGAAACGTAATTTATGATAAATTGTGTTTCTGAGTAGACTAGTTCTTCTTAGACTCTCTAAGCTTGAGCTGTATCTTTTGAGACTGGACCTTGTCTCATATTTACTATAAAATATCTTTGTAGCATAAAGCCAAGAATAAGTAGCTCCAGTTTTATAATAATTTCTGGTATTGACTCTGGTGGCCTTAAGATATATGTACATCAGTATATGTGTCCTCAGATTTGGGCTCAGGAAAAAAAAATGCTTTATTTTTTAGAGTGCTCTTTTATTTTAAAATGAACGTATGTAAAGCGAGAATTTTATTTGGGAGAATAACAAGAGGAAAGCTGTCTCATTGGTTATATTGTTATACATAATACCTGCTAACTGAAAGTATGTTGGATTATGAAAGTCCAGCAGATATTATTTACACTTTATATACAAAGAAATTCGAGACTTAAAGATAGTAATTTATTTGCTAAGGTAGCTGGTTTGTGGCAGACCAGGACTGGGAGACTCAGGACTCATGTTAAAGCACTCCTCTTTAAGGAATAAAAGATAAAATGACCCCTATCGTTGAATGTCAAAAGGTTTTCCTTTGTAAATTATTCCAAACTTCTAAAGGGGCCTAGGCACAAAAGCTACTGTGTTCACATTTATTCTTGGACAGAGGTCCTTCCCTTCCACACAGTTATTTATGTCATTGTATTTAGTGAATGTGTCTTTCTTGCCTTTACGCTGTTCACTGTATCCACTAAAGAATATCAGAGACTAGTCAGTTCCACTCTCAGGGCAAGGATTATGCCCAATTGAATAATAAAGAAACCAAGGTAATAAGTAAGCAACATTTTATTTCTATACCTCCAGTATATATTTTTTTCACTTAAAGAAACTCATCTATCCCAAAAATAGTACTACCTGTGACTTTCAATCAAGCTTGAACTATTGTTACATTATTTTTTTAAGCTTATAAACAAAAGCTTATGAAAGAAATACACTTTACTTCCAACAACAGAAAAATGGTAAAGTAGATTTAAAAGCCATTTGCTTTATGTCATTAATAATATTCAAATGCTAGGTTAAGAAGAAGAAAAATATAATTTTATTATTTTTCTCATATTATGTATTTTTGGTGTGTCAAAATCTATTTTCAGTCTATTTTACTGTGACCAGATTTATAGTTACTTTATGTATCTGTTCATGCTGCAGTGTATTTTTAATAATAACGAAGAGTGTGTAATATGTTAAAAGTAAGGATGGTGACCTCAGAGACTAGAATTAGGGAATTAGGAGTAGGGAGGGACACTTGTAGTTTTTTGCCTTATGTTTTTTAGTTTATATTATCTTTTATAGTATTTTAATTTACCAGAGTCATATATTCCTGTTAGAATTTTCTGAAGTTCATAAAAATCGGTTTTCAAAAATGAAGGCATATAATTAGCTTTGTGAACATTTGCACTTTGTCAAAAAATTGTGTTCCAAACATAACAGATATACAAAAGTTTCTCTGTACCCATCACCTAATTGCAATAATACAGTTTAGGGAAGTGAAATTTTTAACATGTAAACACCTCAGACTTGCCTTGTTGATTTAGAATAAATGTGAGTTCTTAGGCTTTCCTGCCTGAATCAGCATCGTTATAGAAAATGGCATATGCTGTCTTATGCCGCAGCGCCCTGCTGCAGAACAGTCGTAACCATTGGTTGCTGGGCAATGGACAAAACTGCAAACCCAGCTCCCTTCACTTCTACATTTATTTATCTAGATTAATGATGTAGACCATCATAAACAAACAAGGTATTTGTTATATAAATAGGATGGCTAATGCATTTCAGGAAATTTTAAGATTTTTCTTAGCGTTCAGTGTGTACTTTTGATGCTTTTAACCTTGAAAGAGATATAGATTGTTTGGAAACCAAAATTAAAGTTAGATTGAAAGAATATAATGTGATTTCCTTAGCTCGAGATAAGTAGATTCACCATGGATCTTAGGAAGGTACGTTGAGTTTTCTATTTGGATTGTTTCGTAACAAATAGAAAGAGTAGATTAATTCATTTATAGAATAATAAATAGAATAATTCATTTATACTGAAGCACAGAATAATCTTATCAGTTAAAGGAGAAAAATCTCAAATTATTCTTGGCTCTTATTCTCTACCAAAAGTCAAAGGATAATCAAATTCAAAGGAAAAATTTTTAACCAGTAAAGCAAAATGTTATAATTATAGTGTATCTGTAATGTGCCTATTCATTTATAAAGGCTAAGAAATTATCAATGCAACCTTTTTATAAGATATGATATCTACTGTCAGTTGTAATGGTTGTGCTACACCATATTAACAGTCAGTACAAAAGCTCTGCCATCTCTAAACAGATTGTTTCTGCAATTAGTATCTATGTACTAAGTTATCAATAAAAATATATATGGACCCATTTACTCAGATTCTACCTCACAGGTATGTTGCAAAAATAAAATGAAGTAACATATAACCATTTTAGGAGTGAAGTATAAAATGCCACCCTTGAAAAAATATCTTATAAAAAATAGCATACATCAATACAAACAGATGTACTGGAAATGAGACTTCTGATATCAAAAAAATTTTATGTTTTACTCTTCTACTCCCCTTTCATTGTCTATCATGGTAACTTATATAGTGGGAAAGTTCTGAAGCTTTCTATCTGCATAACTGCTTCAGTTACATGATAAATTGACCCACTTACTAATATAAATTAAAAAATCAAAAATTGATTACTATCCTTATACACCCAGTCAGCTCTATCAAAAAACCAGTGGACTTAATCAAAACTATCAAACTAATTATGACTGGGTGACACAGCCTAAATGAGGTCTTTTGCCAAAAATACTTATGTTTTCTTCTACCTGTCTGCATATATTTCAACCACATTGACTAGCACTGGTAGTCTGGCTGAGACTTGTTCATCTTCAGATAGTTTAATGGTCATTAATTGGCGAGATTATCTTACTAAAAAGGCCAATTTAAGCAAAGTCTGGTAGTGACATCAGCAAGAGGGGCAGAAAAGGAAACCCAATCCCTCATTCTTCCCACAAAGACACTGATTCAACAATACATGGTCCAAATTGTTGTACACCTATAAATGCAATAAAATTCATTAAGTAGTTAAAAAAAAAGAACAATACGTGATCCAATTCCATTGTAAAAAAAAAATCTAGAAACCAGTTAAGAGGTTCCTGCACCCCAAGCAAGCTCAAAACTAGCCAGCAGGAAAATTCACGGCACCCTCTCCGTTGTTCCCCCTACTGTCCCTAGCACAGTACCAGATGAACGAAAGGACACTCCCAAGCCCTGGCTTCTCCCCGGGAAGAGAAGGAAAACTGGACCCTACAGAGTATGTTCCGCTTGGGAGAGGGGGCGCTACCTGAGGGACTGACTTCTGTCTTGCCTTGCTGATGGCACCCAGAATACTCTAGATGCCTACAGGGCACAGAGAACAAAGGAACTGGGTGGCTCCCTGCAGCTCCAGAGTTCCACATGGTACAGCAGACAAGGGCCAAGAGACAACTCGGTATGCATCCCAGCTTCTGACTTTTCAGGGGACCACCCAAGGGACTGGTTTCTGGGCCATAACACTGGCCTGAGCCATGACTTCCTGGATGTGACACCAAAAGCTCAGGCAACAATAATAAAAATGGACAAGTGGGACTTCAAATGAAAAAGCTTTTGCACAGTAAAGGAAATAATCAGCAGAGTGAAAAGGAAACTTGGTAAATGGGAGAAAACGTTTGCAAATCATCTATCTGATCAGGGATTAATATCCAAAATATTTAAGAAACTCCTACAACTGAATAGCAACAACAAAATAATAATCATAGTAATAATCTGATTTTCAGATGGACAGAAGAACCGGATAGACATTTCTCTAAAGAAGACAGATGGCCAATAGGTATATGAAAAGCTAATCACCAGAGAAATGCAAATCAACCCCGCAGCGAGCTACCCCCTCACCCATGTTAGCATGGTCATTACACACACACACACATACACACACACACACACACACACACACCTCCAGGCAATAGCAAGTGTTGTTTTCAAAAGCTTCTCCCCCAAAAGAAAAGTCTAGGATCAGATAGTTTCACAGGTGAATTCTACCAAAAAATAAGCAAGGATGTGGAGAAATTGGAACCCTTGTGCACTGTTGATGGGAATATAAAATCATGTAGCCCCGATGAAAAATAGTACAAAGTTTCCTTAAAACTTTTTGAATCAAACTACCATATGATCCAGCAATCCCACTTCTGGATATTTATCCAAAAGAATTAAAATCAGGATTTTTTTTTTTTTTTGCCTTTTCTAGGGTCGCACTCGTGGCATATGGAGGTTCCCAGGCTAGGGATCTAATCGGAGCTGTAGCCACCGGCCTACACCACAGCCACAGCAACGCGGGATCCTTAACCCACTGAGCCAGGGATTGAATCCACAACCTCATGGTTCCTAGTCAGATTCGTTAACCACCGAGCCACAACGGGAATTCCCAAAACCAGGATCTTGAAGAGATATTTGTACTCCCACATTCATTGCAGCATTATTCACTGTAGCCAAGATACAAAAACAACCTAAGTGCCCATGGTGGATGAATGGATAAAGAAACTGTGATATCTGGATACAATGAAATATTATTCAGCCACAAATACAGAAGGAAATCCTCTCATATGCTTCAACATGGATGACCCTTGAGGACATTAACTCATCTAAGCAGAAAGTAGAATGGTAGTTGTCACAGGACACAGGGGAGAGAAAAGGGGGAGCTGCTATTCAATAGGCATCAAGTTTCAGTCCTGCAAGGTGAGAATGTTCTACAAGTCTGCAGTACAGAACTGCGCCTATAGGTAACTGTAATGAACTATACACTTCAAACTTTGCTAAGGAGTTCCCTTCATGGCTCAGTGGTTAACGAATCCGACCAAGAACCATGAGGTTGCGGGTTCGATCCCTGGCCTTGCTCAGTGGGTTAAGGATCCGGCGTTGCCGTGAGCTGTGGTGTAGGTTGCAGACGCGGCTTGGATCCCGCGTTGCTGTGGCTGTGGCGTGGCCGGCAGTTACAGCTCTTGTTAGACCCCTAGCCTGGGAACCTCCATATGCCGCGGGTGCGGCTCTAGATAAAAGGCAAAAAGACAAAAAAAAAAAAAAATTTGCTAAGACAACACATCTCGTGTTGTTTTAACACAATAAAAAAAAAAAGCCTAATTATTTTGATCTTACAACATGAGAGATGGGCAATGTCAGTATGAGACAGATTTGCTTGGAATAAGGCAAGACTGGTAAAGGTGTAGTGAGACAATTAAAATTCTCTAAGCCTGATGATTTCTGAAAAAAATACCTGACTCTCCTACATTAGGGTCCATTAAGTCTGCTTATATGTTTACTTCAAAAGTGTGAAATTGATATTTATTAGGGATATTGGAGGCTTTTTTTTCCCCACTATATTTTAATTCTTGCTTACTTTTTAATTTGTGATATGTTCTATCTTAGAGTTATTTCAAGTATGACTTTTTCCAGGGCAGACACATTGTAGAAATTGTTTTTCTGACATGTGCAGTGTGTTCCCAACTCTATCTGATGTCCAAGGTTACTAATACTGACAAAGTACTTAAAGTAAAATCTAGTACTATTTACTCTGGATAAATTTTTATCCTAGTAATAATGATTAATTTTACAGAATCTGCTGTTGAAATTCATGCGAAACTACCATTATCTTAAAACTGCGTTGTGGCGCAGTGGTTAACGAATCTGATTAAGAACCATGAGGTTGCGGGTTCGATCCCTGGCCTTGCTCAGTGGGTTAAGGATCTGGCGTTGCCGTGAGCTGTGGTGTGGGTCGCAGACACGGCTCGGATCCTGCGTTGCTGTGGCTGTGGCGCAGGCCAGTGGCTACAGCTCCGATTAGACCCCTAGCTGGGAACCTCCACATGCCGCGGGTGCGGCCCTAAAATGACAAAAAGGCAAAAAAAAAAAAAAACTGTTCAACCTACGTGAGGTTTTCTGGTTTTTTTAAATCACAGGATTTATTTCCTTTATATATTGAGAAGCCTGAGGAAGGGAATGGTAGGAAGGCAGTAAGAAGGAAGAGCTTTCTATAGACCACTGAAAACAATGGACTTGTAAACATAGCTTCTTTATCTGTATAATACCTGGTAAAAAGGTTGGGCTGTGGCTCCTGGTGTGGTTTCGACTCCAGCCATCCACCCTTCTCTTCTCACATGCACCGTACCTAACACAGAACAGGAATTTGGAAGAGGGGCCTTGAATGAATGTGGGGCATAGCGGAAACAAAAACCTAGAATTGTAAACCTGTGCAGAGTGTACCGGGAACTCTAAGCAGAACAGCCTGTTTAGACTTTTAGGCCAGAAACTGCCCAGAGTTATCCCAGTCTCCTCCCACCTACTAAATGCCTCCGCGTGGTTGGCATTATGCTCATCTCTATACGAGTTTAACCCATTTGGTTTTCACAAAAAGTTTGTGAGAAGGCCTGGATGTTAACCTCAGCTTAACTGAGGGAAGAACCAGTCAGACTGTGTCCGTCACAACTACTCTGGCGGTAAAGCACCGACCTTATTCCTAACGCAGCCTTCCACCCGCTCCCCCTCCCCACACCCCATATTCAGTCGCCTCTCACAGCCAGCGTGGGAATCTGTCATCAGGTGGACTCTCCTTCCATTCCTAGTGCCACAGCTTGGGACCGTACCCACTTCATCCCATCCATCGCCCTGGGCGGGTAACTGAGTATGGCAGGACGCCCTTATCAGTGGGGGATGCGTTCCTAGACCCCAGGGGATGCCTGAAACCTAGGAGAGTGCCCAGCCTTGTGTAGGCTGTTTTTTTTTTTTCCCTGCACATACATACCCGTGATAGAGTTTAACTTATAAATTAAGCACACTGAGAAAGGTTTCTTTCTTTCTCTCTCTCTCTCTCTCTCTCTCTCTCTCTCTCTCTCTCTCTTTCTTTCTTTCTTTCTAAGGACCGAATCTGTGGCATATGGAAGTTCCTGGGCTAGGGGTCGAATCAGACCTGCTGCTGCCATCCCGTGCCACAGCCACAGCAACTTGGAATCTGACATGTGTGTGACCTGTGTTGCAGCTCATGGCAATGCCAAATCCTTAACCCACTGAGCAGGGCCAGGGTTCAAACCTGCGTCCTCATGGGTACTAGTCAGGTTCGTTACCACTGGGCCGCAACGGGAACTCCCAGGCACAGTAAGATATTAATAACGGTAATTAATACTCAAACAGAACAGTTATAACAATATACTTTAAAAAAAGTAATGTGAATATGATCTCTGTCTCTCCAAATATCTTACTATACAAATTTAATGCCTTTTCCGTCTGTACTGAGCACTGATCACACACCGTGGCTGCAACTTTTGCAGTTTGAAGTGGGACAGCAAAACTACCATGAATTTCTTTTTCCTTTTCACCTCTTTCATGGATGGAGGATTCGTTCTTCCTGTAGATCTTAGCAGCCTCAGCATACAATTGTGTTTTCCTCATCAGGTCGAGAACTTTCTCCTTTTCACTTAGGGAGAGCACTTTATGGCCTGTCTTTGGCATATTGGAATTGCCAGCATTACTCTTCTTGTGCTTTGGGGCCATTAAGTAAAATAAGAGTTACCTGAACACAGCACTGCAATACCCCAGATGGTTAGTCTGAGAACTGAGGGGGCTACTAAGTGTCTAATGGGCCGGGTTCATGGACCAAGGGATGATTCACATCCCAGCCGGAAGGCACAAGATTTTGTCATGCTATGCAGAATGGCCTGCAGTTTAAAACTTATTATTTATTTCTGGAATTTTCCATGTAATATTTTTGGACTGGAACTTCAGATAAGGGTGGGAGTTCATCTGACCACATCACAACTCATCTTTTGATTCAATCGCCTTACCTGCTCCTTATGTTCTAGGACAGAGGATGTCAAAAGGTGATCCAGGAATCAGCAGCATATCAGCATCCCCTGGGAACTTGTAGAAACACAAATTGTCAGGCTGACCCCAGACCTACTGAAGAATAAGGAAATTTGGGAGTGGACCTCGCAATCTGCATTTGACTAACAAGCCTTCCAGGCAATCCTCCTATATGAGTTTTTAAAGAACAGGTTAAGATACCAATAGTGATAGATATTCTGTGGCAACATGTTTATCTATACATATCTTAGGTTATATTTACAGCTTGCTAAACTCTCCTCTCTGTGTACAAAATAAGCACATACTTGCCAGACCACAAGCAAATCCATAATTTTCATGATTAATATCAACATTTCTATTTATTTTGAATGTACTGCACATATTTATCTGAATGTTTACTCACAAAGTCCCCATTTCCTTAATCATTACCACCACTGCCTGATTTCTGGAAGTGAAAATAAAAATTTTTCTTTCCAAATTCTTAAAACATGCTTTGCTCTCAAGCTTTAAAACAACCAACACAGTTGCCAAAAGAAGCTTTAAGAAAGCCAATTTTATAGCCAGAAGCTATAAAGTTGAAGGAATTATACAGACATCTTTCTAAAATTTGTACTGGATTATCTGATTTGGCTCTCTGGCCTAAAGTTTATCAGACAATTACTAGAGCTAGAATTAAGTTTCACTTAAAAGACCTAAGTCACTTTTTGGGAAAAAGGTCTCCCCCCACCCCCCGCCCCCTGTCTCAAGTTAATCCAGTCATGCTTCCATGTACCATTAAACTATTGGCACATTTTACTCCCAGAGGATAGATTTTGTTTGGCATCCTGAGGAATTTTGATATATTTAAGAAGGTGAGAAGTACACATTGGCATCATTTAAACAACATAAGTCTAAACCCAAATTGGCTTTTACATGCCAAAAATGCAAAATGGGCCAACTGTTTAATAGTACACAATAACTGTTCAACTCCATAAGTTGATTTCAGGAAAACAGTTTGGTGGGTGTTTTATCTGGAATCATTTAGGTAAAATTAGGCCTTATGGTGCCTTAATAATAGAGGCAAGTTGTCCATGACTTTCACGTAAGCAGTATAAATAATATTGAAATGCCTGTCATACTAGAGTTGAATAAAATATAAAAATAGCGCTTTAATTCATAATGCCACTTTAGCAGCTTCTACGCTGCCAATAAATGTGAAATAGGAAAATAAAGTTTGAGGTTGATGATTGTTGACAGTGAACCTCTCAACTTCCTTTAATAGAATAAACTTGGACTTTTAGTGAGTTGGGAAAACATATTACAGATTTTCTTCTGTTTTCAGGCTTTTAAGTATATATATTATTCATTTTTAACTAGATCAACATTTATTGAGTATGTATAAAAACAAACAGAGATATATGGGATGCTGTGTAAATCATGTTTGGAAGGATCAACGTAGAAAGAGAAAGATAGGATGTGATCTTAGGGAGCCCACAGTCAAATGGGGAAGCCATGCAGATGGCACAAATATGAACTCTGACACAAGGCAGACAGCGTTTGTGTTTTAATATAGGTAAAAACCGAAAGTTAGCCTCAGAGAGTAGGAGCATTTGGATAGTGGTTGAGACTGTGTTAGAAAGAATGACCTGGGAGCTCCATGCGAGTGACTCTTATAAGTAGACTTTAAACAAGGATCTCCGTGGCAGGGGAAGCCGAGGACTAAAAGCAAGTGTAGAAGTCACACGGTGCAGGGAGGTGAAGGTGGAGAGGAAGAGGCTGAAGTTATAGAAATAAGGTACGTTCCTTTGTGTTACCAAATCAAGGGAAAAGAACTAGATGGAATTTTATATAACATATAGGATATACTAACCCAGATCTTACAACATGGAGATGATCATCATATATTAGTGTCAGGGCCCACCTAAAATCCACTTTGGGTAACCCAGGGTCACTCCAAGAGATAGGCAATCATCCTCCAGGCAGCCACAACTGAGGTGCATTGAGGAGGTAGTGTGACTGCCCTTCTACAGAGACTTGGCATCGGTAGTGAGTCACCATGGATAGAGGAAAGCATCAGTGGTTTTAAATATGAACCTCCAAGAAAAAGTCTCAAAAACACATGTGCTAATTTTTTTTTTTTTTTTGGTCTTTTTGCCTTTTCTAGAGCCGCACTCGCGGCATATGGAGGTTCCCAGGCTAGGGGTCGAATTGGAGCTGTATCTGCCTGCCTACACCACAGCCACAGCAACGCGGGATCCGAGCTGCATCTGCAACCTACACCACAGCTCACGGCAACGCCGGATCCTTAACCCACTGAGCAAGGCCAGGGCTCGAACCCGCAATCTCATGGTTCCTAGTCAGATTCGTTAACCACTGAGCCACGACGGGAACTCCCACATGCTCTAAATTTGACTGCTTCTCTCTTGGCAACTCTTTAAGGTGTGCTCCAGAGTGAGTTGCATGAGAGTTTTACTTACTCAACAATGATTAATGATTTTTGCAAGTAACCTAGAAACCAGGTAGTGGAAAATAAAGTCAGAGATAAGTATCAAGTCACAACAACCTTCTTTATATTTAATGCCAAACAACTTTTCTATGAGACTATGTGATTTAAAGCATTGAAATTACTAAAATTATATTTGAACTATATCCAAAAAAGAGCGTCTCTTGTAATATGCAAAACAGAATATTTTACAACTGTAGATTACAATCTTTTTAGAGATAAGCAGCTGAATATAATTTTGGAACATCCTCCAATTGTTTTCTTTTTCTGCAATGAGCAGATTCTTTAGTTGTGTTCCCTCACAGTAATAATTGATATTATTATCTCTATCTCTTATACATCAAAATAAATTCCTCTTCAGCAAAGTAAACCATGATCTTATAGCACAGATTTCTAGTTGACATTTACTTTAATAAACACTAAACTATGAGTATTATCAGTGTTCTCTCTCTCTCTCTCTCTCTCTCTCTCTCTCTCTCTCTCTCTCTCTCTCACACACACACACACACACAGACATCAGACTATCAAATATAGCAGGGCAGGAAAGCTCATAGATAAACAGCCATATATAATGAAGTGTAAATGGTGCAGAATAGTCTATGAAAATAACTCAACAAGGAAAGTCAGGTAGCTCTAGAATAAGGGAGGTGCTAGGACTTGGTCAAACCTGAAATGTCCTAGAATTAGGACAACATTAAAAGGTCTTCCTGAACGAGAAAAGCGTAAATAAAAGCGAGGAGGTTTGAATGCCAATGGCACACTTGGAAACAGTCTAGAAACTGGCCTGTATGAAGAAAACTTGTGTTGGGGATAATAGTTGACATGGAGGTGATGTGGAACTCCCTGAAGACCAAAGAGGACTTGGAGAACCAGTGCAGGTTCTTGGCAACACGCTAAAAGCAATACTTAATAAATATTGGTCTGGTGAAAGTATACAGACATATTGACGGAAGCAGAGAAGAGTCTCAAGGATCAGTTGTTTTAAGTGCGAGGTTGTGAAAGTGTCAAAAACTATAGTAAAAGTGAGGGAGGAAAGAGAAGCATAAATTCACTTCCAATAAATAATCAACAAGGCTTAGACACAGATTATAGAGCAATGTCGTGTATGGCCCTGTAGAGTCTCACTGGGTTTTCGGAGAGATTTCTCCCAGCAACTTGGATCTAAATCTTTTACACATATCTACACGCTGTCCCTCTCTCTGTGATTTCTGATGCCAGAAATGATCTTTAAAACATTCATTTAATTTCTGCTTATAGTTTATCATAAGAATTTGGAGGCTTTTGCATGTATTTAAACAAGTTCTCTAGAGTGTAGGTAAAAAGAGGAAAGGAATTATGGGCGAGGGAAAAAGGAAGGAGAAAAAAATACTCAAAAATAAACACATAAATTTAGCCACACAGTCATTCCTGTGATTAGAAAATGAAACTAAATATGGACAAGTTTACTGAACATCATCAGAGCTACTGAAGCAGCTTTATTCCCTGTCAACGCTCATGAACCTTCATGGCTTTTATCATTTTGATGGCGGTACTTCCTGGAAGCAGATTGGCTGATTGGTAGTTATTCTCCTAACCTGGTTGCTGGCACCATATCACTGCCAGCAAGGGAGACTGGATCTGTGATGGAACTCAACGCCGATGTGAATAACAGAGGCTCTGGAGCGTTATATAATTAAGGTCTTTTCTGCACTTGAGGTTTTTTCAGAGCCTTGAAACATCCAGGAAAGCAACCGCTTTCTTCTTAGAACACGGTTAACTCATTCTCACTCAAAAGCATCTCCTCCCTGTCACAGTGGTCTTTCCCTCAGGCTACCTGGGCTGCAGTCATTAGTTTGTCAAAGTCCTTGATCGTCTTGCCTGAAGGTACAGCCTGACGCACAGAGATGTGATGTGTTGCCCTTGTCCTGTTTCTCAGTTCACTTCCACCGAGGTTTTCTTCCATAAGAAGTGTTGGAATTGTTTGTTTGTTTGGGGGTTGTTGTTTGTTTTGGGTTTTTTTTTTTTCTGCTTTCTGCACGGTAACTCTACGTCCTCAAAGGGTGGAAAATGTTTACTTTCTGTGGTGAAAGCCAGGCATTTCTCTTCAGTCTTTGCCATTTCCCTGATCGTTCAGTTCTATGTCCATGCATAGTTCCCTGCATTCATGATCCATCTCTCCTTTCTCTAGCCTTAGGCAGACATGCATTTAACCAAAATATGAGGAAAGAACACACCTTTTCTGAATTCCTCCACAGAAGAGGATTCTTCATCCTCCAATATTTAATATCTCACCATTAGTATCTCTACATTTAAACTATTAAAATTTTAAAGGCTAAAAGGATCTAAGGTATCACCCTATCCTAACCTTTTATGTTTGAGAAGATTAAGTGCTATTCACATCCTAAACCCTCCTCAACTCAGATAATATGTGCGTCCTAAATGATGACTTTCTAACAAGTCTGCTGGTAGAAACTAACTTTGGCACCTGTTTGTGAGCGGCTCTAGCTATAGCCAAGAACAATGCCCAAAGCTCCTTGGAGGACCTAATTTATTTCAAGCATTAATTAAGTTCCTATTTTATGTCTAGCATTCTTCCAACTTTAAAACTGACTTCAGGAGTTACCATTGTGGCTCAGTGGTAATGAACTTGACTGGTATCCATGAGGTTGCGGGTTCATTCCCTGGCCCCGCCCAGTGGGTTAAGGATCCAGTGTTCCCGTGAGCTCAGTGGGTTAAGGATCTGGCGTTGTTGCAAGCTGTGGCATAGGTCGCAGTTGTGGCTCGGATTCAGCGTTGCTGTGACTGTGGCATAGGTCGCAGTTGTGGCTCGGATTCAGCGTTGCTGTGACTGTGGCATAGGCCTGCAGCTGTAGTTATTTGATCCCTAACCCAGGAACTTCCATGTACCATAGGTGTGGCCCTTAAAACAAATAAACAAAAAATCAAAACCTTTTAATACCTTTTAAGTGGAATGTGTAGGTCGCAGACGCAGCTCAGATCCTGTGTTGCTGTGGCTACCTAATGTGTTTCTACCTAATGTGTGTGTTGCTGTGGCTGTGACGTAGGCCGGCAGCTGCAGCTCCAGTTGGACCCTTAGCCTGGAACTTCCATAAAATTATTTCAAACACCACATATTTTCTTCTTTCTAAGGCCTATATTTTGGAAAGTCTGGGAGAAGGATGGGGAAACAAAACGCTAATGTTAGGGAAGAGAAGTACAGGAAACATAGTTGCTATTAATATTAGATGGCCAGATGGGGCTAGCATAATCCCCGTTAGACAGGCTGAACTGGGAAGAAGAGAAGAAAGACTGCATTCCCGAACTTTGACATTGAATAGACACTCTATTTCTTTCCTTTTCTTTCTTTCTTTCTGTCTTTTTTTTTTTTTTTTTTTTTGTCCCGTTAGGGCTACACCCACAGCATATGGACAGAGAAAGGAAAAGCTATTCAACTCATGTTATGAAACAAGTATTATCAAAACTAGACAGGGATAAAACAAGAAAAAAATACAGAAAACTGTAGATCAGTTTCACTTACGATCAGAGGTGCAAAAATTCTACATAAAACACTCTCAGGTGGAGTTTGGCAGTTCATTCTCTCGTTCCCTCTCTCTCTCTCTCTCTCTCTCTCTCTCTCTCTCATACACACACACACACACACACACACACACACACACACACACACACACACTCTCCTAGGTAGGGTTTCTCTTGTAAAAGTAGAAATGATTCAATATCACAATGTAGAAAAGTGCTTAGTAAAATTCAGCACTCTTGTGAATTATTTTTAAACATTTTTTCCCTAGGAAACGAAGCGTTAAAGAAAAGTTGTTATCCTGATAATAGCCCTCAGGAACAAAGAGGAAATATTTTTCTGAATGATAAAAATTCAGAAATGTTTCTATTAAAGTCAGGAGCAAGCATATCCATTCTCTCCAAGACTATTTAGCACTGTTACTAGAAACACTAAAGCATTTCAATAATATCCCCCCCCCAAAAAAATGGAAAAGAATTACATAGTATTAGAACTCTAAAGGACAAGGCCAAACTGTTCGTATTATCAGAGAAGGTGACTGCTTATATCCAGGGGCACCCAAAACTGTTAGAGAATCATCAGCGTTGCCAAGTGCAAACTCTCAGACCTGTGACCCCCCCATCCATGTTATTTTGGTGAGTACTTAGCCATCCACCCTGCAGTTAACTCGTCTGTATAAAGGCTGTTGAAAGGGTTAAGTGACTTAAACTATGTAAAGTGCCTGGTACCTTATAAGCCCTGTGTCTGGATTAATTATTACTATCACCACCATTAAATCAATATACTGTATTCAGTAGCCTTCTTATACACCAGGTGTACCTAATTAGAAGATATAATGATAATAAGAGCTAATGATTATTCATCAGCTGGTGTTAGTCTGCTCGCCAAAAGACCCACAGTAGCTTTCCAAATCCCTCAGTGTGCAAGTCCTTAGAGTGGCCTATAAGACCTGTGTGGTCTTGCCCTCTACGCTGCGTCTGCCTTCATCCCCCACGCTCCTCCATGCTCTTTGCAGTGCAGACATGCTGGCCTCCCGACTGCTCCTGGAGCGCACCACCCCATCTCCCTCGTCAGGGCCTTAGCACTGCCATCCCCTCTGTCCGGGGCATTGTTTGTCCAGATAACCAAACAGCTTGCCTCTCCACTTCCTTTCAGTCTCAGGTATCACCTTATACCAGCTGCAGCTATAGATTTAGTGCCAGACTTTAAAAGTACTTCACCTGAATTATTTACGTGAGGGGAGAAAATCTTCATCTGTTTCATTCGCTGCTCTATCCATAGTGCTCAAAACCGCGCCTGACACACTGCAGGACTCAGTTAAGTATTTGTTGGGTGAAGAATTTAAAATCTTCTGAGGGGTTGTCATGTGCCAGGCTCTAATCTGAATGCTTTCACGCTTTAATCCTCACAACAAACCCCATTAAGTAGGTGCCAATACTATTCCTGATTTACTGATGAGAAAACTGAGGCACAGAGGGGCTAAGTAACTTGTAACCTGGGGTCACACAGCTGGTTGATTGCAGTGCATGCACGCTCTTTTGGCATCTGAAATTAGCAAAAGATGTACAACTTTTCTTATGGAGAAGAGTTTCAAAACTGTTTTAAAAACTCCTTTAGAAGTTCCCATTGTGACTTGGCAAGTTAAAAACCTGATGTGGGTTCATGGGTTCGGTCCCTGGCTTTGCTCAGTGGGTTAAGGATCTGGCGTTGTTGCAAGCTGTGGCATAGGTCGCAGTTGTGGCTCGGATTCAGCGTTGCTGTGACTGTGGCATAGGCCTGCAGCTGTAGTTATTTGATCCCTATCCCAGGAACTTCCATGTACCATAGGTGTGGCCCTTAAAACAAATAAACAAAAAATCAAAACCTTTTAATACCTTTTAAGTGGAATGTTCATAGGTAGAAAAACTCAGTATCATAAAAATGGGAAATTCAATTCAATGATATCCAAATTCCCTAAAGTTTTTCTTAGAATTTGACAAGCTTATTTTTATTTTTCAAATGGAAAAGCAAAGCATCAAGAGTAAGATTTTGAAGGACAAGAACAAGGAGGATGACTTGTTCTACCAAATATCAACATAAGTGTTTCATTTAATGTTACTTTCTGAGTTTTCCATATGCTTTAAGTATTTCTATATAAATGCACACATGCGCCAAATCTAGCCACTTCTCACCACCTCTGCAGCACAATCCTGGCCCTAACCCCCAGTAAGTCTTTCCACTATTAATCTTTTTTTAAAAAACTTTTTTATTAAAGTATAGTTGATTTACAATGTTATGTGAATTTCTGCTGTACAGCAAAGTGACTCAGACACATATATATATATATACATTTTTTTATATTATTTTCCATCATGGTCTATCCCAGGAGATTTGATATAGTTCCCTGTGCCATACAGTAAGGCCTTGTTGTTTTGCCACCATTAATCTTTTACAAGAGCTGCTGTGGTAGCCTCCTAAATTGCCAGTCCACGTTTCATTTGCCATACATCACTCAGAGTAATCTTTTATCACCACGTAAATCAGATCATGCTACTCTCCTGCTCAAAACACTCCAGGGGCTTCCCATGGAAGTTAAAATTCATATTCCATACTATGGCTTACAAAGGTCCCATTCCCTCTCTGTACTCATTCCACTGGCTCCCTGAGCTGCAACCACACTCAGCTTCTTGCTGTTCCTTGCTGTTTCTTACCTCTCTATTTGCACTCACTGTACCCTCCACCTAAAAGCTCTTCCAGGTCTTTTACATTGTTGTCTCCTTCACCTCATTCAAGTTTCTGCTTGGATGACCTCACAGAGAGGCTTTTCCTCAACAATCTGTCTTACAACTACCCTCTCCTAGGCCTAAAGGGACAATACCTCTATAACAATGGCATACCTAGCATCAGGTTTTGGTCTCTAGACACCACGATCCAGTAAAAGAAACCAGGGCTTCTAGGGGAAGAGCTTGATTCCAGGGCCAAGGGAGGTAAAACACAAGATGAAGATCAACTTTTTGGACCAAAAAGTAAGGAAGTGCTTACTTCCTTTCTTCAGCAAAGGAAGCTGAAAAAGCTTGACCAACAAAATAAATAATGGTAGTATTGATTTTTAACCCATAGAATAAAATAAATATCCATGAATCCATACTGATATAAGTAAATCATCTAATAAATTAACAAATGTAGGAGGAAGAAATGAAACAGAGACATGCCATTAGGTCACCATCACAATGATAAATATTGCAGACAGATCTCTTAACGAATGTGAAAATCAGTGGCCAAAAACTTGAGGGAAAACAGGGTTTGCATAGTTTGAAGTATCTTGACCAAGATGCTAATCAATGGCAAAGGTCAAGGCAGTAACTTTTCTTTGGAGAAACTCGGCAGACACTAACCTAAATGAATGGTGAAGGTAAACAACACTGGAAATAAAAATATATCAGCACGAGCAACCTCTTGGTATGATGCCTTGAGAAACATGCAATGAACATCATTTCTGTGGTAGTCTTGCCAAAAATGCCTAACTTCAGTCATGGGAAAACTTCAGACAAACCCATTTTGAGAGACATTCTACAGAATAACTGATCAGTAGTATTCAGAAATATCAAAGTCATACATAGAAAGCAATTTTAAAAAAATTACAGACTAGAGGAGATTAAGGAGAAATAACAACTAAAAGGAAGTGGGGTCCTGGACAGAAAAAGAACATTAGTGAACCTGGTACCCAAGATAATCTCTAGCACTTTAGTAGGAGTTTAATAAATTGGTGGTCCATCCATCTGTCCATCTATCCTATCCTTGATACCTTCCTTTTCCTCATGTTCCACATCCACCTTATCAAATCTTCCTCATGGAGAAAGACAAGGTGAAAAAAATCAGCAATACATCAGCACCTTTTGGATAGATCAGATGTGAATTTCCCTATATACCCAGGATAAAATTTTATTTTTAAGGAGTAAATATTGACGGGTATGAGGAATGGATAAGAAGAACCACAGAAGTGATCACAGATGGTGGTGACAAAGTCTAGTTTTGTCTGCTTGGAGGATGAGATCTTATCATCACTTGCCTGATTGCCTCACTGGCCCCCTAATTGGTCTCTTGGCCTCCAGTTTTGCCCTTCCCTCTTTCCCCTCCAAACCCCTGGCCAACAAGAGTGAGAGCAGTATAGCCAGAGTAATATTTCCGGGGACAAATGTGATTGTGTTCACCATTGCCTTTAGAATGAAAGCCCTACCTGTGCTGGCCCCTGCCTACTTCTCCATCTTTATCTTTGACTGTTTCCTTACACAAATCATAAACCCCAGTTGCACTAATCAAACCAGTCTTCTTGTCATATCCCTTCTTTGACTTTTTATTTGCATGTTGTTTTCTTTTCTGACCCTGCCTAACTCTAACTTGCCCTTTAAGTTCAACAGGAGCAGTACCTGTTCTTCAAAGTCTTTCTTCACCTGCTAAAGTTTCTCAGTGACTATCAGCGCCTTCTAGAGAGCAGGGACCCTTTGTGTCATCAGCTAGCTTGTTGCCTGGTATATAGTAGGTACTCAATAAATGTTTATTGATAAAGGAAAAGAAGGAAAAAAGGATTAAAAAGTTAGTATATATTAAGGAAATAAACTCTTCCCTCACCTTTTTTCCTTCTGTATTTCTAGAACCTCATCTCTTGCTATGTATACAATTTATTTATTTTACCTGATTCCCTGCTTGTCCTTTGACAGAGGTATAACAGAATCAATTAACTGAGGAATATTGAAAACCTGTTTCCACTTTGACATAAACTAGTACTGATAAAGATTGTAGCGAGCCAGATTGAGATGGTAGAATGCTTCTCTCATTTTAACCTTCAGAGAATCTGATATTCAAGTGAAATCTGGAAAAAGTACTTGAGGAGTTACCATCGTGGCTCAGCAGTAGCAAACCTGACTAGGATTCATAATGCGGGTTCGAACCCTGGCCTCACCCAGTGGGTTAAGGATCCAGCATTGCCATGAGCTTTGGTGTAGGTCACAGACGCAGCTCTGATCTTGTGTTTCTGTAGCTATGGCATAGGTCAGCAGCTATAGCCCCGATTTGACGCTTAGCCTGGGAACTTCAATATGCTGCGGGTGCAGCCCTAAAAAGCGAAAAGAAAAAGGAAAAAGAAAAAATACTCGAAAACCTAGAAAAGTTTTAAAGCAGTGTATGCCATCTTAAGAAATACAAAGAAGTCAAAATATACCCTCTACTTACTTGGTGTGTTTCCTCTTTATAATGTATTTAGAAGCTTATTTGGTATTTATTTGCTATACCTAGAGCACGGAAAGCCCTGAAAGGGGTTAAATAAATTAGCCCTTGAGTTTGGGGTCCTCTTTACGGTGCAGTGAAAATAAATGTCTAAGGGAAAATAGTGGAATTCTACAGCCAATGAAAGAGGGAAGGTCCCGGTTGCATTTTTACCTCAGTGAATTCTTTCCAAATCAGACTACAGAATTGTTTCACATCTACCACACCAAGCACGGTATTTTTAGTAACAGTACTACAGAGCAGCAGCTTGTTGTTTGGGAGCTGACAAATAAGCATACTGTTCCTCTTACACACAATATGCTACACATCTTTATTTCCACTCATCCTTACAGAAGCTCTTTAGCTTTCCATGTGTCTTTAAGGAGATGACAAGGAGTACTGGTTAATAAGCTCTTGGGGTTATTCAATATCCCTCTTCAGTGCTCATTTTCTGAAGCTGAAAACACTCATGCATGTGCACACACGCACACTAAACTTTGTCAGAGGTGAAGTGCGTCCAAATGCCACTTGAATGTGATTAAAAGAATCCTGGGCTTGATAGGACTCATTACACAAGATGCCAGGCCTCCTGTTTGCTCAAACTTTGGTCTACGAAAAGGAAACGTCTTGGTAAAAACAAAATGGCTTGTAGAAATGGAGGTTAACTGTTTATTGTATTCTATAAAAATATATAATGGATATATCATTTTGAAGCAGAAAGGTAACAGAATTTCTTATTACAGAATATATACTAGAAAAGCATCTGTCTTTTTTTTTAATTTAGATATGAAATTAAAGTCAATTTGACTTACCACTCTGAGAGTCTGGAAACTCTTTTCCCTTATTAGTCATTATAATGTTCCACCAAAGTTCAGGACACTATTAAGCAATTTTATGCTTAATGTCATTGGTAAATTTTATGTTAAATCCCAAGTCACACTCTGGTTAATATTGTTATTTTAACAATGTGGTTTTGAAAATCTTCCAAAACAGTTTAAAGTTACACAACTTAGTTTTTACCGTCTAATCTCAGAAGGTATTCACAGCTCCATCCCACGGTTCCGTCTACCCCTAGGTAAATTCTGTTAAAACATCCCACGGTTCCGTCTACCCCTAGGTAAATTCTGTTAAAACATCCTAGCCTCTAATTGAGTCTGTGGATCTCACTCATGTTCACTCTTTGTCATTCCAGCAATAAGATCTGTTTGAGTTGTGTAGGAATACAGTTAAGAGGTTAATGGTTGTTGAAATCCAATGATAGGACTGTAAGATTCTAAATCCAGGGTTTAGCGGATGGTAACTATACTGTGTGTTCCAACCAGACTAGACTGTTATGACCTTGAAAGTTGTTAATCTAGAAAGTTATCTACTTTTGCATTTTTTTATCCAGCACATGTTTTATCAAGCAGTTGTGTGTCTTAAGATATTATGCAAGACCTCACCTCATGCTAAAAGATTTTAGATGAACTGATTAAGCTTTGATTTTCATTCTGTTGTTAATGATGCGTTGACAAGAAGGGTGGAACTTTTTAATAAAAAAATAACATTTAACAATCTTAAATAACAAGCCGATGGCATATTATGTAACATATCTTCTTATTGTGAGATATCGGCTTGTGACTTAACTTTTATCTATCATTCTCTTCACTGAAATTTAGCAAATGGGGAGTTCCCGTCGGGGCTCAGTGGTTAACGAATCCAACTAGGAACCATGCGGTTACGGGTTTGATCCCTGGCTTTGCTCAGTAGGTTAAGGATCCGGCGTTGCCGTGAGCTGTGATGTAGGCTGCAGACACGGCTCGGATCCCGCATTGCTGTGGCTGTGGCGAAAGCCGGCAGCTACAGCTCCTGTTAGACCCCTAGCCTGGGAACCTCCATATGCCACAGGTGCAGCCCTAGAGAAAAAAAGGCAAAAAGACAAAAAAAAAGAAAATTAGCAAATTGCTTAATTCAGTTTTATTTAAATGACTATACCTGTTGAGAAATTAATCGTAATATTCTGGGGCCTACAAAACCAAGTAGCAAAAAGAAGTTTTACCTATGTGCCTACACAATACATTAATCTTTCTCCCAAGTAATTAACTTACAAATCAAGAAATTCTTCCCCATTCACATTTCCCTGTAGTAAAAAAGAGAATTAGGTTTTTAGTCTTTCTCTTTGTTCTGCCGTGAATGTTTAATGTGTAATTCTGCTTAAAAATAATTGACCTTATCCTGTATGACTTGGACAGTTATATTGACATGAGCATTACCTTGTGAGGGTAGGAAAAAATGTGTCATTTATGGATATTCAAACTATCCTCTCATTGTTTTAAAGTTCTATCATAAAAGGTAGTATCTAAAATAAGAATTCACTGATTTTCTCTCAAGCTACCAAAAATGTATAATTCTAGTACTGTGTAAACTGGATCTTCTCATAAACCTCTGCTAAGTACAAAGCAGCCTCTTGCTTTGATTTTATTAATGCTTATTTTCATGCACCAGTAACATTGTTTTTCCTGTAATATGTCATACCTTTTTAAAGTGTTTTCTAATTACCAACTTGAGTAGTTTTATTCATCAGCCTTGGTGCTTGTATTAAGTCATCAAAAATATTGATGAGCCTGACTGCCATAATTAAATGATATGTGCTTGGTCTGCTTTCCTGGGGATGGACTATATATATCACCTAAACTTCCAACAAATTACATCCCAACTTCTCTGATGCTAGGGTAATAGAAACTTGCCCCTGCTGCATGAACACTAAAGAAACTGAAGTTCTGACTAAGTGATATCTTTGGCCTGCTTTTTTTCGAATGGCACAACTTTTAAAATACATGTCACCATATTCAGCGTAACTTTGCTTTTTAGGCCCAAAGGGGCCTATTCCTTTTTCCCTATAAGTTTCATGATCTTTTCAGTTTCTGTTCCTTGAAAGAAAATTACTGTAAGCTCCAGTCTAATAGAGTGGATTATATCTTACCACACTCATTTTCTCATGTTTGGCAAGTCCTTTTCCTTAAGTACAAGAATGCATCAGTTTAAGTACGCTAGATATTTTTCTAGATATGGATTTATAAAAACATTAGGAGAGGATGGTTGCATTTCAAAAGGCCTTTTCACTTTATATAAGATTTATAATAGAATCCATTTAAGTATAAGTACAATAATATATCTCATTTCACAACAACTTAATTTAGATGTAACTTTTTAGGAATAAAACTTCTAAACCATTGTCCTTAGAAGACTTTCTTAGTCCAGATGATGATTCTAAAGAAAAGTTAACTGTAAATTATTAATGACATTTTTAATATCATTATATTATGATCAAAATAGCAGGACTCAACCAACTTTTTATCAGAATGTTATTTTCCTAAGTGATGTGATGCAATGCTTTTTCAACCCAAAACTGACATGGTTTAGTAATTCACCGCTATTGTCAAACAAGTTAGCTGAGGATGTTGCCACTAATTGTACATCCAAAGAGTAGAGAACTTTGTGGCTTTTTTTTTTTTAAGTATTTTATGAACCTTTAGCTCTCAGGATTAAGCTATATGCCCTACCCTATAATTAGGTTAGGGAAATTATATCAACTTTAAGTCTGTTAAGATGTTCCTTAGAATCATAAAACAGTTGTTCATTCATTTGTTTGCTTTTAATAAAATACCCAAAATCCAACTTTAGTATTTTATATTGGAAGAGTGGAAATAGTAGGAGTGATGATCTGTAGAGTTTCTCACTAAATAAAATTTCAACCTGGTACATATACACCAGTAACAGCATAAAATCTCTGGAGTTAGAGATAAATATTTTTGGAACCAGGAAGAAATTTGGATTAAAAAATATACATTGTAGTGACATGGGTAATAAAAGATAGAGATAGAGGGGAGAAGTGCTACTAGGAAGATACATCAAAGAAAATTGAAATAGAAACTGGCGTAGCTTAGAAAGATATTAGGGGAAATGATTTATTAAGCTAAACAAATAAGAAGAAGTATCTTAGTAAATAAGGACAGTTGGCATGTATGTAGGTGTGGTCTTGGGACTTTGCCACCCAGACCAGGGATCTGGGCTGTGGGGAAGGATGATGACCATCTGCTCCAAGTGACTCCTACTGGCTGATACACAGAGCTCAGTTGGCATCAGTCTCAGAGGAGACTGCCAGCCTTCCCATCGGGAAATAAGCAAAACAATGGCATTGCTGTCAAGCACAGAAATGAAGTTTAAAATTTAAGTAAGTGGCAACTCAAAGCAGGTCAGAGAACCTTAGCGTATAATCCAGACAGATATAAGTTAGCTTGATTGTGGAACAGGCCATCTTGGCAGTTAATGGAGGATGCTTAAAAAGCCAGGCAGAAGTGAGCCATGGTGACTGTAGTAAGCAAAGACTGAAACTATTACAGCTCACTAGATACTTAGCACAACCTCTCACACCTCAATCCGGCACAAAGACTACAAGAGTCCAAAGCGGGGGAAAAAACCACATCCCATACACAAGCTCAATTATATGAAAGTAATGTAAATATTAGTGAGATGAAGACAAGGTAGTTAAAAAGATAACTTTTGCGCATCTCCCCTGTCCTCACAGCAAAGTTTATTTAGATGATCTTTTCTTTAAAAATCTTCAAAAGCAGGCCCAGTGAACTTTCTGTTACCTTAAGGAAATCTACATTTCTTTTAAAGAATTTGAAATTAAGTTATAGTGTGACTTAAAAATAAAAGGTTCAACTTTTTTAAATAGCCTTTAGAATTCAAAAAATCTTGTTAATTAACTAAATTCACTTTCCAACAAGAATCTTTTCAATTTCTTTGTTTAAATCAGAGATGATTTCATTATTATACTTTGCATTTCGAAAGGCAGATTTATGTTCTTCCTATAGATTTACAGTGATTTTCAAGTCTATTTAGCTATGATTATTTAGAACCCCTGTATGATATGTGTGATTACTTTAAATAATTAAATAGAAGAGAATCTTAGCTGCAAAGTAACCTTAAAAATCTCAAATAGACTCAATATATGTAAATTTGCTATTATTGAGCTCTACTTTCTTATGTTTTGAGTTTCATCTTTTAAACTGCAACTTAGTTCTAAAAATACTTGATGTGTAATAAGTGTGCTTACTGGAACTTTTTTAAAGAAAAAGTGATTTTCTTTCTTTGTGCAATATCAATAATGAGCAACCTGAAATAGACTTCACGTTTTGAATATTATGTACAGGAAAGTATTAAATGTAGAAATCGGCAGTCTGCCCCATAGCTATTTTTAGACTAATGCTGAATAAAACAGAAAAAACTGTACTTTAACAACAAGAGATAAATAAGCTCAGATGCAAAGTATCCTCTACTCAAAATCCGGCTTCTTTAAATGCGATCTT
>PVHT021183666.1:17370278-17460278 GCA_004024745.2 Catagonus wagneri | reverse complement strand
TTCATTTCATTTCCAAGGGTTCTGATACAAAAGAATGTTTTTTCTAAATTTTACTGAGATTTCAGCAATTAATTAATCTATAGACTTTTCAAATATTCATGACATTGCCATGCCATATATATTTATATATATATATTTATATATATATATATGTATAGATCTACACACTTATACACAAGTACATGCATGCACAATAGCACTTATCAAATAATACTGCTTGATACCACCTGGCTGTTAATTTAACTTTGGAGCAGGTGAAATAGACGCCACCTAGGAGAGTGTACCTTTGACCATGAAGAGTGAAGAAAATCACTGATGTAACTGATACTTTTCATTCATTACGAAACGTTTTTGTACTGTCAGTGTAGAGTAGAGAAAGCCAAATTTCATTTCGTCAAGCCAAAAATATCGTACCTAACTGCCTTTGTATAAAAGCTAATGCAACATGTCAAAAATAATAGCATGGCCCTCAATATACATTGAACTGGTGAAAGCAGTTAGAAACGGTTTGGCAAAGACAAAACATAAAGTTAATTTTTGTATTATTTTCTTTCCATTCACATTCATCCCAGGTAGACTTTGTCAAATACCTTTGGTAAAGAAAAACTTGTTCATGCATGCAGAACAAAATAAAATAAGATTAAAAGCTCCAGGAAATCAGTCTGCTTCAAAAAACCATTAAAATGTGCCTATCCCTCAAGCTTTACAAATGTGTTAATTGTCGTGTTTCAGTCATGTAAATATGTTTCAGCATAAAGTAACCCAGAGTTCCTGTTATAGAAGCACTGCTATCTGAGGGTGTGGGGGTAGGGAGGGACGAACAAGGACTAAATAACACACTGTAATGAAACCTGCCTTTGGGCAGCACATGCCTCAGTTCTGAATGCCCAGAAATACTTCGCAGACGCTCTAGGCTGCCTAGCAATGGGGATTTCTAATTCTGGCTAGCTTGACAAAGTAAATACAACTATTGAACATAAGGCAGCTCCTAATAAAAAACAACAATTCCCCCTTGTAAACACCTACATTTGGCCCCATTAAAAATTCTTTCTTCATACCCAGGAACTAGCAGACCCTTAAACGTGGGGGTCTCAAAGTAACTAAGGAGCGGTTGGAAGATTTAACGCAGTGGGGATATGGTGCATTGCCATTTCCACCGAGTTCTTCATACCCCAACTCAGAGCTTTGTGGAGCAAGGTTCTGCATACGCTGAAGGGCATTATGCAAGCAAACACATTGGTCATTATGCTCCAGGACTCATTCATGGATGGCCAAAAGGAAATCAGTATATGTTCATATATAGGCTACACTTACATACAAAAAATATGGTGGAGGGAGGGTTCATCCAAAGCTGCCCATTTTGAAAGTTATTTAGCGGACTGACATTAGTATGATAACTTAAGCACTTACCTGATTTCAAAATTCTCTGATTCCTGCTTTTTCACATGTTAAAACTTATCTGTTCCATCAGCTGTGCATCAGTCAGACCTTTTCTAGTCCCTAAGTTAAATAATGGATCTGCTGTAGTTCTAAAAACCTCTGGGATTTAGGGGTCAACCTTGAGCTTACACAAGCATTTATCTGCTAACAGTTTACTGAGTGGAAGGTTTTTGATTATAGTAAGGATAAAACATTAGTTTGAATTCTGGTAGACAAAAAGAAAGAGATTGTTACCTTTTGCCACCTCCAGAGTAGTTGCCATATGCTTTAAAAGAAAAAAAGGTGGGGGGGATAAAGAGGAATTCTCATATAATCAGTAGTTTGAATTTATTTCTAAAAGAAGTTTTTCTTTTTCCAAGCTCAACATTCAGATCTAAAAACACCATATGTTCATAAACTGTCTCACTCCTCTTAAGCCACCTGAGGGGTAGTACCCAAAATATTACTCCTAAAATATTTTCTCACTTGCCTTGGGTAGAAAAGGCCTCCCGGACAAAACAGGCTTGAAGAACCTATCAGACTGACAGTCTATCCACAAAAGATCTCAGTCTTCTTCCATAACTGCCGTAGCCGCGGTAGGCCCTGGATCTCAAGTCCCGCAGCTTGGCCCCGCTGAAGCTTAATTCAAATTCTACACACTCTGGAGCTGATATGCGCCTGCCTTCATTGTGTGTTCCAGAGCCCATACAAGCTTTGGGTTAAGCAGAGCTGGAGACCAGTCAAAAGGTTGCCAGAGTGAGAAGCCCTGCTGCAATTCAGGAACGATGAGTGGGGGTGGGGGGAGTCCGTTAGGAAGATCCGTTAGGAAGATCACTCGCGTTCCAGCAGTGACGCACAACCACGGGATCACGTGGGAGCACGTGCCACCCCAGTCCTTTAGCCTTCATCCATCCCAGAGGAGAGGCTAAGGGAGGTGGGGGGAAGGTACTTCTCACAGTCTGCTATCCAAGTTTAGGTAACAATTTGGTGCCTTATTTCAGCTGTTACCTAAATTATATATATATTTTTTTGTTCAGTCCTGGTGGTATGAGAACATTGACGAGAATAAAATGTGCAAAAGAACAGAGAGGGCGTTCCTGTTGTGGCTCAGCAGTAACAAAACCAACTAGGATCCACGAGGACATGAGTTTGATCCCTGGCCTTCTTCAGTGGGTTAAGGATACAGAGTTGCCATGAGCTGTGGTGTAGGTCACAGACACAGCTTGGATCTGGGGTTGCTGTGACTGTGGCTGTGGCTGGCAGCTGTAGCTCCGATTTGACCCCTAGCCTGGGAACTTCCATATGCCACGGGTATGGCCCTAAAAATCCAAAATGAAAGAAAAAGAAGAAGAAGAAAGGAGAAGCCCAAAGAAAAGAAGATACTGCCTTTAGTTTGTGTAGAAAGTAAAACCATGTTAAGGAAAGTTCTCCAGGAAGAATCTAGTTTGTTCTCCATCAGGGTATAAATTAAGGAGGAAAATAGCGTGAATCACCCCATATCTTCAGTGTCTGAAAGTTCAGGAACATTGGGACTGAGATAGGTGGCATTCGTGTTACCAAGTAGTCCAAAAGATTCTGACCTACCTTTTAAGAGGATTAAACTGGGCAAATCATCCCCACAAAGAGCACTGCCAGTGTCTCTCTTCCAGGAACACTTCACACAGGGCCCAACCCCTCCACCTAGAATCTTCCCATGGGGCAGGCATGAGGTTGAGAACCACCACTCGCCCCAGGAGGATGGCGGGGGGTGGGAGGATCCTGTGAGTCACTTAGTGACGAGAATGTCTTCTCTGAGTCAGAAGAAAGCAGGATCTACAAAGCCTGTGGACACCACCTTTTAAGAAGTTCTGTCTTTAATAGAATATACATGTTTGCAACAACTGTTGTTTTCTCTTATGGAAAATGTCCACGTATAGTTTTGTAAGGATACAAGTGAGAGCTTAGAAATAAGTTTGCATCACTCCCCAGCCTTTGCTATAAGAATTAAATCCAAGTCACTGATAATGGCTTACCTTCCTACAAGCCAAACTGCTCCTACCCATGTCCACTCTCCTGTTTGGTGACTGCACCAGAAAAGCTGCCTTTTCTTACATCCTTCAAAAATGCAAGCTTATTTCTACCATAAGGCTTTTGTATTTACTCTCTTTGCCTAGAAACTTCTTTTTCAGGTCAGCATAGGTGCCTTCTGAAAATATAGATCTTAGCTCAAATGTACCTCCCAGAAAGGCTTTCACCAGTTAAAGTAGAACCCCCAGCCTATATCATATCACCATGTTTCGTTTCCTTAAGAGACCTCTCACTCTCTGAATCATTTTCTCCATTGTCAGCTGTCCTATGTGTTAGCTGTCTCGCCTTGAGTCAGTAAGTGCCTATGTATTGTCCCTTTCTTTCTGAGGCGGTATGTTTTTTGAAAGCTGGGATTTTGCCTGTCATGTTCACTGATTCACCTGCAGTGCTTAGAAAAGTTATGGCACGTCAGAGTAGTGAGTAAGCACGTGGACCTTGAAGTCAGAATGCCTTCAAATTCCATTTGAATATCCTCAAGTTGCAACATCACTTCTGCTCTTTTGAGAACATAATCCACAACTAGCTGCAAGAGAAGCTTGGAAGTGAAGTCTTTATTCAGGGTGACCATATATTCACAGATTCTTCTACTAGTGGAGGAAGGGAGAGTAGTTATGGGAGGATATTGATCAGTCTCTCTTATGGTCCAAATTCTTTGGAACCCAAATATCCATGCACAGCCTCTTCCACACATTACCTCCTCTTCAGGGGTGAGTGGAGAATCCTACTGGTGAGAAAATGCAAAAATCCTCTGCCCTGGCAGTAGAGGACTGTAGCCCAGCATGTAGCCCCCAGTTCTGCTCTCTGGACGGAACACCCTTGTCCACTGCCCTCTGTATCCCTTTAGAAAGTCGTTCCTTGTCCATTATCATTGACGGCTACATAAAGTCACCATTGGAGAATGTGCCCTTTGGGGGCTGCACAGTTTTTACAGCCCACTTAATGATAGGTCAGGTTTGGGGACCCAAAATTTCTTTAGGGGTTGAATAATCATAGACTCTTGGCCAGGCTTATAATTTCTTTGCCACCATAAACACCCCCCTCAAAACCTCAGAAGCTTCCCAGTTGATTTGCTTCCCTTTGGTTCCACATGCAGGTAATCACAGCCAAATAGCTGTCCAGACATAGTTCTAGGATTCAGCTGCAGAAAACAGATGTCTTCTGATTATTTTATGCAGTCAGGAAGTTTATACCAGAAAATTGGGAGCTGGTGAAATAATTGGAAGGGCTGGAGAATGATGCCACCAAACTTGGCTTCCAGGAAGGCTGCTGCCTCTGCCGAAATCAGGAAGGTGAGGAACTGGGAGACGGCAACTGGAGCTATTCACTGAAAGCACACAGCTCTGTGGCTGCAATCTCGGAGCTAGTAAGTTGCCCCAGCCACTGCCACCAGCACTTCTTGACCCCCATGAAGCAAGTCACTAGACCCTGAAACCCTGGGCTGGCCGCCATAGCTGCCTCTCTGCTCCTGTGAAGCTGTTGACTAGTCACTGGAATATAAAAAAGAAAAAAAAGTGTCCCTGCAACAGCACTTGCAAGTTGCAGTAGTGAAAGCAGCAGGAAGATAGCACTAGCACCTGCTTCCCTTCCACCTTCCAAATCAAGTACGTCTGCATCTAACTGGAGAAGCCTAATTCACACCTTTGCAGCCTCTTACCTGAAGACACAGCACAAGGGAGCTTAAGTGGACGCATGTCCACCACTACTGTTACAAGACTTGAGTCTTATTTTCTGGCCTCTGCTGTACCTCTTCCCCGCTCTTTCATCTTACTTGTAACTAGCTTGAAGCCATCTGAAATAATCGACTTGAGAGAGAAGGCAACACCCTTAATCTGACTTTTGTCTCTGAGCTGGCTCCTGTTTTCTGGCCAGCCTCTTAATGAGGCATTTCCCCAAGGCTTAGGGGCACAGACATCTGTGAAGTGTCCCTGCTTCAATATGTAGTTGCGGAAACTGCTGGGTTTTTTCCAACCCTTTGACGCCCCAAATTACCAAGCTTTTTAGTCAGTTTAAATTGTGAGCTGCAGGCAGAGCACCTCCTTTAGCAGACTGTAGACCCTCTACCTCTTCTTACAAACTCGGTAGCTCTAGCCTGAGTTCATTTCTCTTTTGCAAATTACTTTGCTGAAAGTGGCAGGAAGCCCCTAACACACCGATATTCTGAATTTTTCCAGCATTTCAACTAGGGCCACTGACTAGAAGGTAGGACGTTTGCTTTCAAATTATCACCAGCCTAACAGGGCTTTTCAGCTCTCCAGCCTGCAGTCCTGACCTCACCGCCTGCCTTTTAGTCACTAAGTCAGCCTAGGTTTTGATTGTAGAGCTTGAGCCATTTTTCAGGTACCAAAGTCTTTATGAACAGGGAGCTGGGTTAGGCTGTTATGACGGAAATTTTAAAATGCAGCAGCTGAAATAGTAAAGAATACATATCACATAGAAGCCCAGCTTGGTGACCCAGGCCTCTTTTGGTGGCGAGGTAGTATGTCAGGAGACCCTAAACTAATTCTGTGGTTTTGCTACACCCTCCTCAGCCCATAGCTCATCTGATGGTCCAGGATGGCTGCTTTAGCACCTACCCTCAAGTCCACCTTTCAGAAGGTGGGAAGAGGGAAGTTTGGCTTGTCTCTAACATTGTGGAACCTAGAGCAAGAATGCAAATAAAGGACCACATTTTTATATGCCCCAATATTTAAAAGTTATTGAAACAACAAATCATTAAATATGCTTTATCTTCCATCCTTCAAAAACAGACCTTCCTGGAAGCCAAGTTTAAATTTACGGTCAGAGTTCCACTCCAGAACCTGGAGACATAGGAAGAACTGGCCTATAGCCCATCTCCTTTCTCTCCCCAGCCCTGCCTCCTTGCCACACGTAGTGGGTGATATGATCATGCTTGGGGACACCCCGACTGCACATCCAAACTGTCCACACCCACAAACAGACAGCCCTTGGCTCCTCCTGGGGCTCCAAGGTATGCACACAGACAGCACAGCTCACCCACGGGGGGCAAACCTGAAGAAGAGACCTGTGCAGGCTTTGTGGCCATTTGCACAGGGATTGCTGAGGTTCTGAGTACCCAGAGCGTGTCCTATAAAGAAGGGCACAGGCTCGAGGTGGGCACATCCCCTTCACCCTGTTAAATCCTCAGCCCGTGAGGTGAGGGCCCTCTTGGTGGAGTCGAAGAGCGATGCCAAAGGAAAAGGGAAGTCGGTGGCACCTCCCCCTCCTCTGAGGATCTGACCTTGAACTTAACCATAGTACTTCTGCTCAAGATGAAGTAACCAGAACTTAATCACTCAGCCTCATCTACTGGCAAGGGAAGGTGGGACGCGTGGCCTTTATTCTAGGAGGCCCTGTGTCCCACTAACATTCGAGGTTCCCACAAAGGAAGAGAATAGATATTGGGAGTAAGCTAGCAATCTCTGCCACAGACACATGCCTTTTCACAAATCACACTTTTGTTTAGACAAGTGAGTTCTTCACAATCTGCTTTCAGAAAGGTGAGTTTGGAGGCAAGACAATACTGTCAGTTGTAATTGACGGTCAAAATAATTGCACACCTGAGCATTTTTCCATGGGCAGCCAGTGTGCAATGTTCCAACTCTGAAATTTTGTGTAATTTCAGCTCAATCAGGAAGAACCAAATGAATTTTTTCAGTTCAAAGGATGTGGTAGGATTATGATATTCAATAAAACAATTTTGATCTGAAACCCTGAAAATGAATTGGGTTTTAAACAACAAGCAAAACTGAAACCTAAAATCTGACCACGTTTTGGCAGAATCTTTTCCAGAAATATTCGACCACTGTCAAATGTACACTTACCAGTGCAAAAAGAGCAAAAATATGGTTCTGGCAAGATTTCCACTGCTTTGTTCATATATGTGAGTAACACAAAAGTTACCGAAATTAGGCAAATGCATATTCCATATTGTACAATGTTAGCCAGATGTAGAATAATTACAATATAACATTGCAGTGTAATTATAGAATGGTTATGGGAGTTCCTGTTGTGGCTCAGCAGGTTAGAAACCCTACTTGTATCTGTGAGGATGCAGGTTCAATCCCTGGCCTCACTCAGTGGGTTAAGGATCCAGCATTGCTGTGAGCTGTGGTGTAGGTCTCAGACACACCTCAGATCCCACATTGCAGTAGGCTGGCAGCTGCAGCTCTGATTCGACCCCTCGCCTGGGAACCTCCACATGCCACAGGTGCAGCCCTAAAAAAAAAGAATGGTTATGAAATAATATAAAAATATAATTGTGTAATGGCATATAACATTGATTTTTTTTTTTTTTTGGTAAGTTGAAATAACACTCGGAAATCTTGTGAAGAAATAATAGCGATGATAAATACATCAAAGCCTTCTTCATCTGTTTCATTCCCTCTCTCCTCCTCCTAGTGCCCCCGGAAGGAAATCCGTCTTTCCACAGAGAAAATACACATCTTTTTATGATATGAAAGAGACTCTGAGCACTGCTTTAACCCCTGCCTTCTGGGCTGGTGCAGGCATCAGGTGTGCATTTTCCTGGTCGGAAACTAAGAATGGAGCCTAACGCCCCCAGCAGGAACTCCCACACTGAGGGAATGCTTCTGGAGTGTTATCCTTTTGCTGCGACCCTTCTCCAAAGTCTGGCTGACCACTGGTTGTCTCCCGGGATCCATTTGCTCCTTATGCCAAAGTAATAGGCTTACTGAACATTTAACACATTCCAGGACGTTTCCCATCCCCCCTCAGCACCGGGCGGCCAAGTCTGCTCTGGACGTCAGTGGAAGTTAGTGTCCAGCTCCCAAGTCTTGTCTCCTTGGCCCCTGCTTCCCACCAGCTGAGAGAGAGCAAAAACATCAGCCTCGGAGCTGGAAGTGGCTTGAGGATGGCACTTGTTGAGGATGGCAGACCAGTCCTTGCAGCTCAGAACTGCCTACTTCTGGACTGTAAAGTGGGAGAGATATGAACGTCTGTCTTTCTTAAGCCATTTTTTTGGAATGAGTCAGGAGGTCTCTGTATTAGAGCTACTGAGCCTGTATTCTAATTCATTCCCTACCGTTCAGAGCAGCGCCTCATAATACGGAATATGGCTACAGAAACCAGCAAATCATGCTTCAGGTGAGGGCACCACACAGCTCTTAAAAGAATCAGGAATGGCTCTGAAATGAATCTGACTAGTATCCACAAGGACGCAGGTTCGATCCCTGGCCTCACTCAGTGGGTTAAGAAGGATCTGGCGTTGCTGTAAGCTGTGGTATAGACCAGCAGCTACAGCTCCGATTCAACCCCTAGCTTCGGAACCTCCATATGCTGCAGGTGTGGCCCTAAAAAAAAGGAAAAAACTAAATGCTGAGACTTAGTAATGAGAGACCTGGCTAAATCTGATATCCTGTTGCTGGTGCTTATAATAATATGTTTTTCATTAAATTTGTAGATCCGTTTCCCAGACCTAATAAGCTCACTTTTTTTTTTCTTATCTTGTCCCATGTGTATTGTCATGAGCCACTTCAGATGCCTCTTGGAGCAAGAAGTATAAATGAATTAATACTTAATTCAGAAAATGCTTCATATCTATTTGATCCTGATAACAGTCTTGTGAGGGGAGGATTATTCACCTATGACAGATAAGGACACTGAAGCTAGGCAAGTGAAGTGACTTATCGGAGGTCACACAGAGAGCGAGTGGCAGAGAGAGGTATCAAACTGTCACTGGCTGCCTCTCTGAAAGGATGAATGTAGAACCTACATGTCCAAGGTGTTTTCAAGTTTTAATTTAAATTGGCTATGTTTTGGAGTTCTCTTGTGGCACAGTGGGTTAAGGATCTGGCATTGTCATTTCAGCAGCTCGGGTCTCTGCTGTGGCAGGGGTTTGATCCCTGGCCTGGGAACCTCTGCATACTGGAGGCACAGGCTAGAAGGGAGGAAGGAAGAAAGGAAGGAAGGAGGAAAGGGAAAGGAAGAAAAGAAAAGAAAAAAAGAAAGAAAGAAAGAAAGAAAAGAGAAAAAGAAATAGGGAAGGAGAGAGAAAGGGAGGGTGGGAAGAAGGAAGGAAGGGAGAGAGGAAAGAAGAAAAATAATCGGCTATGTTTTAAAGAAATAAGAAAAAAAATCTATCAGGAAATACTTTGAAAGGTTAACCCCCATTTCTGTGATTAATGGAAACTGTGACTTTTCAGGAAATGTCATAAGTTTTAAAAGGATTAAAACAAACCTCTGTTCCTTCACTAAGGGTTAAAATGTCCTATAGCACTTGTTTTTTGGAAAACAGGCAGTGCCTGCCGGTTTTGTCTTGGCAAAATATGAAAACTATAAATTGATTAAACTTATATTAATGGGTATTTGCCTGCAATTTGTCTCAAATCCAGGTGTAATCTAGATTCATTATCTGGCTCCTTCTCTCTGGGAACTGTGAGTACTGAGCACAGGTCTGGTAGGCTGGGAAAAGAGGAATTAGGAAGAGAACTGTGGAGCCGGGAAACCCAATCCTCTATGTCTATGGGATCAGTGTAGCTGCTGACTCAAGAAGGAACAAAATACAGATGGTGGCTCAGCCCAACCCCGAAACAGAGAGCTAGGCAGAAGGGGGAATGAGCGCAGTCTGGCCCAGCGTGGTACCCTTGGAGCCTCAGAGCAAAGCACTTCTGTTTCTGCTTTTTTACCGTGACCCAGGGCTTCCTATGGGCCTAAGGGTGCCTTTGGCAGGAGCTCCCCTAATCTGCCAGTGCACTGTGCCAGCTTTGCTCTTTCCCACCTTGGAGCACTGAAGAAAAAGGACCCATCAGTCCAGTGGGAAGGATCGCTGCAAAGCACCCCAGCCTCTGCGGGACCCTGGGAGTTGTCACGCCCTTCCCAGATCCCTTTGCCTACAGAGAAATCATCATTTTAGACAAGGCATTCATGAAAAAAATAGGCAGGCAGCCGGCCAGATAAGCATCTCCTGCCTCAGCAGCACCATCCCTTCTTCCCAGAATCTAGAAAATCAGGAGGAAAAATTTTAGCTCAAAGATGTGAGGTATGTTGTTGGCCTTGGCCTCAGAAGCCCAGGTCTAGAATGAGACAGATGGATACCTTGGTTTGGTTTACAAGATTGAATATCTGCAAGATTTTTTGTATAGTTTGATTTTTATTGAAATCATTACTCGGTGAATGATTTTTACTGAAATCATTACTCAAGGTCTAAAAATGTTCATACCCCCACAGCCGGGCACTTTAGTCTAAAGGAGGTCACCCATGCCACGCAGACTATCTTACAGCAGGTTTTTTCAGAAGACAGATCTGGGGTACAGCAGCATCTGAGCGTTTACATGTCAAGTGTGTAAATGCTTTGGAAGCCTCAAAGGGAAAGTGCCTGACACACCTGGCAGGCCTGGAACCCGATCTCTCCTTCTTCCTCCCTGCTTCACATCGCGCTGACGTGGTGCACAGGGGGAGGCTTAGAAAGGGAGGAAACAAAACCCACTGCTTGAGAATGTAGGCTGCATGGTAAGCTCACTTCAGCAATAATCAACCGAAGCCGGCAAAAGCACACATAGATTCACATGTTTCCAAGAGCCATCCTTGGGCTTTTTTCAAAGGACCTGGGTATGCAACCAGCTTTTACAATGTAACATTTGCTTAGGAGCATTTAATCACATCACCCCAAATTTTTGTGCTCAGAAGTTACACACGAACGGTATTTGACTTTTCTTCAAAGCCAGGCAGCCTGAAAGATTTCCAAGCATGTCACACGTCACATTTAGCTACTTCTGCTACGAAGGGCTTTCAGCCAACTGGCTCACACTCATTGCCTAGAGGAGCAGAGGAAGAGAAATTTTTAGCAAATAGGTAAGCTCCTGAGATAAATTGTATTACCCTGGTTGTGAATAAGCTAGACTAGTCCCCTCCTTAAGGTTGTCAGAGCAGTGTCACGCTTCTACCAAATGCATCTTAAAGATATATCGAGGGAGTTCCCGTCATGGCTCAGTGGTTAACAAATCTGACTAGCATCGGTAAGGACGCAGGTTCGATCCCTGGCCTTGCTCAGTGGGTTAAGGATCCGGCGTTGCCGTGAGCTGTGGTGTAGACTGCAGACGCAGCTTGGATCCCGCGTGGCTGTGGTGAAGGCCGGCGGCTACAGCTCCTGTTAGACCCCCAGCCTGGGACCCTCCATATGCCGCGGGTGCGGCCCTAAAGAGCAAGGAAAAAAAAAAAAAGGATATATCGATTCTACCGATAAGAAAATCATGTCAGAATCCAATTCATTGTTTAACACCCTGACAAACTCCATGAGGCTTTTTCCTGCCCCCACCCCCACCATGGTTCTGCTGTGTCTCTGCCTGTCTTACACACACATAACTTGGACTGCTCGCTCTGAGGGCTACCTGGGTGCTTGTCTCATGCCTGTTACTGGACTGTAGGGCAGCCCAGAGTGTGGAGGACGCTCTGTTCACATCTCTTTTTAGAATGCTTTCTTTCCAGTAGATTCTAAATATTTGTTGACTCTAGTTGAATTCCTAAACAGCCTTATCACCATTTGACCTCATCTTCGTGAGGTCCCAACCAAAAGTACTCATACACGTATGCACGCTTTTTTTAACGGTGACCTTTTTCTGGGGGGCGGGTCTTTTTAGGGCTGCAGGTGCAGCATATGGAAGTTCCCAGACTAGGGTTTGAATCGGCACTGTCGGCCTACACCACAGCCACAGCAATGCCAGATCCGAGTCGCATCTGCCACCTACACCACAGCTCACGGCAACGCCAGAGCCTTAACCCACTGAGCGAGGCCAGGGATCGAACCGCGTCCTCATGGATTCTAGTCAGATTTGTTTCCGCTGCACCATGACAGGAACTCCATCGGTGACTTCTTTAAGTTTCAGAGAGCCTTTAGATCATGCGTGTACCCTAGTCGTTTTTCCTTTGCTCACTAGCAATAACTCCAAGATCTTAAACGTTAACTCGGGGATGATTGTCTCTTTCCCTCCTGGTCCCCCACGTGGACAGTGATAGCTAACACAACAGAAGACATCCGTAATGTCAGACTTGAGGGTCCTGCGAGTCTTTTAGATTCCTGAGCCTTTCACACTTTCAGTTCTACCTGAAAGCCTTTATGAAGCTAGGATATGCAGAAATAAAGAACTGCTTAAAACAAAAGAACAAAGAGGTCTTTATTTGACTTCTTTATTGTGCAAGAAATAGACATTCAATGAGTTAAATGACAAGCTGGGTGCTAAGGATACAAATGATACTGTATTTATATTACTGTATGGATATTATAGCTGTTATGGACCTTTCTGACATCTTTGTTGATCCCATTATCTGTATAATAGTGTCTTTCATCCTAGATGTATTCGTACCAGCAAACTGAAATCAAGGAAGAATATTTTCATAGGTTATTTTTAATGTTTTAAAATATTTTGATCCTCTGCACACAGCTTGTGTTTACATGACAATAAACAAGCCTTTTATCAGGAAAGAAACTAGCCAGAACATATGCTGGTGAATCATAATATTTTGAGCAAAAAAAATGGTTTATCATTTTTCCATTTTTTTTTTCAAGTAAAGGTAGGTTTTCTCCAGGTCAGTCCATCTCCTCAAGGCTTTGCTCAGTCATCAGGGGCTGACCCCACCCTACCCTGCCTACCTTTCGCCTCCCACGCCCACTCTGCCTCACAGGAGAACATGTTCCTTTGAGTTCAGAATTTTTTTTTTTTTTTTGTCTTTTTAGGGCCGCACCCAAGGCATATGGAGGTTCCAGGTCTAAGGGTCAAATTGGAGCTACAGCTGCCAGCCTACACCACAGCCACAGCAATGTAGGACCCGAGCTGTGTCTGTGACCTACACCACGGCTCACGGCAATGCCGGATCCTTAACCCACTGAGCGAGGCCAGGGATCAAACTAGCAGCCTCGTGGATAGTAGTCGGGTTTTTAACCCGCTGAGCCACAATAAGAGTTGGGATTTTTGTGAAACAAATCATGTGGTCTGGGAGCCCTGACAGTTAAAGAAATTCGATAGAGGTCATTTTGAAAACCAAAAAAGTTCTTTTGAAATATGAATATTTCTCCCTCTAATTATAGCAATTGTTTTGTAACCATGGCCGGTTACTAATTCTTTTTAAATCAACCCGTATCTTCAGAAAAACAGTTAAGACAGGGAGATGTTCAAAGCTACAACATACTTTTGAAAACATGACCCAACATCATGCATAAAAGCAAACTTACCAAGACCTGTAGCTGAGGTTATGACTGAGTTAACTGAGCATTTGAAAAATATTGACCCTTTAATTGGTATCATTTTTTTCATTATGTCAACATGACAAGTGTCTATGAAAATTGTAAGTTTCTTAAAGAAGGTATAACCTTGAAATTAAAATCATCAGGTCACCTTAATAGACAAAGGGAAACAAGCATATGTGGGAATCCATAGCTGCTGAAAAGCTACATTCAGTTGAATAACACCATCTTGGAGCCCTAGCAAAAAAATGAAAAAACAAAAAACAACCCTGCCATTATTACGTGATATTTTTCAGTTATGCTTTTATTTGTGAATTTACATGTTTTCATTTCTACCTAAATAAGAAAAATCTGAATACATTTAGGCTTGGACGCTGGAAATATGCCACTAAGATTTCTGGTCCAGTTTCTGTAATGGCTACAATTTGTAAAATCTGGTAGGAAAAGGATGTGATTATTTGGGCTTCAGTCTGAAGAATTGTTTTAGCAGGAATTTTATATGCAAGACTAAATGCTGATCAACAGAGCATAATATTGTATTCTGAAGTGTGCTAGCAAAAGCAAAATTAATTATTTTTTTTTCTTCTTTCTTTCGTTCCTCTGAAATCTTCTGCCATAGCGACTGCATTTGCCTCCAGACTTGTCAGACACAGTGAGCCGCTCAAGCAAACAGGATCTGGCAGAATCCGCCAAGCTGCTGGGCCCAGGCTGTGGCATGATGGCCGGAGGCGAGAAGCACCTGGACTTCTAGTGATTCCTCCTTAGCTGTTGCAGGCAGAATTCTCTGACACTCTAATTATGATTGCTAATAGCTTATGTAAATATTTTTCTTAATGATTTGACCCTCCAATCCTTGAAAAGCACAGTTGGGACTCCAAAAGGAAGCCACTGTTCTTCATTATTTTAACCAACTTTTGATACAGAAATAGTACAGCAGAAATACTTTCACTTTAAAATTGTTTTAGGCTGTATCTAGAGAAAATACATAATTGTATTTGTAAATAAAGGCACATAAAATGTCCAAAATTCAAAATGCCTAACAGTGGTCCTTGGTGTATGTGTGTTTAAGGCACTCACGGTAAAGTGCATGTTACAGCAGATAGCATATAAAACATTATGAAATTCAAAATCGTAAATGAAAAACATGTCCTCTTCATTTCTGAAAAAGATACCTCCCACCAAAAATGCTAAGGTTTTTTTTAAGAAATGAAAAAATTTGTTTGCTAATTTATGAAGACTATAATAAAATGAATTTGCATTTATGCATCCTATTATAAAATTGATAAGGGCAAAATAATACTTGGGGATTAAGACTCCATTAAAGACAAATCGTCTGCTATAATAGTTAATAAATATAAAGAACCTGAGTGATAGAAAACTTAAAGAAGTTGAGAATCTCTAGCATTCCTAAACAAAGTCAGCACTATGAAATGATGTCAGTAAACACGATTCAGGATTGAAATTCAAACTGACAGCTACATTAATGCTAGGATACTGGGGAAGATCATGTATTGAAGCTTGGTGAGAAATCTTTACAAAACATTGGTCTGAGACAAAGTATAAAACTGAAGCTAACTCAAGATTTCCATTGCATTGGGTAAACCCTTTGTTAATTAGGAACATTGGTGGGTGTGTACACTTATAAGCATATAAGCATGACTTTGGAGATATATATGCATTTAACTAATTCTCATATGAAACACTAGTTTTTTGAATCATATTTCCATATTCTCAGAGCTTTTGGCAAATAGACAAAAAGCAAGAGTAAAAAAGTAATTTGCATATTTAAATAAAGAGTCTCAATTTTTAAAAAGCTGCTTAACATCTGTTAGGAGAAACTGAATTTCCAAAATATATTTTCAAATATGTTAGACTATTTTGAAGCAGTTATATCTAGCATTTTAAAACAGTTTGCTTTTAATATACCACAAAGTATACTTTATTTGTTCTTGACAACATTGCAGAAAACAAAGCCTAGGTTTTTAAAACTGTCTAACCAATATGATGAATGTCAGTCACTTAAAAAAAGCCCACTGTAGCATAAACACATACTGTATACAGCTTTTATTCAGAATTAGAATAATTGAATCAATGACAGTGATTTGCCAGGATGTCAAATCTCTCCATCATATCCTGTCACTACCAGTTTATTTTTTGTGATCGGAATCAAAAAGACAACTATTTTGTCACCTGCTATTTCATTAGTACTAAAAATCAGGTTTCTTCTATTTTTTTAGAACGTCTGGTTTATTTTTTTTCACTTCTTTTAATTCGAAAGACACAAATTCTTCCCCATTTTCTTTTCAAAATAAAGTTTAGAATTGATCTGTCAGTTAAAATTAAAGGGCTTTTATATTAAGCAAAGGGACTTTTAAAATTTAAAGCAACTTCAAAAAATCAATTTAGTCCATAGATAATAAATATGCAGATACTCCACAAAAGCTTTGCTATGTCCTTTGAAAGCATTATGAACAATCTGAATGAACTCAAGTGAATATTTTAGTTGGGTTATTATTTTAATAAGTCTAACCTTTTTCTTACCATGTTGTGATTCATTTTATACAAACACGCAATGGAACAATTACATAGCATTTGACTCTGAAAAGGAAATGTGAGGTCATCAGATATGAAAATTGCTTGTCAAAAATACTTAATAGGTCATCGATTTACTACCCTCACTACCATGTTTATAACATTAACCGCCAATTACTAGTTAATATATGCTTTGCAAATAGATAAATACTATAAAACTTGAATATGCATATTGGAACTCATTTTAAATATAAAAGAAATTTTTCAAACTCAGTAAAAGTGCATTTCGAACAATAATAGTACCTGGGCTTTCCAAAAATCAGATCCAAGTGCTTTGTGGTTCTGATTCACTAGGCAGGCTTTGTAAAAATAAGCTACCGGAGAGGGATGTATATTTTTGTTTTCCTCTAATTAAAAACCCACCCTAAAAATGTATTTTCTTTCCTTCTGGAAACATCAATTTTCCAAATGCTAATAACTTACTAGATTAAAAAATATTGATCCTCAATAATGCTACTGTAGGTATACAAGCCGTCTTGATATATTATGAAATATACACTCCATTAACAGTTTTTTTCAATTATCAACTTGTCTCAAAGATATTTAAGTAACAATGCCAAGCAGTATTTGAACGTCCTCATATCTTATAAATGTTTCTAAAACTTCTAAACCCTCTATGGTATTCATTTCTTACGCTAGATTTGCCTTTCTTTAACATGAGGTAAATATTTTGACTGCTAGAGTCTGCTCAGGTGCTGGAGTTCTAAGACCTTCTGAATTTCTTTTCAGTAGCCACCAATTTCCACTTTTCTCTCCCATTTATTCTTTATTTCCACCTCCAGGATCTGCAAATACTAACACTAGACAAAATAAACCTACATCAAAAGGAAGCAACAGTCTGCAGTCAATTCCCTGTCTGTCTTTTCAAGAATCAGACACACAAATGCGCATACAAAGCGAAAGTGTTGGGGGGAAACCCTATTCATTTGTTTAAGCCCATTAGGAATGTCATTTCTAAAGCATCACGTTAATGCTTTCCAAAGGTAGTCACCATCAACACCACCAAATTTAAGCAATACTAACCGTAGGTACTTAGGGAGTATGAACTTTAAAACTGAACAGTGAAATCATTTAGAACCGGGGCAGGGGGGGCAATTTAATAAAAAATAGATGAGCTTTAGTCTTGAGGTACAGAAAAGGAAAAATTTGTGTTTGGCCTTGGTGAGTCAAATGTACAGAAAAGAAAACCCTTTCTTAAAAAAAGAAAAATTCTTGTTAACATTAGGGCCCAGAGCAAAAAGACATAAGCAGAAGGTGGACACCATCGTAAGATGATAAAAACTCACAAAACAAAACCAGATCTGAGAATAATACTGTATGATCGACTCTTGGGAAACCTAGCTATGATTTAAAATTAAAAAAAAAAAAAAAGGAGGCAGAAATGATGATGTTACATCAAGAAGCCAATTGCTTTCCACTTAGGAGGAGGCACAGCTTGGGGTGGGGGTGGGGAGGAGGTACGGATATTCTGGGAATTCATTACAGTCAAAAGCTTTTGTTTACTTGGAGTAATTAGAATGTCTCTTACTCTGATATTCAGCTCGAATTCTGTTCACCTGGTCTCCCTAAGTCAGGCAAATCTGGAGAAAAATCATAGGCTGTGAAGTCTTGCAGTTCTACGGAGGACACCACAAAGAGATGGCCACCATCCCGGAAGATAGCATCAAAGTATCCCTGAAGAGTTCCCATTCATAAATATATAAATAGTCCTATAATAAATAAATAAACAAAACATGATTTCAAGAATGAGGTAAAGGCCACCTCTGGGCACTGCTTCCACGCAGTGTCTGCCATGCTGTACCCGGGGGTGTGCTTGGAGCTCCATTCAAAAGGACCGCTCATCTCCCTAGGGTGAGGGCAGAAGACAAGGCAGCCATCCCATCTTGCTGGACCAGAGGCTTCTGCAGATGAGCGGCCGCTTCTTCAGATCAAACCAGGCTTCTGAGCCACTGCGCCCTAGCAAGCCTGACCCTCAGAGGACACGCGTACGTGCCCAAGTGCTCACTCGCTCCTCCGTGCTCACAACACTCCCCTGCTCCCGTCCCCAGCTCCTGTACCCACATGCCACACCCGGTTCGCCAAAGTCCCTGCTCTCTGCACAACAGAGCCGAGGGCCAGGACTGGCTGCCTGACCCTGGCCCAAATCATAGCCAGTTGGAAACCGTCCCTCCTTGCAGGGAAGAAGTGAGCCAGCCAGCAGCTGCCGCACACACGCGCGCGTGCACACACACACACACACACACACAGCCCTCCTTTCGCAGTTCCCTGGGCATATGTCCCTCAGGGAATGCAGGCTGCAAAATGTCAGGAGGTAGAAATATCTGCACAGGCAACTGTCCCAGCCATGCATACGTGTGCACGCTTCACTGCAGAAGTGGGCACTGGGGCAGTGCAGGCTGCCAATGAAACACACTACAAGCACATATACAAAAACTGTAGTCAACGTGTCCCTAAACGTGCAACAACTCTGATGGAGTAAAATTATTAATATACAGCATGCCAGAAAGATGAATCACAATTATCTGTTCACAAGTAATTCTTTAACTAGAACATAGCAGATGTTAAACTAGGAAGATATTTTTTTTTTTTTGCCTTTTGTCATTTTATGGCCGCACCCGCAGCATGTGGAGGTTCCCAGGCTAGGGGTCTAATCGGAGCTGTGGCCACTGGCCTGCGCCGCAGCCACAGCAACGCAGGATCCGAGCCACGTCTGCAACCTACACCACAGCTCACGGCAACGCCGGATCATTAACCCACTGAGCAAGGGCAGGGATCGAACCCGCAACCTCATGGTTCCTAGTCGGATTCGTTAACCACTGCGCCACAACAGGAACTCCAGAAAGATATTTTTTAAAGCCTCCAACTGATTTCTCTATTTCTGACCATTTGCCTTTGGGGAGTAAAAACAAAACAAAAAAAAAAGAGCAGAGTACAAGATTCAGTGGAGGTGTGTCTTTGTCCCCAGAAGTTTTTGCCTGTGCAAGCATTTAATTTAGACAGCCAGACGCCCAGCCTTTGACTGAAGTTTACAGAAGAAAACTCATCCATATTGACTTATAAGTTCCACAGAATAGACAGAAATAAAAAGTCTCAGACAGGCCTTTTTCATCCAACAAAGGCTTATTTTTTTTCCATCCTTTGCTTGGGCTCAAGCACTCCTGCCCTGCATGCCACCACTTTAAACATGATCAGATCTGTGCTTCATTGCAAATAACAACTGACCAACAATGGGCCCTGCTTCATAGATTTGGGAATGTTTGGCTTAAGCTGCCAATGACTGAGGCCTTTAACTCCCACCGGCCAGTCACAGTCCGCTTTGTTGTTGTCTGTTGATGTGTCTGTGCTCATTATTCCATGACATGCAACATCCCCCCCTCCACCCTCCAACCATCCACAACCGCACAGAAAGCGAGATTCAAATGGGAACAGCTGTAGTGGTTCAATGGGAAATGATGCCTCTTGTGCAAAGGGGAGGGAGACAGAAAAGGGAGAGAAAGGCAACAGCTTTCAGGGAATCTCGTATAAGAAATCTACTTTTGAATATACTTCAGTGAAATCGCTGTTGAAACAGGCTGACAATGGAAATCTGCCCAGATTGAAAACGCCAGCCCTAATTCAAAAGACAATTCCTAGTTAGTAGCTTGTTGCATTTTTTAAATATATCTAGACTTTGAGCTTTTGATTAAGTGGCTAACTGGGAAAGGTTACCATTTTGTATGTGTCATTGTGGGTATAAATGGGCACAGACCTACACAGAGCTTTAAGTGGAATTTTTTTGCAATTTGTGATAAGACCTATTTCTTTAAGGATAATCAGAATTTAAAATAAATTATGTATGAAAGTAACCATTGGTTTAGAATGTTAAACAAAACTTGTAACACCACACTATAAGGTTAAAAAGAAAATAGTATAATAAAGGAAATACAAAGGCTTTGGCATGGTTTTTTACAATCAACAATGGTTAATTTTGATATGTAGTTGTGAACAACTTCAAAACACTTAAGTTTAAAACTCTTGCAAGCACTTTTAATTGATTAGGAATGAATTCTAGATGCACAAAATGATCGGACTGTGAACAGTAATACAACTATATCTAAGAACAATTAACTTTTGCTGGCCAAAAAAGAAACTTATGATTGCATGAAAATGTGTATAAAACATCTATAGCGTATTCTTGTCAAATATAAATGAAATTAACTTTATTATAGAAATCATTCTGAGGATTTCTAGGGAAGACAAATACTTACATTTTGACATAAAACAAATTGGATTATATCGAAGACACACTCTACCTTTTAGCTATCAACTTCTTTCTTCCTTGAATTTATAGCTTACCCTTTTTTTTGCACATAAACTTCATCTGTTAACAACCTTTGGAAAACCCACAGATATTTCTTACATAAATCTAGTGCATGTTGTTCCAGGTTTAATTATATGCAAAGGAATGATACAAACTTGGAACATCAGTCCATAAACTATGAACAGATGGGTAGAAGTATTCGATATATCTTGATAAAACTCTTAAATTCATGGCAAAGCTTGTTGATCATGAATTTCCTTTGTTTTGTTTTGTTTTGTTTTTAACAACTTCATGACCAACAGGGATCAAACATCCATCCAGTCTACGTTGTTCTTTTTTCATCATAACATACAAATGCCCATTTACAAATAATACACCAAAATGAATAAAAGTTTGGATACCAAAATGAAGATTTGTTCCAACTGATATAGCGCCTTCTGTATACAAAGGTCCTTGTTTCAAGTCCATTCCCCAGTGGTACAACACAGGACACAATTGCAGAACTGAAGTGCTTCTAATAGCCATTTTTCTTTCCTTCCTGAACGCCCAACTGTTGTGTCCACATAGTCACTGTCTGAGTTAACACAATATATCCTTTCTTTTTGTTTTTTTGATTGTTTTTGTTTCTGTTTTTTTACTGTAATCTTGGCCAATATTGAGACATATCAGGTTCACTTCCAGGAACTTGAACTGGAACTGACACACCAGGGGAAATGAGTCCTAGAAGTGGATGAAAGAAATAGCCATGTAGATATTCCCTTTGAGAGACAGGCATGGAGTATGAATTTATAAGATTAAAAAAAAAAATCTCTAGTACTTTCTAACATTTCAACTGTAGTTTTTTAATTTTCTGAAGTCCTACAAAGAAAATCAGCACCTTCAGAAACCAGATAATGTGTTGACACACACCTATTAAATCCCAAGTCCCGCGACGATCCCCTCCCCCCAAAAAAAGCAATTCTATTTGTTCATTGTGTGGAACTTCAGCAACAAAACTATCCTGGAAAACCAAAGCTGTAGTTCTTCAGTTGCAACAAAAGGCACAGAAAAGCCAGGTGGAAACAGAGAAGTCTTCCAACAAGCTCAGGGGGCCTTCACCATTGAGCTTTGGCTAATATAATAATCTCTCCTCAAAAAGTTACATTTTTGGGCCTTGTCTTCACACACAACTTCTGTGACCAAAATTCAGGACAAACAACTTTTGTCAAGTTACTACTTAGCTTGACTGAATTTCCCTTTTCGATGAGTTTTCCCCAGAAAAGCAAACAACAGAGCGTTAAACACACTATCACATGAGGCCAGGAGGTTCCTTTTAGGTAAACTTTGAGAGGAGGGAGATCACCTGGCAAAGGAAGCTCCAAGGCCACCTCTGCGCAGCCCGCGGAGAGCGGCGGCTCACCTGTGGAAGTGGTGCCCGAGGTGCCCATCGGCTGACTGTTCATGTGTGTCTGCATGTGCGGGGGCGTGTACGTATCGTAACTCCGCCCGTTCACCGAAGGGCTGGTGGGCAGCATGCAGGAGTACGAGGAGGTCTGGCTGGGGACTGGGGGCTGGGAGGAGAGAGGCAAACCTGCGGTTACTGAGAGACACGGCCACAGCCACATCCCCAGGCTCCGTCCTCCCCGGGAACCCTGCCAACAAGGCTGATCATTAAAGATGCTCTCAAGGAAAACATCGGAATTCCATGGGATAACTCTAAGATCGCGCCTCCAACCAGGCCTTCCATCGGCTGCTACTAAAGTTGTCTACGCACCTCTTTAAAGCACCAGAACTTCAGATACTGTCCAACCAGACAGTTGACATTATCCATAAATAAATAAGATTTCTGTCCGTTTTCATCTTGGACCTCTGCTGGCATCTTTAGAGAAGCTATATGAGGACTTGCATAAACACATATCCCCACCCTGCATGTCCAATTTAGGAATCCAGTGACACTCTCCTCAAACCCCGAATCTCAAGCTTTGAGGCAGAGAACAGCAGGAGGAGCCCTCTGTAAAGTTTAGTTTGGGGACCGTGAAAGCTTTCCTTTCACGGTCGGACTCATGGGTGTGAACATTGTTAAAGAGGCAGATCACAAATGACCTCAGGTTAAAGAAGTAGAAGTGTCAGTAAACTGAGCCCCATCCTGAGAATTAGCTGTGACTTTCTTACAGACCTGAAAACTGAGATGGGGTTTCACCCACAAAATTGTGTTGCTACCTTCTAAGTGTTTGGAATTGTGGTACTGAAAAGATAAACCTTTATCCTAACTAAAATAAGAAATACGTAGAGCTAAAACAAAACCCCTCGTGGAGCTATGCTGGGGCAGCAAGCCTGGGATGAATTAAAGAAGCATAATGTTGGGAACAAGGAAGATGAGAGAACTGTTCTGCCGCGCAAACTGCAGAAATGTTCATCGTTCCGAGATCCACTTCCTCAGAGAGCACAACTCGTTAGAGAAGGTTCGGAACAGGACACCACCCTTTGCAAAATGGTTGAAATTTTTCATCAACAGGATAAACTGACAGAAGAGTCCTCACCCCACTCCAGAGTTCATAAGGTAACTTTCTCTGAACAGTAGAATCACTGATATTTTGATTTTCTTTATGCCTTATGAACGTATATGTGAATGATATAGTTGTATAATTTCTAAAAGTCAGTGTTTGAAATAAATTGACCCACACCAGTCTATGTGTGGAAACAACCCTAAGAGAATAGCAGCATCTACTTAATGGTTTCTAATTGTTTTCTCATATACACATTTATTATCTTTGTAGAAACCTAGACATTGCTACAACCTACAAACTGAACACACTCGGTGGCCTTATTAAAGTCAGAGGATGACCGCTAACATCAGGTTCAAAGAGACAAGCAGGCCTTCAGGGCCCTGCCAGAATTTCAACTTGCATTTGTTTCTAATTCCAGAAATCACTTCCTTGAGGCAACCTTAACTTCTGGAAAATTCCAAGGCAGTTGTAGCAACACCAACTAATGTGCTGTTAATCCCTTCATTTACATAAATTGCTCTATGGCCAATAATACCCAGATGCAATAAAAATAGACATGTGAATAACTCCTCTGAAGTTGCTTATCTAGCTACTCCTCTATTAGTCTAAAGACTGTGAAACATTTATTTTGGTGTGATTGGGATTAGAAATCCAGCAAAAGACATTAAGCAGAGAATAAACGATCTGTGTAACCGCAGATCTAACTCCATCAGGGGCTCACGCTGGCCAGTCTCACACTATCTGGCATCTCTAAGTGCCGCACAAACAGGAGTCCTGGGGAAGGCACTGCAGAAGGCCCACCATAAGACCAAGGCTTTTTCCTCATCAAGAATCCCCTCCAAAAGAAAAAAAAAAGAATCCCCTCCAGTTCCCAAGTTCTTCTATCATAAAGGGTTAAGCTAGTGCAGGCCCAGCACATGGAGGGGCCAGTAAATATTTCAGATGGAACTGAGAATAGGGGCACGTTGTTATACCAAGTAAAGAGCGTGAACCCTTCCAGGCAGCTAGAAATGCCTCAAACTCGTCACACAATTCATGGCAAAGGTGCACTAAATTTCTAGCAAATACTTTCTATTCCTTTTTTTAAAACTCTATTTTCTTGGTGTAAAATATATAAAGAAAACGCGCCTTTCCTCTGTTAAGTTGTATCACACTATGCAAATGTAAATCCCATTTCTGATCCTTTTCTTCTTCCTCACTAGAGTCTCACAGACATCCTAAATAATGCCCAAAATGCACAGAAAGAGTATATATTTATAAAACATTAATATAAACCCAACTCTGGGGTATTATAATCCCTCACTATCTAATAATTTGCCAGCATTATTGTCAATTTCTGGTTCAAGTTTCACTGGTTCCCAAAATCTGTCCCATTCTCACCCAACATCATCAAGCTTCCATTCTCTATGAGCAAAAGGCAGATCAGCCTGACTGAACATCAGGCTGTTTCATCTATTAAAGGCATGAGTCAATCAATTAATCGATCGACTAAACGGCTAGATTGACCGTCTGCATCTCAGACTTGACTGGTCAAGCCCGTTACTGTATCAAGAAAGACTCCCAAGGGTACGCACAGAGCCAGGAAGGTCTGCAGACCCCAACCCCTTCCTCACTGCTTCTCCCAGGGGCCCGTTAAACAGACAGCCATGGGCCTCACTTACTTGCATAGGCAGGTTATTAGCCATGGTGAAGCTGGGCATGGGCGGCAGCGCACTGTATGTATTTGTGAGGGCTGTGTCCGTTCGGCCCAACATGGAACCAGAGGTGAAGGAGGAAACTGCAGGGAGAAGGACACACAGACAGTCATGCTGTGTCAGAGCCAAGGACAAACACGTTGAAACACATGTATTGGTAATATTAGTATTTCGAATTACCAGGCGTGGTGGGTTGTGGGATTGGCTGGTAGACACTGGTACTGAAACTACTGCTGATAGGGATGTGACTAGGTGTGTTGCTGGCCTGTCTTCTCTGATTCCTCAGCTTCTCTTCTCTTCTCCATTTGGCCCTTCGATTAGAAAACCAGACCTGGAAAGCAGCGGGAACAGGTTAGCCCCATGCCCGCTCCCAGCTCCACCCCACCCCTCACAGGGCCACTATCCTCTGCCCCCAGCCCCCAGTGGTAGTAAAATATTTAGCAAATTGAATCTATTGTTGCTATTTATATAAACAAATGGTGTCCTTAGAAGCACCTTAGAAAAGGCAAATGGCATGAATTACAAAGCATCAACACACGGTCCCTGGGTACCTGTATTCTCGCTTCAGGTAGATCTATTTTGGCTGCTAGTCTTTCTCGGGCAAACACATCTGGATAATGGGTTCTCTCAAACTCTGAAAGAGTAAGTTGCATTTTCTATGCTGTGCCAGAACTACACAAAACGTGTCAACCAAACCCTGGATGGAGTTGGTTCCCGCCTCCCCACTTCTGTCACTTCCAAACAATTCCCTTTAAAACGCTACTACTATTAGCATTAGATGAACTATCCCACCAGAACCAAGTTCTATTTTCTCTGGAATGACATTCATTCAAGGTCTCTTCTATGGCCTGTATTAGCCAAATCATCATTTTTTTTTTATGAGAAGTCAGACTTTTCATCTTTGAATTACTGATACATGAAAAGAAGAAAGAACACACACACACACACACACACACACACACACTGAAAAGATGCCCAGAAAAAAAAAAAAAAGACAGAAAGAAAAAAGAAACCTTTTCAGGCCTCTGTGCAAAGGCCCCGGCTAAATTTAGCTCTTTGTACTGAAGATGTGGCATTTACTTTGATTTACTGCTTCTCTACTTTGAAAAACTCCATCACCTTTCTCCAGGGCCTCAATTTGCTCTTGGGTAAAGGATGTTCTATTTCTTTGCAGCTTCCGCTTCAGCTGAAGTCGCATTTGGGCCTCATCTGAGTCTTCTCCATTGGAACTGATGGAGTTGGTATTCTCCCCCCCTCCTTCCTGTTGCTGGCAGCCATCTGGAACAAAAAGAACAGGACAGGAAGAGAAATTTGGAATAACTTGGAGCCTCCAAAATGCGCCTCATATAGCCATAAACTCTAAGAGCAGTTTATTCCGAGTCTCACCAAAACATTCCCAAGGCAACTGCCGGCCTTCTTTTAATAAAAGACGTTAGTGCCATTTGTTACCTGAGCACCATTTTCTTTCTTTCTATTTTTATCAAGATGAGATGGTCTAATTTAGATACATATAGAGTGGCACTTCTTTAAGTGACAAAACAAGGGCTAAAGTTTCCACTGAAAATAATCTTTCATAACTAACCTCAACTCTCCAAATGCCTCCCCCATTTTCCTTTCCTTGGAGAATTTATTTACCTGTGGCTGTGTTGGGAAAATAGAAGAGTAATGTTCAAGATTTCGGCTGATCTATAATCAGTAATTCCTAGCTAATCAATTAGATGTTGATAGGTTTGTAGAAAATGCTATTAAGAAACCAAACCAAGCTTGTAATCTTTAAAAAAAATATTTATCTAGTTTTTATTTGAATTCTGCACAGTCAATTTCATTTTAAAGGTTGTGAATTTAGAAGTGCTCGCATTGTTCTGCAGTTTTATTCAACTATTGTATGAGTGCGCTTTGCCTTGACACCTATTACGAGCACAGCTGTAATTATATCATCACCAAGAACAGGCTATAATTGCTGAAAATGGAATTTTATATTTAGATAAAAGGACTGTCCATTCTTTGTAATGTGTTGCACCAGAGAAAAGTAAGATTTCTTTTAAATTTTTAACGTGTAATTTTAAAAAAGAAATAGGAGAGAGTTCACTAACTAGCTAAATATGCTATGTTGCAGCTGAATCCTTGGCATATCATTTAAGTGGTACATTTTTAATTAGGGCATTTCCACCACTTTTAATGTAATTTCTATCATTAAACAGGGGAAAGTTTGATGGTTTCCCCTTGCTACTTGGAGGGCAAGATGTGTACTTGGGCTAGCTGTCTCCTCTTGCACCTTGTTATCGAGGCCACAGCCTTCCTGAAGGGAAGGACCCAGCTCTGGCTGGGCCTCCTGGGCCACTGCCTGCTGAGTCCTGAGTCTTGGGTCCTGAGCCCGCCCCCCCGGGGGGGGGGGATACCAACAGGGGCAGCCCCCTCCCATCTTGGAAACCTGGGCTGGGGGAGGGGTCTCCAGGGGCGCCTTGGTGGGAATCGACTTGGCCAGGAATATCATTTATAACCAGGAGACAATAGGCAGCGCCATCAAAGAGTTCAGGGAATTGTGACAGGATCTAGTGGGATCTTTTCAGGAACTTTGAAATGTTTTAAAACCCCAACTTTCTCCCCCATTTAAACAGGCGGATTCGTCGGCACTGGCCACCATATGGGCCCTTGGAGATCTATTGAGATGACCACCAACACTTGAATAGCGAGGGGCTGCTTTTCAGCGCCGCACAATGCCCCGCGAGTAAGGGAAACTATTAAACTCCTGGGGCAGGAGCGTTGGCAAACTTTCGTGGGCAGAATTTTGAGGCCACAATGAGAGCGGACAACAAAAGGATTCTCTTGAGGCGTGCAGCGGGCCACATTGTGTTACAAGAAGCCCAGTCAACAGACTTTTCAGTGAAGTGTGTTAACCCTTCTGCTCTGCTATCATTAATCACTGTCCGGAGAGCAGTCGCCTCAATGCTATTTAGGGCGCTTGGCTGGGGGGCGGGAGGGGCGGTGGAAGAGGACCTGAGAGCATGGGGGGGAGTGAAGGGGACAGGCAGGGAGGGTGGAGACCAGGGTCAGGGGGTGGGGGAGGGAGTGGGGGGACTAGGGGAGGGGTCGAGTATAGAAGGATGGAGGAAGAAAGAGGGCTCCAAAGAGACAGGCCAGAAAGGTATAAGGAGAAGAGAAAAGAATGCTAAGAGGAAAAAGAGATAAGGGGATCGAAGGAGAGAGGGGTTGAGAAAGAGAAAAAGGGAGATAAAGGAGAGAGAGAGACTATTAGCTAATGGGCCCCGGCTCTACTCTGGGTGTCTTGCTCTTCATCAGAAAAGTGGGGGCCGGGATGTGGGGGGGGGGGCTACTTAGCCAAGGGGGAGCCGCTCATTCACGTGTGCAGGCACCAGTGTCGGTGCTAATTTACTGCCCCAAGTTTCCGGGTGACTTTTCAAAGTGTTTTTCAGGGAATGAAATGAAGAGCCCCTTTTATGTTCGGCTTCCACCAACGAGGAAGACTTTAGGAATCGACCTTTTGGGCCAACTAGAAAGGCCCATCAGTTATTGCTTTTGGAAAGCACAAACAAAAACCTGCCATCCTGCGGCGTTTTAGGGAGGGGAGTGCTGAGGAGAACACAATCCCATCTCACCGGGGTGGTCACTCACGCCTTCCAGGAGGCCCCACCCCAGTCCTTTTTCTGGCACATTCGACCTGGACAATTAAACAAAGCTATCCGGGTCTGCCTCAGAGGACCCCGCAGAGAGCATTCACTGTTCCAGTTTGCTTCACTGACATTTTCCTAATTTTAAAACATGGATATTTGAGCACACTCTCCCTCTCTCCCTCCCACCACGAACATCTCCCTCTCTCCCTCTCCCTCTCCCTCTCCCTCTCGCCAACTCTGCTCAAGCCTAGCGCTGCCTGGAGAACTGACGTTTAAGGGGAGGAAGTCAACAAGGATGAGGAGAGCTCATTTTTGAACCTCTTTGGAGAAAACAAACAAATGGCAGTAGCTTTAGAGGCCACTCAGCAGAAACCAGAGGCTGCAGGATCCTTCTAAGACCCTGGTGGAGCGAGCGTGCACCACTGAAAGTTGGTTTGCTACTTTCAAAGTGGCAACTGTTCCCAGCCAGGCAGTACTGCCGCTGGAGAGGTCACTCTTAGACTGGGCGGACAACCCCTCACCCGCCCCTGCGCTCCTTTTTTTTTTTTTTTTTTTTTTTTTTCTTTAGTGGATTTACCTTCTACTCTTAAAGCTTTTAGCAAAATAAAACTAGGAGCTGGATCTCGAATTCCCCACATGATAAACCTAAGTGGCAGACAATTAAGATATCTTCTTTAAAAGGCGACCCCTCGGAGCGCAAAGAAGGGGCCTTCAATGGGCGCCGTCCACCTTCCAGCCTAATCCGTGAGAAGGCGAGTGAAAGCGCCTCCCATTATCCCAGCCCCAGGACCATCTGACGCTAGGGATAGGATTTGTTTCCTGGAAGAAGGAGAAGAGAGAGAGAGAAAAAAAAAAAGACGCTGGGAAATAAAATCATTCCTTAGTTTCTTAGTGTCTGAATCAGTGAGGCGGAAAACAAGCAAGAAAAGATAGCAACCCGGTTGCGGCACCTTTTCAGCTCTGGAGCGCGGATCAAAACATTGTAGCATCTGTTGAAAAAGAGACTGACTAAATCCTATAGAGGGCTTGGGTATTACGGGGGGCGGGGGGAGGAGGAGATAAGAAAAAAGTGTCTCCGTGATCCCTAAAACCACCAAATCGCTGGAGAATTGGGGCTGGATAGAGTTGTCTCGTTGTCAGCCCACGTCGTCACAATTTTATTCGCCGCAGCGTGGCGTTGATCAGATGGAAACCATATTTGTCTCCCTCTGAGACCTAACCTCGCCTTATGCTTTCGGAGTAATGGACTCTTTAAAACCCCAAACCGGCTTCCTGGGCCGGGAAAGAGGGCAAGGGACGGAGGGGAGCCTTCTTAGTGCCGAAACGTCTGAGGATTCCCGGCCAGGCCACCCGCGCCCCGCGAGCCCCCACGCTCCGGGACTCCGAGCTCAGCTGGCGCAGCGGGGGGCGGCGGGCGGAGCCGGGGGACCGAGCCTGGGAGTGGGGTTTCTGCTGGGCGGGCGGAAGGGGAATTCACAGTTGCTGAGCCAGAACGCTCTAGCAACTCGGCGCCTGAAAGTTCAAAGCTCCTAAGCTAGCGCCACCTCCCGCCCCAACCATCACCGCCGGGGCCTCGCAGTCAGGATCTCGCTTCTCGCCCACACGCTCCCCGGGACGAGAAAACCCGCCCCAGTCCGGGCGCCACCTCTGGTGGCAGCGGAGGGGATGGCAATGCTCTAAGAGCGCAGCAAACCAGAACCCTCGCACCCAGAGCTCAGCCCTCCCAGTGCCGGCCTCTGTGCCCCGCGCTCCCCCAAGACCTCTCGGACCTGCCAGCCAGACTCGCTCGGGAGCAGTCGCAGGGGCCACAGATTGGGAGGGAGGTCGGCGGGGAGTGCGGTTCGCGTGTCACCAGGATGTGTTTTGTGTGCGCACGTGGGAACCCCATAGTTTCAGAGGTCAGGTGAGGGTAAGGCAGTCTCTCCCTCGACCTCACAGAGGCCAGAGCGGGCCGCAGCCCGCAGCCTGGGCAGAGGCAGCGCCTCCTCGGGGGCAGCCCGCGGCACCCTGCATCCCGGGAGGCGGTGGTTCGGCGGATCCCGCGAGCAGGCGGGCGAATCGCCCAGGGGAGCCTGGCCCCGCGCGTCGGGAGGCCTCGGCCGGCCGAGCGGCTGAGCTGGGAAACACGGAGCCAGCGCTTTGCTCCCTATCTTCCCAGTGTCCGTCCTATATTGTTTTCTGCTCTTAAAACTGACATGTCTAATTGGCAATTGGTGCCGAATCGTGTCCAGAGGTCTCTTGTGGAACATTTCTACAGCTGTCTCCTTCAACTAGACGCTTATTCATGTCGCCTTAATGAGAAACAAAACGTTCTCTAATGAGCAATTACAGAGCGACAGGATTGTTCCCATAACAAATTCTTGCGAGTGACAGAAGCATCCTTTGTACCAGATATTTCGCATACTGTTACCGATTTTCCCTTCTCTAGCCCGGCTCCGTGGAGGCGCGGGGCACCCAGAGCGGGTCCGAGAGCGCACGGACGCCGGGTCAGCGTCCCGCACCGCAGCCCCTGGCCGGGAGCCCCCAGGCTTCGTCGTGCTCCGGGGAGTGAGACGCCACGTCCCATTATCCCGTATATTATCTCCTTGTCACGAGGACAACAAATACCGATTAATCTTCGGAGTAAACTGTTTCCTATTCTTGACCAAGCTACCTCATGTGTGTAGGGGAGGGGAGAGCCAACTGACCCGACCCCACCCCCATCTGCTCCTCTTCCTCCATCACCTCTTACAGATTGATTGGTCCTGTCTTTCCTCCCAGCCCGAGTCCCTCCTGCACCCCAAGGTCCAGCTCACAGTATCCTCACCCTACCCTTCTAAGCAGTCGCCACCCACAGAGATAAGGACTGACTTCTGCCACCCCCGACGGCCCAGAGGAGCAGAAGGGGGGCTGGAGAGGAGAGGGTAGGGTTGTTTTAGGTGGGAGACCACCAAGGAGAGGCAATGCCCCATCTTCACTTCGACCCTGCAACATCACTGCTCACCCTTTCATATGCACAGTACTCATAGAACATAATTTGTCAATTACAGCAAAAAACAAAATGATACAATTGTGTTTACCCTGCACTCTGACAGTGTGTTAACTTGTCACACTTCTACAGCAAGGGGGCTCTCTGTGCATTTTAATGGCAAATTTGAATAGGACAACATGCAGCTAGCTTGTACACACATGTACATACTCCTGCTCATAACACACACTTGAGTACACACCCACACACACCGGCCACTTCATACTACTCCTAACATATACAACCTTCCAGTTCCCATGCCAACCAGATAATTCAACCTATACCACCTCCATGCAGTGCTGGTCACTGTGTCCCAAGCCTTTGAAGAGTCTCGCTCTCCATTACATTCTCCAAGCACAAAAGCCCAGAGAGGGAAAAGGTCGGGGAGAAGAGGATGGCAAGAGGCTGCATATATGGAGAGTTTGAGGATGGGTGTTTGGGTTTTTACCTTGAGTAGGTTGCCCTGGCACCGACGTCCCCGGATACCAACCGGGGCGGGTGCCCCAGCTTCCGGTCTGCCCGTTCAACATCCTTAGTTTATCATACATGCCGTCTGCGCCCATCTGTTGCTTTTCGCTAGCCAGGTTGCGAAGAACTCTGTTTATTGACGACACCTGCAAATCAAACCAAAATCAAACCAAATGGTAGCGTCTTCTGAAGACACAGTTGTCCTATCTTTAGTTCCCATCTCAGCACGCCCATCCCTTAAAGAATGATCCTTAATACATTTTAAAAAACAACAACAACAACAACAAAGAAAAAGAACAACTTCCAGCCATCCTGGGACAGCGGCTGAATTTGCAGAAACATCATGGAAAGAATGCTAGCCATCACTTTAGGCAGGGAAACTGAGTTGGGTAGAGAGTTGGAAGGCTGGGGAGGGAGGGGTCCTTCACTGTGGTCATGTCTCTGGTGACCTAACTCACACGGTTGCTTTGTTTTGGTAAAGATCTCCCCACAAAATATTGAGACTTGGCTTAGAGCTTTCTTTCGTTTTGTTTTATAATGGACAGAACTGGATGTCTGAAGCCTGAAGGAAGGTTCAAGCAGGTAGATTTGGAGGAAGCCCAAAATCTGTTTTTTCATTTTCATTTTTCTTCTAGATTCAAGTGCCTTTCCTTGGGTGCCTCTGCCCTCTCCTTGGCTGCATGCAAATGAGATGAATAACCCCCTACACTTGACTCCCATTTTTTTTTTCCAGAAGGTCAAAAAAGGTCAGGGCACTCCTCTCAAAGACCCCCAGGTACAGAAGAGACAGACAGACAAGGAGCAGGGAGGAGGAGACAGAGAAAGACGAAGGCAGGGAGGAGAGCAGAGGGAGGAGACGAAAGAGCTGGTAAAGAGGAAAAAGAGTGCAGCTGAGGGCAGGGAGGGGGAATGTTCTCAGTGAACTTACACTTGGTATGTTATCGTTGGTACAGACCCCCTCGGACAGTAATCTGTCTCGGATTTCCCAAGCAAAGATGGACGGGCACTCCCGCTTATACTGGGCTATTTTGCTTACAACTTCTGGAGTCGCTACTCTCGGTTTACTACCACCGATTGCCCTGGGTCTGATGGAGCCAGTCTCGTAATACCTGCCCAGAATTTTACTCACACATCCGTTGGACACCTGCATAGGGGAAGTGGACAGAAAACCACATTATTAATAATTTCAAGACAAAAATAAAATTGTTTAAGTATGCATTAAACAATGACAAGCTTACGTTTTGATTGTCCAGCACTTGGACTTTTGCATCTGCATGGGTCTATAACACAAAAATATACCTTCAATGGTACGAGAACTTACTATAGAGAGCTTTTTTTTTCTTAAAATTACATTTGTAGCCCTAAAAACTACAAATATGATGATACTTTCAAACAGTTTGAACTAAAAAAAAAACTAATGTGAAAGTTTTAAAAACTGTCTTTGTAAATAAACACTGCCTGAAGATGCATCAAAACGAAGTCAGATGAATTGTTTTGTGCTGACCTTGCTTAAAGGGGTGTTATGTTTTAAGGAGCGAAGCGAAAAATTAAACTGAATTTTTAGTTATCTGTCCTTTAAAAATATGCCCAATTGAGTACATAGGAGTTAGGGAGGAAGGTAGCTAGCATTTGTCTTTTAAAATCAATATAGCTTCTTCATGAATATGAAGAAATCATACAAATAGCTTGAACTCTGAGGTAAGCGTGGGGAGGGAGAGGGGAATGAAATTATGCAGGTTGATACCAATCATTTTATTTTAGTTCATAAACTGTTAGCACAATGAATGCTTTTACTAAATGAAAAGAGAAAGTTGTTGTTGTTTTAATACACACACAGAATTTTTTTTTTTTCCTTAAGCAGATGAATTATGTGACTGACCCAGGTTGAAAGAGATTGGGAAGCATGGTGGAAGGAAAGGGGAAAGCGGAGGGCAGGGGAGTGGGGTGGGGACCGGAGTGGGGTGAGGGGGGGGTCCGTAATTAGCAGCATTTACAGTAAGAAATGAAGAGAGGGCGTTGAGAGTGGAGGGCCGCGGGGGCGGCAAGTGGGGCGGCGCCGGGAGGATCACCTGCAGAATTCGGGAAATGTCGCACGGCCGGGCCCCGCTGTGAGCTAGTTCTACGATCTTCTGCCGGGTGGAGTCCGGCAGTGGCCGCCCGTTGACAAAGACACCACCGAGCTGATTCACTCCGCTGTGACCTGAGGAAAGGGAGAGCAGAGCAGCGGAGAAGAGAGGAGAGGAAGGGGAGTGAAGGAGGGAGGAGGAAGAAAAGGAAGAAGAAGATGATGGACAAAGAGAAGAAAGAGGAAGGAAGGAAGGAAGGAAGGAAGGAAGGAAGGAAGGAAGGAAGGGGAAGAAGAGGAAGAAGAAGGGGAGGAGGAGGAGGAAGAAGACAGAATAGGAAGAAGAAAGAAGAGGAAGGAGAAAAGACAACCACAATGCATCCTCAGCTCCCTGCCAACCCAGGCCAACCTCAGTGATCAGGTCCTTGCTATCGATCAAAAATGACAACAGGACCTCACAGCCATGTGGGGCATCAGGCAGCCCAACCCCAACACAGCCTAGCTCCTGCCCAGCAGACCACAGAGGCACTGCGCAGACATGGCAATGAGCGAGCGAGGACACGCGCACCTCGCTACCGCCTTCACTCCAGCAGAGCTCCCAGCCCACGACTGCCCTCCAGAAACACCCTAGCCAGCCTATGAGCCCGTAAGGTGTAAATAATCGGCTCAGAAATATCCTTCCAAAGATCCCTTCGAGTGTCAAGGCAAACTGGGGGTCCTACAGAACCCACACTGAATCTCCAGGGTCTCTGCATTGTTAAAACTGTGATAGGAAACTCTATAGCTCTTCAGTGCTCCCTCGGACACTAGAGTCCAGAAACATTTGCTGTCACACTCAAAATTCTGGCGAAGACACCACACAAGCACCAGAATTTAAAAAAAAAAAAAAAGCTAGAAAAAGAAAGTAAAGTAGAAAAGAATCAGAACAGCATGTATGTTGCTAGTGAACCCCAACCTGGGTTTCATCACCTCCACGGCAGCCTCAAAAGTCAGAGCCCCAGATCGGCTCCAAGCACAGAGTAGCCTGGTTGCTGCAGTGGGGCAGAGATCTGGGAGTCTGTTCACACCAGCCACAGCTCGCTTCCCCTGCTAGACTTGGCCCTCCCCATAGCCAAGGACGGATATTAGCAAAAATCAAAAAGTGAGAAGCAAAGGAAAAGACCACACCACAGTGTCCCCATCCCTCCTTTACCCTGTCTCGCACAACCTCACCCCGTTGTCTAATCTTAGAGAACAGGGAGAGCGAGTTAGCACCCCTCTGTAGCCCCCTCCCCAGAAACCACAGGCTCACAAATAAAGCCAAGTGCCAATTTCCACTTCCTTAAAAATCTCCAACCTGCAGCCCCGACTCTAGAGAGCAGCCCTTCCAGGAGAAGATGTGGCTCCCCGCTCAGCTCTCCTCTCCTCTCCTCTCCTCTCCTCTCCTCTCCTCGGAGCCTCTGATAAATTGACTCCAGGAGCCTGAGCTTCTTAGCAATAAATAAGCTCCAAATATAGAAGAGGGGGGAAAATATGATGAGCCTCTCTGACATTTGTCTTTAAAATAAAACTAGCTGCACGTCAAGTTTGAGCTTAATTTCTGGAAATAGGCGGAAGTCGCTCCGGATCATGCATGGAAGGCTAATTGAAAAGATCAGTCGGGGCGCTTGTGGCAGCCTTGTCACTTTGTGACAGTGCTCCGCTCCGGGAAATTGCATCGTCACGACAAACGGGACCGTGATAAAACGACCCTTTCCGTCCCTATTTGTAGATCACTCAGACGAGATTGAACTGTACTCGTTTCCCCTTGGAGGGGAGCCGCGTTTTCAGGGTAGCCGAAGGCCTGGAGGGGAGGGGGGGCCGTGACTGAGGGGGGGTGCTGGAGCCTCAACTCGATGAGAAGTGACAAGCGTTTGGGGGATCTAGGCTCCGGCCGGGCCCAGCGCGAGCAGGGACATCGCGGGGACACCGCTTCTCCAACAGAGCAAGGCCTAGTTCGCGCTTCCGGTTTCTCCTGAAGTCCCTTTATTCGCTTGCATTGCCTCGAAACACGCTTCTACTATTCCAGCCATGAAGCCTCCCCTTTGAGCAAAGGGAGCCTTCCGAGAAAAAGAAAGGCTGTCCCAAAGAAAAAATCCGAGAAAGACTTTCCAAACTTGACGCGCAGCCTGGGCGATTCCCAGTCTAGGAATGCCAAAGGCGTGAGAGGCCGCCCAATCCTAGACCTCCCTCCTTCTCCCCATTTGCAAAAAATAGCGTGCCCGCCACCTCCACAACGACCGGCGGCGGGTGCTCGCCCAGGGCCAGGTCTCCTCTGCCAGCAACGAAATGGCAGTGAGGAAGCGCAGCTCGAAGTTCCCCTTCAGAGGTTAAGCCTCAATCATTGTGTCCCTTCCCCAGGGACGGCTCACGCTCTCGCCCAGTGGCGATGATTATGCGCCTAGAATTCGACCGCGAAGCATCTAATAGGAAAACATATGGTGTCAATTTGGATGCTCTGCGCCTCGCGCACACCCGGGAGCGAGCGGCACAAAGCCCTGCAGGCCGGCCCGCGACCCCGCGCCCCTCGGGGCCCGCCAGCCAGGCCGCAGCGGTAAACGCTCAGCGCCGCGCGCCGGGGCCCGCCCGCCCGCAAGCCTGCTGCCGGGGACCCTGAGCTGCAGGGGGAGAACCCAGCAGCCGGGAAGGGTGGACAGAAGCCTAAGGCCCACCAAGGAGAGTTCCTACCGGGCCAAGTCCCAGGGTTCTGACAGGTTCTGCACAACTAATCCGCCTTAAAGTGCACCATTCTTGCGCTCTCTCCGGCGTTTGGCACCCATCAGCCGCGAAAGCACCCGGGGGGGGAGGCGAGCGGTTCCAGGACCGAGGGATCAGACGCTAGGGACCTTCTGCAGTCTGCAGTTCCGCGAGGGAAGGTTGCTAGAGGCCTTAAGCCTTTCCGCGCTCCTTACAGCTGAGCCTTAAACTGTCCAGACTCTGCACCTCAACACGGACGCCTAGGTTTGCTGGCTCTCCAGATTTCTGGGCCTGGGCTCCAGACTGGCCAACCCACACACCAGCACCCAGGAACCGAGCAGGAAAGTGGGCTGGGGCCCAAGGGACCTGGGCGGAGGGAGGACGGGAGTCACAGAGCCGAGGGATCAAAAGTACTGCGGACCTGGACCCACCAGGACCCACACAGTTGCAGATGTCTGGTCAGGGCTTCTCCCAGCTCCTTGGCTCAACCCCCACTCTCTGCCCAGACCCAGTAAACCTGCCCTCACCAGCACCCTGTAACAGTCCCATGGCTGGAACGTGCCACCCCCACCCCACCAGAGGCCTGGGTGCCCCCAATCCCTTGCCTTCCAGGCCCCCAGCTGGGGTGGGGAGGGGAGGAGCTGCCCGGAGAGCGACTGGGGAGGAGAGGGGAGCAGAGCCCCCCACCCCAGCCCGCTTGTGGAGACGTTCAGTCTTGGTTAAGCCCAAAGGGGCCTCCTTCTCTCTCAAGGGGCAGAAGCCTCCGCCCCGCCCTGTTGGGCCCAGCCCCTCTCTCTGGGGTCAGAGCCCGGGCAGGGGCAGGGAGGGGGGGTATGAGTTACAGGATTTGGAGGGGATGGGGTTTCTCTACTGCAGCTTTGCAAACTCTTGCGGGTTGTGCTGAAGGGCCCAGCCCCTATCCTTCCAGGAGGGAGAACAGCAGAGCAAACGCCCTCTCTCCCGGGTTGCGGGGCTTGGAGCCGGGCACAAGTGCCTCTGTTCCCCTTGCCTCCTCCCTCGCACTGAGCGGCCTGGCCGGCTAGGACAGGGAGGACCTCTGCGACCTCCTCTGACCCGAGAGTCCATGCCTCCCCAGCCCAAAGTCCAAGACCAGAGGCACTTACTGTTCTGCATACTGGCGCTGGCTGGGGGCCGAGGGATCCCGCGAGGCTCGAATATAGGGCTCTGTTAGCAAGAATATAGACATTAATCCTAGGCCCTTGCCAGGTAGGTCTAACTTTTCCACAGAGGATGACCTGAACCCAGGACAGGAGAGAGCCCCTTCTTTTAAGAAAATGAGCCACTCAATCACTTGAGGTGACCTGAGGGTCATCCGGTTGCCCTCCAGTACATGCAAAATCTACCCTTTGGACTGCAAATGCTCCAACATCCCCAATCTGTTCTCCCCAAATCTCTTAGTAGTTAACCCTTGAATCAGGAAAACCGATGATCTGATTTTGAATTTTTCCCATCTGAACAATGAAACTCTTTCAGATTTTGGAACCCAAAGCAGCCAAAGGAGAACTTGCCTGAAATCTGGGAGGTCTGTCCACTCTCACAAAAAAAGGCCTCACACATCTGCGCACCCCTAGTTAAAGTCTTCCCCCTAAGAGAAAACAGAAGGAGAGAAAGGTATGTCAAACTGCGGCTCAAAAGCATAGGCCCATGGACTCTCTGACCCACATTCTCAGAAAGAAAAAAAAATGCATCTAGGGCTCAAATTGCCATGAAACCCTAAATCCCAGAGTTGCATCCACCTTTCTGCAGTCTGTCCTGCAGAAGTCCCACCATTTGGGGCTGGCTTGGGAGATGTGGAGAACCTGACAAGTTGAGACCCCATTTTGCAAAAATATATTAAAAAAAAAAAAAGAAACACAGGAAAAGGAAAAGGGAGAACAAGAGAAACAGTAGGGTAATGAGTAGAGGTAATGAATATAGCTGGGGGCGAGGAAAGGCTTAATACCTCAAGTTTAGAAGGAAGGGGAACCTCAGAACTTCAGGGTGCCTGAAGGCGCAGGTTGAGGCCAACTGGGAGGGTTTCACAGCTGTTACTTGCTCCTTCCTCAAGAATTTCACCACCCCAGTTGCCCCCCAAGCCTCCCAGAACCCGACTCTCTGGTTACCCCGATATCCTGCACTTTCCCCCTCAAAGCGTCCCAGTCAGGCCCCCTCTCCACCCACTTCCCAGCCTTTCTGGGACTTTGAAAGTGGCGAGCTCAACTCCCCCCCCCACCTCACTTATTGTGATTAACTTCTCTTTTGGTGTTTAGATCGTCCCCCTTTTACTGTACTGTGACACATGCTGTCTATCTCGCCTCACTGCTTTAAAAAGTACTAACAGGAGGGGGTGAGCGTGGTCGACAAAGCCTACAGACAGCACGAACAATGGCTTCTCTTCTCCAGCTCTCCCCAAACCCAAAGAGCAAAACCGAGTCTCCCTAACCAGCAACACAGCCTCCAACCAAAGCTACCAACAATCCAACGCACCAACTCACAAAGGGAACAGAGGGACACTTCTCGCTTTGTAAGTCCTGACCCAGTGCTGGTCGCACAAGGCTACCGCCTCCTCCACCAAGCCCTCCCTGCCTTCCCCTAAGAAGAAGAAGGTTCTGGGGTGGGGAAGAAAATAGAAAAGTAATTTCTTGTTATAAATATCTGGAGGTAATTGTGTTACTGGTGTGAGTTGTTAGGGGCTGTAAAAAGATACAACGGCACCGTGGGGTGCTCAATTGGGAAGAGAGAGTTACAATAAAGAACCCATTCAAAAGGTTTGCAAAAAAAAAAAAAAAAAAGACAGGAGAGAGAGGTAAAATAATTAAAGCATAATTTCTCCCTGTTTAAAAAAAAACTAAAATAGTCATTCTTTTTTCCTGTTTTGCCTATTATGATTATTAATTCTGCCCACCTGCAAGCAAAGAATTCCAAGAAACACATTTTTCCTCTTCAAGGCTATTCATGGTCTAATTTATTAACTAGCTGGGAGCCAGCTTAAATCCACAAAAATAAACTTAAGAGGAGGGTTTTTCCCCAGCTTCCCAAGGCAGCTTTGTAAATATTGGTGGCGACAGAGGGCTACCGAGTCACCCCTAGCAGGGTTGGCTCCCGAGGCCTCCCTCCTGTTTCTCAGGCACCAAGACCACAGTCACATCCAAGACAGGCAGAAACCCCAACTCTGCACAGCAAGCTCCCCCCGCCCCAGTGGGATTCTGAAACTGCAGACGGTGGCGGGCGGGGAGAAGGGGAGCGGAGTGCCCCTAGAATGGTAAAACTTCCTAAACCCATACTGTAACCCACACAGTACCACAACCAAATGCCCCCGTCCCGGCGCGAACATTCTTGGAGCCATTTTAAAAATTCGCAGGCTGATTCCAGAGAGGCCTAGCCGATTAATTTTCGAAGCAGCTGGGAAGGTGGAAGCATTTCAAATTCCGGTTCTGCTCCTTTCTCACCCCCTCTCAACTAAGAAGCTATCTAATTACTTAAGTAATCGTTAACCCTTCGTGCAAAAGCAACCTGGGAAGCCAGGCACCCGACACCCGGAAGCAGTCGCGCGCCGGGGAGGCTAGACCCCCTCCCCTCACCAGCAGCCGAGACCCCCCCACCCCCCAGCTCGGCTCCGGGCCTCCGATGGCAGCAGCCAGTTCAGAGACCCACGCTAGAAAAGAAGGAGTCTCCAGACACCTCAGAGTCTCCCAGCCTTGGTCCACTAGGCCACTGGACCGCTGCCTCCCTATCCCTGACCCAATCCTCAGCTTATAATGCTGTTGTTGTTTTAATTACTTAATTTTCAAAATTCATCTCCAAACTTCTTAGCTGGAGTAAAGGGGAGAGCTGGCTTTCCTTCCTCCCGGCCCCAGCCAAAGAGTAATTACCAATTAAGATGACAAAGTTTTACTCTCTAGGGCCAAATAAGATAACAACTAATCAAATTGCCTTCAGATGTTTGCAAAGGTCATCAGCTATAAAAAAATGTAATGTCAGCAGTAACAACTATTATTTCTCCTCCGTAAAGGCGCCAGGCTTTCAAGCTCTTTGCCTTTCATTTCATTTTCTGCTCCCTTCCCCTCCTCAAATCTCCCCAAGTTCGAGTTAAACATCCAATACGGCTTAGGGAGCTTTGGATCATATGAGGAAAAAAAGAATCCATGGTTCACTTTGTTTTTAAACTTTCTAGAAATCACTCATGACTGGAGTGCCGGGTTTTAGCACTCAAAAAAGAAAGCATTTCCACTTGAAATTCAACTCCGTTTTCCCCAATTACATTTGCTAAAATTCAGGGCTATTATGGTGCAGGGAGACTGAGAAAATCTGCCCAAGGATAGGGGGAACAACTTTATGAACTTTGAAAAGACACTTTTCCTCCTGGGGTCTTAGAATCGAACGGCTCTCAAATTACTCAGACTAATTAGCTGGGAAAGGATGTGATCAGACGAAGGGGAAAGCCAATGCTTTCATATTGATTTTTCTAAAGGCCTCACAAAGAAAAAAAAAAGGAGCTTTGAGTTAAAAAAAAATTCCGCCTTTCCACCACCTCGAAACTTGTTGGAACGGCAACACCGGGTGTAGCTTTGTCAGAGGAAGACAAGGAAAAATACCCACCAAGCGCTGGGGGCCCGAGGAGAGGGAGGACCCCAGCTTTCGCAGGGCGAGGGCGAAGGTTGGGGGAAGCCTGGGGAGTAGAGAGTTTTCAAGTTCCGAGCTCTGCGCTCAAGTTGGGGGCCCGAGCCTGGGGGCTTGGTGGAAGCTGACAATCCTCCGGCTCGGCTCTGACCTCCCTCGGAGCGCGCGTTCGACCGCCTCGGCCTGGAGGCTTCCATCCCGGCTCACGCTCCCTCGCTCTTTCTCTCCGCCTCGGGCGTGGGGCTGCGGTGCCAAGTGACTGCTCAGGCTGGCGGCGGGCGCGGTGGCCCTCGGCGCTCGAGCGCCAGCGGAGTCCTCGGAGCCAGGGCGAGAGCCGCACAAAGCCGGAGAGCGGGCGGCAGCGCGGCGAGCCGGCTCCCTCGGCGCTCCCTCGGCGCGCCGCTCTCTGCGCGCTCGCAGGGCCCGCGGCTGGACAAAGCGGCCGGCGACCGCCGGTCTCTGCAGCCGTTCCCCCGCCTGCGGCACCGCAGAGCCTCTTCGTCCTCTCCGGTCGCTCAGGAGCATTTGGCGACGCTGTGGCGGGGAGCCGCGGCGGCTGCGGAGCACGGAGCCTCGGTTCTTCCTGCGAGTTCAACCCGCGTTGGCGTTGGGGCTGAGCCGGCCGCCCGCCCCGAGCCCCACGCCGCTCCCGCTCGCCGGCCGTCGCCCTCCGACGCGGGCTTTCGCTGGAAGTAGAAAGTTTGGGCTCCTGCGTGGAAACTTCTCCGGCCCAACTCTCCCGGCGTAGCAGTGGGGGAGGGGACCGGCGAGAGGGAGGAAGGAAGGGGGGAGGAAGGGGGAGACCTGTCTGAATATTGCAATAAAAATGAAGCGAGAAGAAAGAAGCGGACTCACCTTTATGAGGCATCCTCTCTCGTCAAAGCTCCTGTCAAGAGTTTTGTTTGGCTGGGTTTGGGTTTTTTTTGCTGTTGTTGCTTAAAGACCACAAAGGTTTGAAGTGACGGTGTTTTAAAGGAGTTGCTGGCCAGAGTTTTCTCCACGGACGCTGCTGGTTTGGTGTGTGAGAGCAATTCTCAGATCTCTGGGAAGGAGACAGAGATTGACAATAAAATGGGCTGTCAGCGGCTGGAGAGTGAGAGATAAAGAGTGTGGGTGAGGGAAGTGGCTGTAGCCAGCACACCTATGCTGATTGGTGATGGCTCAAGTGTGTTAATGTGTGTGTGCCGGCGCCCGGCCTCGCCTCCACCGCTCCTCACTGGCCCATTAGCGAAGCCTGACCTCTGTCATCATCCTCCAGCAAAACACTTCCTCCTGCGCCTGAACCAGAGCGGGAAATGAGGCCGAGCCACGGTTCGCTTTTCAAACCCACTAATCACTCCGCAACATGCAAATGCACGGATCGCTCCCACACAAAATATTGCTTTATGCAAAGCAGCGCCGGGGCCTCGCGCCAGCCGATTGGATGCTCCCTCTCCCCGCCTGGTGCAATTGGTCCGTTTGTTTGAATATGAATACACTTGTTTTCGGCCCCGCCGGTGGGTCCCGGCCGCTCTCCCCGGCGCAGGGCCCCCGTGACTGGGCTCTGGGGCTGGCGCTCGAGACGCCTCTACGCTCGGAGCGCTCCGGGAATCAGAGCGGCCGGCACTGTGGCCTCGAACTTGAGGGGTTGAGTGAAGGCCGTTGTGCTGGGGGTCGCGCCCCCCACCTCCCCTAAGCTGGGCAACGGACTCCCAGCTGATGGAGGGAGCAAGTTTCCTCGGCTCTGCGCGGCCCTTTCTTGGCAACTCCAATGCAGCAAGGCCTGCTGCCCCGCCTCCTCCTGCCCCCCCTTCCGCCCCTACCCCATCTCCGTCTGGGAGCTGGGACGCGGAGCACAGCAGCGGCCGCGCCCTAACCCACCTGGCCGCCGGGATGGAGAAGAGAAAAAGGGGCGTGAGGGTCACTGAGTCCGGGCAACCACACTCTCGCCAAGGCCGAGATGAAGCTCAGGCCGAGAGGAGGCCGCCAAGCTGGGAACTCAGCGAGGCTGGACGGCCTGCCCAGTACAGGCCTCTCGGGCCTGCCCATTTCCCCCACCCTCTCTCCTCTGGCCCTTTCTTCTGTTCTTTCTCCTTTGGGAAAGCGCGGTGCGCAGTGGAGCGGAGGCACAGCCGCAGCTGGAGAGGCCCGAGCAAACACGCCACTTACTTTGTGTACAGAGGGTTCTTGTGAAAAGCCCTGAAGAGTCCTCACCAAACACTCACCAACTTCTCCCACGTGCCATTTGTTGACTAAGTGCGGCTGCTTTTCCAGGCGCCCGAGAGGAGGGGACGCGAGGGGGAGATGGGGGGGTGGAGGAGGCCCGGAGTGGAGTGAGACGACCAATGCTGGGAGAGAGGGAGAGAGAGAGAGAGAGAGAGGAGAGAGAGAGAGAGAGAGAGAGAGAGAGAGAGAGAGAGAGAGAGGGAGAGAGTGTGTGTGTGTGTGTGTGCGCGCGCGCGCGCGCGCGCGCGTTTGAGCGCTTGCCAGCGATGTCGGTGTGTCAGCGTGTATCGCTGTGTGTCACCCGTTATCTTGTGTGGTGCGTGGGTCTCCCACCAGGATTCCCTCTCCTGGGTCTGCTCACTCCATGGAGGCAGCTCCCCTTCAGCTGTTGCCAGAAAACCGGGGAGGAAAGTAAGTAAATGGCTTTTCTCTTCTGACCACACACCAAAAGTCCATTTGTTGAATGCCGGACAATTAGGACACACCTCAGTACACTCCAAAGGCTCCCCTCAGCGCCCACAGTTTACGGTGACGGGAGGGAGCGGCTGCCTAGTCCTGCGAAGTGCCGAGCTCTCTGGAGCTTGCAGGCCGTGATGCAAGGAAAAGGAAAAGTTTGGGATGGGGGGGACACACCCCAGGACCCGGTAAAGGAGAATGGGATTGGAAGAGCTGAGGCAGGAATGCCACTGACTCCTCTGGATATGTGAAACGTGCTGAAGTCAGAGCTCATCAATAAAGTCTGTGCAACCTGAATTTCGCGCTGATCGGCTGCGGCCCCTGGGTGCTGAGACAGAGAGGATGATCGCTGCAGGCTGCCTTGAGCCGCGGGCCTGCTGTGGGTGTCACACTCTCCTCCTCAACCCAGACCCACTAATGCCGCGGCCAAGGAGTCTGGGAAGAGTTCGAGAGTGAGCGACGGCCTCTCCTGCCTGGGGCCAGGTTGAGAGTAGCACAGCCCGATCACCATTTCGGCCTGGGGTCTTTCCTCTGCCGACCCAGTGCCTCTCAACCAGCGCCTGGAGAAGACCCAAATCAAAAACGCTAAAGGGGGGTGGGCGGTAGCCCCGCTCTGCTGCCTCCAGTGCGAGAGACTTCGTAGGACCGCGACTTTCCGAGGATCCCAGGAAGTGGGGCAGCGGGCCCAGGTCCCAGACCAGCGAGAGCCTGCCTTCTTTTTCTCTCCCTTTTAACTTCTCAATCATTAAAGAAGCTCGAACTCAAGTCCACTGAGCCTAAGCGCGGAGGGTGGGGAAAGCTCAGAGACAGTCCGAACTCGAGGCGAATATCATTTTTACAACCTTTCAATTAGCAACCGAGTGGATTAGCACCTTCTTAAGCTTTGCCTCGGAAAGAAGCAGCCGTAATCTTATTGCTATTTCCCCTCAGGGCACTGGCTCTTTGAATCAACTCCTTCTCCCACCCCCCCAACCCCCACCTCACCTCGGAGAAAAGTTTTAACAACAAAAATCATAAGTGGCGAAACCCGGGAGTGAATGCCACTGACGTCATTGGGTGGGGGTGCGGGCTCTTGGAAACCCCTCTGCACAAACAAGAAACAAAAAAAAAGACTTGGCAGCTTCCAATATGTCAATATTTGCGGGGGTGGCGGGGAGCTCAGCCCGGAGGGAGGCAGAGTTTTCAAAGTTTAAGGAGAGCGGGGTGGGGAATGAGATTTCCTGTTCTCTCCGGGCTGGTCCCAAGGAGGGTAGGGGTGCCGTTCTACATCGCAGGTCACCTCGCGCTCTCTGCCGAGCACCTGTTCTGGGGACGACACGGCCTGTTGGGGGCCTGGAACCGAGGTGCAGCGCGCCAGGGCCAGAGGTGTGCGCAGAATTGAGACAATTCGCAGGTCGCCATTTTAATTGCCGCTTCCTACACCACCGAGGCCCACTTGCTGCCCTCCGGGGGGCGGGGGAAGGGATCGCGCCTAGTGTTTCTGTCTCGCTTTTTCCCGCCTCTCCCCAGGTCTCTCCCCCCACCCCGCCCCCTCCCCTTGGCGCCCGAGGAGGCCTCCTCTCCGGCCTCTTCCCGAAGGGGCTGCCGGGTCATCCCACCCGGTAGGAGGAGGCTGTCTTTGCCGAAGGAGTCACGCTGGGGGATCTCCTCTCGCCCAAGTGTGCGCAGAGCCTCTGGCCCGTATTGGTGCTTAAGTGCGAGATCGCGCAGCATCTCACCCCCAGCGGTCCTTGGCATTCGCCCGTGCCCACTCTCCAGATTTCCAGTCTGGAGGCGGCCTCTGGCGAGGCAAAGATCTGCCCAGCACTTGGGGGAATGTATGTTCGGGTCCCAGTTTCGGAACCAAGAATCTCCCTCTCGGTGTTGCGACACCTCTGAACTGCAGCTTTCCTCTGCCAAGCAGAGGCGCGGTTCTGGCTTGTTGGGAAAGGTGGGGATGAGTTTTTCATTGAAGAAAAGTCTCTGCAGACACCTGCGCCACTTTGCAGAGCCTCAAACGGCTCTCTCCCTGCAGGTCCTGGGAAGGTGGTTTCCCTGGATATCGGAGCTGAGGAAACGGGTCAAATGAGCACCAAAGGCAAAGGAGCCCACCTCTGCGGCCCGATTTGGTGTGCCCCCTCCCGGGGGACTTTCTCCCTCTTTTCTCCAGAAACCTGCGGGTTTCCAGCTCACTGGCAGCCTCGCTGAGCCTAGAGCGAGGGGAAGCCAAGGAGAGCCAGGAGCCGGCCGGTGGCGCCTCCAGGCTGCAGCCTGCTAGGCTGGGGTAAGCCGCGGTGCCCTGGATCTTCCTCGCCTCCTGCCAAATGGCAAATATGTCAGAGCACTCTCTGAGTTCGAGTCTCTTCCATTAGGTGGCAAGAGTCTCCTTTTCTCGCCCCTCCCACCCAAATACTAAAAAAAAAAAAAAATTGTCCAACTGTGTTTCTCAGCAAAGAGCTCCCTGCAGTCCAGTAGGTGGGACTCCCAAGCCTTTGCTGTCTGAGACCCTACATTCTGCAGTCCAGACAGAGACCAGGCTTTTAAAATTCTTGATGTGTAGGACGCTTGAAATCAGTGGAACTCCCTGATTTTTGCAAATATGTTTCCTAGGAAAGTTTGCTTTCTATTCGTCACCCAGGACAGTTCTCCATCTCTTTTCTCTGTAACCTTTGCCAACGAGATACAAGAGTCCAGATTCAAACGAAAAGCAAGCCAAGGCCGCCTCAGTCCCTTCTCCCTGGAAATCGCCTCTCTAAACAGCAGCCCCTTTTAAAGGCCAGGGACTGAGTCCTGCTGTTTGTTCTAGAGTGGAGTGGGGAACACTCGGGCTGGCAACTGGGGTTTTTTCTGGGGGATATGAGGCAGGGGAAGGAGTAGGGAGCAAATGGCATGGCTGGCTCGCTGGAGTAGCCAGGAAACCCGAGCTAAGCATATCCTGACTGGGCTTTTAAAGTGACATTGATTGGGACAAGCTGTTCTCCACCCCAGTAAGAGTTAATCTGCCTGTTAATCAAGGCACTGAGGGGCTCAATGCGAGTTTTATTAGCGATTGGAGAACAGAGGCGGCAGCGAGGGATCAAAAGCCGGGATCCCAGATATTTGTCAGTGCATTCTCCCCTCCCCCCAAAGCAGTTTCAATTAGAAAACAATTCGGCGCTTTTCATCACTTCTTAACTCAGAGTCATAGATGGTGACTTACAAACCTGGCTAGCAAGGAAAACCGATGCCCAGGGCCAGCCACCCGCGAGAGCGAGGGAGGTGTTGCGGGGTTGGCTCCGCGGAGTTCGGCCGGCAAGAGTTTAAGAATCCTCAGCCTGGGGCCCCGAAGCCTCAAACTCATTCTCCCCAAGAAGAAAGGGAATGATAAATAAAACAAATATCACCACCAACATCGACATGCATCCCTCCAGGCCAACTCCCCACTGCTCTGGCCGGGCTCCGGCGCAGGGTGGCGTTTGGCCCCCGCGCTCAGCAGCGGGGCGGGCCGGAAAGTTTGCGCAGCGAGAGGGACTCTCCTTCCGTCTCTTCCGCGCTGCCCCCTTCTGCCCCGGAGGGGCGTTAGATTCCCCTCGGTTTTCCTTTCAAATTCTAAAATAAAAAAAAATAAGGTACGCCCAGGCCCTGGGAAACTTTGAATTGTAATTCATTCAATAATCCAAGTTATATGAGGGGGTCTGAGAAAACCCCAAGCCAGCCGCATGTGCCCTTCGATCGAGTAAGGCAAGAGAGTGAGCAGGCGACAGAAGAGGTCCCCGGCTCGCCCTGGGCACAGGGCGAGGACTCTGGTCAGAGGTAATTATGTCACTGCATTTTCTCGCCGTGACAGCCGAATAAACACAATCTCCAATAAACATCTCTAATGAGGGAGGAGGCCCGAGGATGGCTGGGTTTGATTTATGACTGGAGGAGAAAGTCCACTTCCCACTGAGAAGCGGGAAACCTGCTCACCGCCCAGATCGGGAGAAAGGACCCCGCGGAGGAGAGGACCCAGGCCCAGGTAAGGCGCGCAGCCCGGTGGTCACTTCCCTCGTTTCCCTGCTTCCCGGACGAGGTGGGCAGGTTGTGGCCACCGCTCGGAGTTGGGCGGTGGTCCCAGCACCTGTCACAGGTGTCTGAGATACAAATGTCCCCCGAACGTGCCCTCAAGAGGTCTAAAGAGGGGGCGCTAGGAGCACGAGTGGGAGTCTGGGGCAAGCCAGGGCCTGACCTAGAGGCCTCCCTAGCCTCTCAGGCGGGTGCTTCCATGCCCTGCCTAAGCCTGTACTGGTGTCGCCGGCTGCCTGGGGCTGGACTCGCGAAACTTGACTGTTCCGCGGAACCACGAGTTAGTTTGGGGTCGTTTCTTCCCTGACCCATTTTGAACAAAGTTTTGGCTCCTGGTCTGGGTCGTCCGGAGGCAGGAGAGTGGCCGGGCGCTGCTTTCCCCGGCACTCAGAGGCCCGGCTCCCCTGGCGCCCACAAGCTTCCCACCAAGGCAGCGAACGCAGCGCCCGCGGTAACCCGAGCCCGCGTTCTAGCTCAGTGAGAATCGCTAATTATTAGGTCTTCCCAAGTGAAGCTCAAATCACACGCTGGGGGCTTTACACGCTGCCCAGCTCTGCAGGCTGCATTCTTTCGTCCTCCTCTCCTTTATGAGAAACGAACTCCCATCTCTTAGACTTTGTTTCGGTCCAAACATCTATGCTTTGCAACCGGCGGAAACTTTTGCTACACTTCGCCCGACCCGCGGCGGGGTTTCCACGCGCCCCAGGCGCAGCTGGGGACTTCTGCACGGGAGAATGTCCTTAACTGCTATTCGGGGGAGTTCCGGGTGCAGCTACATCCCACCCCTACCCCCTGCATTTCTCACGGTCGCCAGAGGATTTTGCAGACTGTAGCAGCAAAATCCTCTGTGAACCTCTCCCTAGCCCCCTCTCCTCCCACCTCAGCAGTCCACTCAGAAGACTGGAATATTTTGCCACTTTTGCAGAAAAACACGCTCAGCAAAGACAAGACATGCCCTCCTCGATCTTATCCCGCCCTCAGTAACTCCCCTCCATCTTTGTCTCCTTTTAAAAGAAAAATCAAGCCCCTGGGCTACTTGCGGCGGGCTTGGTTTGGGGACTCCCGTCGCGGGGAGCGGAGAGGAAGCGTGGGTCCCGAGCCGGGCCCGGGGCAGAGCCCGGGGGTTACCTGGGAGCGGAGGGCGGGTAGGCAGGTGAGCCTGGCGGCGCCGGTTCCCACACTTCTCACCGCCGCTCGGCAGGGGAAGTGGCAGATCTGACAGCCGCGTTCTACGCGAGGACCTGCCCCAGAGTTTAAATGTCAATGATAAGAAAAGAGGGTGCTTAGGCAGGAGCTAACTTTCCTTAATATCCATGCCAGCGCGGTCCTCATTGGCTGCCCGACCCGTGTGACGTCATGGCGGCCAGAGTTGGGTTCAGCTCGGCGCAGTCTAGCGCTCGAGCGGGGCGGGAGCCTCCCCTCCGCATCCCCGCTCCCTGTACAGCCACCGCGGTCCTGGACCAGGCCTTTGGCCGCCCACGCCCAATCCATCTTGGGCCACCGCGCCCTCCTTTAGGCCGCAAAGTCAACCTCAAGGAAACTAGTCCCGTTGAGTGCGCTCTTCCTCCTCTCCTGGCACGCGAGTCCCTGCCCCTAGGCTGACCAGCGGCCTTTCCGGGTGCCCACCCGATCCCCTCCTCAGATCCTCCGAGGAAATCACTTCATCAGAGGGACCGGAGGCGGCTCTGGGTTAAGAGAGAGCTTTGGCAGGAGTCTTCGTTTTCAGGAGGGGCTGGAGGAACGACGGTACCCTAACCTGGCCATCGCGCGCCTATAAGTCACCAGCTGGGCAAAGATGGGGGCTGGGGAGAGGACGGGCTATCACTTCCCCCAGGCTAAGCCAAAGTCCTGGCCAGACCCACTGGGTTCCCTGGAGGAGATCCTCAAACGACGCCCACCCAGGCTTCCCTCCGCCCCTAGGGCTGAAAGGCTCTAGTCAGGAAGAAAATGTAGGTGATTTTATTAATCTTTGACTTGGGGATTAACTGTTGTCTTTGTGTTCTAGAGAGGGAAAATAGGAAAGTCCCAGATTCTGAAGTCAAGATTCCCCATCTCGGGAGCCGGAGCTGAGGAAGCAACAGAAACTGGGGCAGGTTGGCAGGATACTGACCTGGTGGTCTGTGCTGCTTTTCCCCTCACAGGCTGTGGACTAGGACACTGCCTAGTGGAGCTGGCTATCTTGTTAAGGGGACCCACGTTGTCATTCTCCTGTCTCCCTCCCTCCTCCCAAACAGGGGAGGGGGCTTCTCTGTGTCCAATCCCTTCCTTTTCTGCCTCCCTCTGGGTCTCGAACTTGGAAGTGACAGAGGTCCGGCCCTCAGGGGCAGGGGGCGCCTTACAAAGTGGCGGCAGGGGAAGTGGTGGGGCGTGGAATCTCTCCTTTCCGCAGCTTGTGGGAGGCCTAGCCCTGGTAGACCCCATGTGTGTGTGTGTCTGTGTGTGTGTGTGTGCGCGCGCGTGCGCACGCGCGTGTGTGCCAAGCCGAGGAGGGGGACGCCTAGGCCGGAGGAGGGCCCCAGGGCCAGTTCCTGCGCTCACGACTTGGGTGGGGGCGGCGAAGGGAGAGTGGAGCACAGATGGCGTCCAGGCGCCCGGGGGCCGAGCGGTTCCCGCTCGCTGCCGCCCCCGGCACACCTGGATAGGTGTAGGACTTCGCAACCAGCCGGGAAGCGGCTCCAGGCAGTGCCTACCGCGTCCTCTGGGTCAGGCCAGCACCCTGCGGGACTTGATTTCTTTCTTCTTTTCTTGTTCACCTCGTCGAGGGTAGCGTGGAGATGGGAATGGAAACCTGTTGGTAAAGGTCTTAAGCGGCGTGTTTTTTACTTATTTACAAACGTTCTCTACACTCCTCCTCATCCCAATCCCCTGGTCTTCCCGTTTCGGGGGCGAGGAGCATCCATCCTCCCCACCGGCCGTTCTAATCAGGGCCAGGACCTTACCGTGGTGCTGTCTCCCCAGCCCATTCTGGCTGGAGAGTGGCGCTCAGGGAGGAGTTTGCTCGGGTTTCTCTGCTGCCATCGCCGGCCTTGAGTGACCTAGTTTCTTGGTAAGCGCCTAGCTCACCTCCAGGGTCTGGTGCAGCCCCCAGCCACAGACCTCTCGAGGTCTCCCCCCGCTCCACGGTCTGCCTCAGAGTTTGGACTTAATGTAGGCCCCAGGCCTGAGTAGGCCTTCGGAGCTCCCTAGTTTCGGTCCGCAGATCGCTCCCCACCCGCCCCCCTCTGTCCGGACCAGAGGCCGCCGGGAAGCCTGCTCAGAGCTTGTTAGGAGTCCTGGCCATTAAATGTGCGCGGATCCCTGCAACCCAGCAGGGTGCTCGAAAGCGACGCTGGAAACGCCACGGCCGCCGCCTTCTTATCTGCTTGTCAATAAAGGGCGCGCTCGGGCCCGGCGGGAGCATCGGGCGGTGGAGGCGAGGCCGGACTAGGCCCTTCCGAGCTCCCGGCCAACGCACAAGCCGCTCTCCATTTGCCCCGGGCACTGAAGGCAGGGTGGGAGGAAGCCGGCGCTGGGGTGGCCGCTGGGGAGAATGCAAGTTGAGCCTCTGCGTCAGCTCGGTACCCGGGTTAGCTTGTGACCCGGGGATACTCTGGAGATCCTCCCGGAGCCTGAGAGCTGGGGCTGCCCTTCAAGCCACCACTGGCCTTGTGGGCAGTTCAGCCCGGCACAGCCCCTCGGAGCGCCCAGTCTGTGAGGCCCAGCCCTTGACCTGGGCAGAGGCAGACTCTGTAGGCCGCGGCGGCCAGCAGCGCCCAGAGAAGGACCCCATGGGCTGCGGGCCGTCATCGAAGACTGTCGGTCAGGGGGTGTGGAGTGCAACGTGAGGCTGCCCGCAGGTGGGGTGTAAGGGGCCAGAAACGGGAAAGGAACCCCTTTCCTTCTAGGATCCCCCCCTCCCCACCTCAGGCTAGCCCAGACTGAAATTCTCGGACACCCAGGACGGTCCCAAGCTCTGATTCTTCAGGGCTGCAGTGAGCGAGCTCAGTAGCCTTGGGGTCTTCAGGGATTCCCAGATCACCGCCTCCACCCCCCCATCCTGTGACTGCGGGGAAGCCCGGAGCTTCCCTTCCAGCGGAGGCGGGAGGAGGATGGGATTGAGGGGCCTGAGGCAGCCTGTAGAAGGGAGGTAGCCTGAGGAAGGGAGCGGGAGGAAGGCGCTGGCTTCCTTGGAAGGAGACTGGGAGAAAATGGTTTGAACTGTAGCTGAGATTTGCTGTTCTGGTCCAAGGTATGTTTCTCTCTCTCCCTCTCCCTCTCTCCTCTCTCCCCCTCTGTCTTCCTCCCTCCCTCTTTTAACTGCTTGATGCAAATAAAGCTGTGTCCAGATTGGTGGAGCCCCTCCTGCTGGATCTGTGCTACAGGGTGTGTGGGAAGTGAATATTTCTTTTTCCTGAGAATGGGTGAAAAGTAGAAATGGATTTTTCCACTTCGGTATTTTAATTTCATTTTGCTAAGTCTGGATGATAATGCACGCTGTTAACCTCTGTTTTTAATTATTATTCCTGGGTGGGTGCTAATTTATAAAAGGATTTAATAAAGCTTTTCCATATAAAAATTAACAGAGGGAGAGGGAAGTTGGACTAATTGAGGAAAAAAATACTCTGTATATTGTGCATCACGTTAAATAGCTGTACGGGCCAGAATTCCATATATTAGCTCAGGAATTGAATTCACTGGGTGGTTCATGTGGCTCTGGTTCTTGCTTCCCTCCCTCCCACTGCCTCCCCTTTAAATGGAAAACTTTTTAAACACGGTTTTCATCTTAACTAAAAACAAGAGGAATGTTTGTGAATCTGAGCGTCAAAGAGGGAAATAGTTAGCACAGATAATATTTGCCATCGTTTTACCCAGGTCTAAAAAACTGCACAATGACGTGATTATGTGCAATACTGTGCTTTCTCTGCTATTCAATTATTTTCCTGCTCCCATTCAAAGAGATACTTGGTTTCTTCTCTCTTCTGTTTCTCAGCCATTCAATTATTTTTCCTGCTCTCATTCAAAGAAATACTTAGTTTCTTCTCTCTTTAGTGTGTTCTACGCCACCATAAAGTTTTCTTGGATGTTTGAGAAAAGTCTCCCAATCCTTCCCGTTTGCTTTCCTTCTAAGAAAATCGCTATTACAATCAATTTGAGAAAACTCTGCTTTTCTTTGCCTTTTTAAAACATTTTCGTGTTAAGTCAGTCTGTGGCACCATGTTTGATTTCTTTCTCTCCCTCGTCCGGGTGGAGACTGAGACATTAGCTGAATTCCCTGGGGGTGATTGGATGCAATTCGCTGAAAGTAGACAGGCACGTCCTGGATGTTAGAAATTCACTTTTTCTCAACGTGACAAGGCCGCCTTCGATCTACAATTGTATTTGAATGGGCAATGAGCGGAAAGATCTCTCATCATTAAGCCTGCTTCTACTTTAGCAAAATAACGAGAGCCTTCATTTGCACACAAATGCTCATAAAACTCAGATTCCCTGCAACTCTTTAATAAAAAGGGATGGCTGCGTAATTTAAACTGGAGGTGAGAAGGCGGAGGGGGGGAGGAGAGGAGAAAGATGGGGGTTTCAAAGGCATCTCCTCCCTTCCCCCAAAAGGTCCATGTGATCGAGTTGACTTTTTTTTACTTTAAATCTTAAATAAGATGTGAGTTGTAACAAGAGGATTGCCACTTACTCTGTGACCCTTATAATTGGATTAAATATAGACTGAGACGTACAAAAACACACCAAGATTGACACCTGCCAACTGGACTTCCTTATGATTGATTGTGATGCTTCGTGCTGGCAACAATAATGAAATAAATTGTACGGATAAAACAGCACATTTGTCATTTCCGTGCCATGAGTGAGGAAGTCAACGAGTTAGGCAAGCTGTTAGCTGACAGGCATGAGCGGGAGGGAAGCTAAAGAGATAAATAAGGATTCCAGGCATTGACAGGACAAATTATAACTTGTCACAACCTTTTTAAATTCAGAAGTTTTCAATTAACATATATATTGCTGTTACATATAAGATAAGGGGGCGCCGATGTAAACAACTTGGGATGCTCAGGGACTCCCCCCCACCAGGGCCCGAGCCTCTCTGGCTGCAATCATGATCACGAGTGAGCCCCGGAGGCACCCAAGGGTCCTGGGTGCCTAGCCAGTCTGCACACGCCACTGCTGGGCTGGGTAAGGTGGCTAAGGGTGTTTTGGGCTGAGGGGTGACCCCATCTATTGCTCAGACTCACAAATCATGGTTCCAGTATCCTTTCTTCACTGAAGCCGAACACCCAGCCCAAGGGAGAGTCTGGGCAAGGCCTGTGCCCAAGTCTGGCAGGACGGAGCCCTGACTGTAGGGAGTCAGAGGCAGAGGGCCGTGATAGCCCCACTTCACACTGCAAGGAAGTCTTGCCCTCAGGAAAGAATCTGAGCTCCTGGTCTTGGAGTATCAGCAAAAGCCACATTCTGGGGCCAGGCCTAGGCCCTCGGACCTTGGTGTGGCCCGAGGGCGTTCCCTTGATCCGGACTCTTTCTTTAAATGCTCAGTTCCTAACCACCCTCGGGTACCAGCCACAAAACCAGTTCTTTTAGTCCAACCCAGGATGAGGGACTGCTTTTCCCTATTTATTCCTCAACTTTTGTACACAATTTAGGGGGCTCCTTGTTTGGCCTATGGATGGGGTGGGGTGGGGTGGGGTGGGGAAGGCCCCTGGGAGTCTGAGGCCATTCAAGTAGGGTTAGTGAGGTTCAGGAGGACAAAGCTCAGGAATTTCCAGGTGGGGCACCTACTCAAGGGAAGCCATGGGATTTCTGATGGAGTCTAGGGTCTGTGGCTGGAGAACAAGGTGGGTGAAGTTTGATGTGACTTTAACTGTGTAGAGGAGTGCAAACTTCTTAACAGTCTCCAGCCCAAAGGAGGCTGACATCTTAGTTTTAAAGGTCAGTCCTATCCAATCTGGAATCTGGACTCTACGGGTATCTCCCGGTGTCCCCGGTCCCTCTCTGCACCTATGTCCCAGCCTCTCACCAAACTCCAGTTGGAACTTTGGGAAGTTAGCTGCTGGAAGCCAGCGTCCCCAGGAACAGAACCTTTTGGTCTGGGTGAGAGACCAGGGTATAGAACAAGGCTTCATCCTCCCCCAGCCTCGGAACTCAAGGCCACTGGCAGCAGATCAGGTCAAGTTCCAGGAGGATGGGGAAGCCCAGCCTGGGAGGGCACCAAGCTTCTTCCCCAGGCGGCGGCCGTCTCCACCGCCCTGCACTCCGCTTCCGCCAGAGTCTTGCTGCGTGGCTTCTGGTGCTCCAAGCTCTCACCCTCATATTGGGGCAAGAGCAGCCTTGCTGCGGAGGCCACTACCTGTTATCCCAGACACTTTGAAAAATAGTGTCAACCCCAAGCTCCAGCGTCCTAGCCTCCTGGCATCTGCCACCAAATGAAAGCCCTGAATCTTTCCTAAGAAGGAGATGGAGAAGAAGAGGAGGGGGGAGAAGGGAGGCAAAAAAAAAAAAACAAGTTACAGGGAATTAGTTGGAAGCGGCCGCATTCCCCAGCGACCGCAGCCATTAACATTATAATCTCAAACACCATTTTTTTATGTAACGCTATTGTTGGTAAATCAACTCCTCAGGTCCTCTGAGACGCTGACCCCTAGCAATTCAGTGAAAGTGTAATTATCTCTCGAATCTTGGACAGATTTAAGAGATTACATTTCAACTAAATCTATATCAATGCTAATTCCCCCCCCTCCCCAGCCTGCAGGTGCTAGGCACGGGAAATGGCGTCAGGCCCCAGCAGAAAGCTTCACAAAGAGGAGAGGGCTTGCTGCGTACAGGGCCAAAAGAAATGAAGCCCCACATAAAATTACACCTATTTTTTTTCCCCCTACAAAACCTGGTTCTTATATAGCAAAGTTAAACAAAGCAGCTATGCTAAATTAGCGTTACATAAAGGCGAGTTTAATGCTCGGTTACAGTCAACTGGTGTATCTCTGATGGCTAATTGTCTATCAAAATTAAAGAGAAAAGAACAAATGATTCGTTATAAGAAGGTGTTAAAAGCTTCAACAAAAGGACATTTCACAAATATAATATCGGCAGCTCAGGGATTGCCCGCGGGGCTGTTCAGGCCCCAGCCCTGCGCAGCTATGAAAACTGGGGTGCGGGGTGCTATTTGCCTGGCAAGAGCTCATTTCCTCCCAAATGAGTATAATAAAAACCCGAGAGGCGATATTAGTGTAAAGATCAGGATTAGTCCTGATCGACGCGATGGACGTGGGCTTCAAAGGGGACCCCTACTCTCTCCGCCCGGGGCCAGGGACGGAGGGCGCTTTGTCATCACCCAAGGACATCACACCCAACTCGCCAGTGCCTCACGTTTAGGGACAAGAGAAAGCGAGCGCGGACTCGGGGTAGTTTCAACAAAGGAGAGCAGGTTCCGCGGGTCCTGGCTCTTCTCTGCCTTCTCCAGGCTGGAAGTAGATGGTACTGGGCTCCCTCCCGGATCTCGGAGGCGAGGGCACGTGCCTTTCTGACGCACGGTGCCGGCCTCCGGGGGCGCAGGTTGCTGCAGCCAGCCCACCCTCCTAGGCTGGGAAGGACACAGAATACAATAGGGTGGCCCCCTTCCCCAAGGCGACACCAGATCTAGAGCTCCAGGCATATTTGTTGTTCAAAGTTAATTAAACTTGAGAGCATCCAAAATGCGCGCCAGACGCACAGAGGCCAGTTCCGGACTTCGCGCTGTAGCCGGCCCGCAGCTCCGGAGAAGCGGCGAGGGCCGCCCGGGCTCGCTCACTCTGCCGGAGTCTCTGTAAGAGAATCTGAGGCTGGGGAATAAAAGCCGAAGCCAAATCAGGCAGCAAGAGCAACAAACCGTCTGGAAAATGGACCCACAGAGCCGCAAGAATCTACTTTTTTTTTTTTAAATCGTTGACAACTTGTGTCCTAAAGAAAGTGTATTGAAGATAACTGAAATGATTACAATTCATTGCTGTCTGACTTTGAATATGAACAGTCACATAACGACATCCCCGCCGTACAACAGTTTAATTTCCATTATCTGACTTCGGGATCCTAGCGCCAGCCGCCTGGGCAACGAGGCTTTAAATGCAGCAATCTTGGCTCCTGCCTGCATTATTCATTTAGGGGACGTTGGGGTGGGACAGGGGTGGAGAATGGGTTTATCCCCTCCTCCCCGCGAAACTTGTTCTGAAAATCCCAGGACTAGTGGACAACGAGGAGCCGACGGCGAAACAATCGCCGTCAAGGGGCCACTTTTGCCCGAAGGGGCTGCGGAAGATGACAAGGGTTGTTATCCCCTGGGATTCTAGGACCCGCAAAGGACAGGTTCCCCGACCCTAGTCCCGCTGGATCTAGGGAGGGCCTAGGCTGGGCCCCTCTCTGTAGGTTGCCCTCTCCGGGGCAGCTGCTTTTCCGTCTTCCTTTCCTCTTGCTTCCAGCCCTTGTGTCCTTTCCTTCTTTCAGCTTTTGAGTTCCCAGGCTCGCGTGCGGGGCCAGGAGGGATCGTCTCCGGGGTCTCCCTCTCGGATTTTGAAGTTCCTTCGGCCTTGAACTTGCCCCAGCTTTTTCCGAAGCCACCCACACCCCACGACCCCAGGAAAACAGCGGAGGAAGGCAGGGTTTCTTTGCACCGCAGGGACGCTGACGCTCACCTTGGGGCGCGGCCTTGGCCGAGCCTCTGGGCTAGAGCAGGGGAGAAGGGGTGGGCTGCGGACGAAGGCCTACGCAGTGCGCAAGCGCTGATTCGACCCGCCGCCCCCTCCCCAGGCGCGGGGTCCCGGGGACAGACCCTACGCCCCTCTCCGCGAAACAACCGCCTCTAAAAAAAGACCATCTGGTAATTGTCTTTCTTTAGATCTTCCCTTAATTATGCTTTTAATTAAAGATGGTTCAAGGCACCGGACCACATGAAGGGCAGTAATTACAAATTACATTACAAACCCGACAGATGTAGCGGGATCTGCTGGGAAAAAGGTACTGGAATAAAAATTTGACTAAACTTTGGGATAAATTAATCGGCGGCTTGGAGAACAGAAGCACGGTTCTGATTATGTAGGCTCCAGCCAGGATTTAAGTTTTGTGTCATGATTGTTTTCATATTTCTTTGACGTCTATTGATTTGGAGGCAGCTGCAAGCCTTTGTCACAGGAGAGAAGAGCAGTCACAATATATTAGCTTGATGGCATAACTCGAACCGGAGAGGCGAGGGGAGCCGGAGTGACGGGGGCGCACGTGACCCCGCCCGGGGCCTCGTGGCCCAACCCTTACATTAACTTGTTCTAACAGGAATAATGGAGTATTACTACTAATGCTTGGTCAGAGGTGCTTTTCCGTCCAGAACGTGGAGCGGCAGGAGTGGCGCGGCGGAGGCCGGGCAGGCCTGGGTGTCTCCGCGCACCACCCTCGCCGGCCAGGCGCAGCCCCGCGGCGGATGAGCCTAGGCCGGGTTCCGCGGCGGCTTCCGATTTTGCTTCTGGGCTCCCAGCTCCGCGCCCACGTCGAGGGGCGCCGGTTTGGAGAAGTTTCGCGGCCCCTGGGCTTGGCCCGGAGGCACCAGGCCAGGTCCCCGTCTCCGCCTCTCTTGGGGGCCTCCTGCAGGAGGCGTCGGGGCAGGAAGACCCGGGGCCGGGGAAGGCGACCGCCAAGCGGGTGCTCAGCCTGACCTGGCGTGCGCGGCCGCCCGCTCGCTCGCCCGCCGCGGGCTAGGAGCGTACGGAAGCGTGACGCAGATTGTTGGGAACAGAAGGGAGGGAGCTGGGTTATTTCCTTCGCTAATCATCGCCCCCTCCTGCTCCTTTCACCACCCGCACCCCGTGCCCGCCACTGCCCAGCCTCGAACGCGCTTCCAGGCCAGAGTGTGACTCACTTTGAGCCAGTGGCTGCACTTTATGGAAAAAATATACGTGCCCATCAATCACCCATTCACTGCGCTGGTGCAGTGCCTGGGGGAGCACGCACGGACAATTAAACACGCGCACTTTCGGCTATTACTCATTCGCTTTCAGAAATTGATAAACCTTAATTTTGACGCAGAATTCTACTAATGCACCTTACCAAGACTAAAGTGCACGGGAAAGGTGTGTTATCCATGCCTGATTTAAACGAAGAGAACAGGACTGGCGTTGGAGAAGACCCAGCGGCCTGACACCTTTTCACGCTGCGGGGGGAAGGAAAGTTTTTCTTTTGATTCGTCCTCTCACTATGTTCTCTTTTCCTTGGCGTTACAGTTTCTGAGAGGAATGTAAATATTTTGACTAGACCTCTGCAGGGGCCTTTTAAACACCAGGCACAATCATCTGTGGAATACTGTAGTTCATAGTTTCAAACTTGGATGTTGAGAGTCTCCCTTGCGGAGGAAACCCACAGAACTAATGGCGACCTTTTAACTCCCTACTTGTATAGTGAAATGAAGAACGCCCTAGTGTTTGTCCAAATTTTAAGGACTTTTCCTGTCACTGCTACTTTCCAGTTGTTTGCAGGGAAGCAAAGTCAATGTAACAGGACTTTGATGGGGTTGTGGCAAGATCAAATTTCACCTTGCTTTCTTCTTACTTCTTCTACCTTTCCTGCTGAGGGGTATGTACATGAAGTGGGCAAAATAGAAGTAGTTTTTGGAAACATTAAAACCCCGTTTAGCTCCTCTGTGTATTTGAAATGGGGATTTCTTTCTTTTTTCTGGTTTAGTACTCAATACAAAGCGGATATGTTGAAACAATGCAAAGCCCATTCTTTAGAGGAACAAAAAATAAGGAGGGAAATAGTGCTGAGGAATTTCTCTAGCTTCTGTGTGTAATACAAATAATGTAATGAATGTCTTTTCATTCAAAATGAAGCAAAAATTGCCAGGAGGCATAACACATCATGTGTTTTTCGCCTGATGCGTTTTTCAAAAAATATACACCAAACATTCCTCAGTATCGATGTACCTATGATTTTATAGTCTGAAAATATTTCTAACCGCAGATATGGTATAAAAAGGTTGATATCCACTCAGTTATTGTTGTTGTTAAAGTTGTTATCTTAGTCTTGATTTCTAAATACCCTGTTAATGTCAGTTTTGGTCACGTTAAGGCCTGGATACTCTAGGAAGTCAACCTAAAATGTGTTTGTTTCTCTATCTCATTCTCCTATGGTTAATGGGTATTTTACACAAAACATTTTGGGCATCCTTAAGTCCTCTGTAAAATCAAATACTCTGTGTTTGTGACCAAGACATATGAAAATTTAATTTTGTTTATAGCAAATTCATTCTAATGAAATAAAGCATAATACTGAGTTTCATAGTCTTGCATAATGCTGATAAAAATACTTGAAAGCAGAAAAAATAATGTTGTTAGAACTGTCTATCAAATAGCTCGTAGTCCTAATTTTTTTGTGCGTAAGGAATCTTGAGTTTTCAGTGAAGAGTATTGTTATTTCATCCTATATTGCCACAAAAATACTTGCCTTTACTCTGTTTCCCTCACTACCTTCTCACAGCTTATGTGTGTGCTATGATATTCAATAAATATAAATGACTGCTTAAAAGGGTAAAGAATGTCTACTTTATGTCTCATTGTTCTTTCTTTACAATCTGCTCCAAAATCCTTCTTTTAATACAAATTGTAGCTGTTTCCCCTCAATTCCATGATCAAAGTAAATGGCAAATGTCATTCAATTTAGTGGAACTCAAGCACAGGGAATATACAGATTTTGTTTAAAGCCTCTCTCAAATCTATTTTTGCACTTGGAAACAGAACTGGGCTGGAGGCAACATCAGTACACATCCCTGACTCCACATGAGGCTACTTAAAGCAGGTGGCTTTGGGGTTCATTTTGGAAACAGAAAACATACATGGAAGCATGTATTCCTTAGAGACTGACAAGCTATGTTGGACTTCAGGAGGAATTAAAAAAAAAAAAAAAACATGCTCTCACCTGCCTCTGAACTGCAGGCAAAGAAGAGTTTCCTTTCATTTTCTCGCCTGCATTACTTTTTCTGTGTTTGGCAGCTGAACCAGAGAGCAGCCTGCAACATCTTGCCTTTGGGGACTTCCTGTGGCTTTGCCACATTCCCTGGAGAAGCTCAGAATCCTGGAACCGATGGAGGGATTAAAGAGAACCATAAGCATCATTCTCCCTCTAATCCATCTGGGGCTGATGCAGTATTGATAACAACCTTTCTGTTGCTTGACAGTTTCAGACCATTCAAATGAGAACAAATAATAGGAATTTGGTAGTGGAGGTGGGGATAAAGTAGGAGCAATTGGGTTGAAAGGATTGGTTTCCATTCCAAATTCATGGAACCAAGTACAAAATTAAACACTTCCTGCTCATTTCTTTCAGAGTGATTTCTTCTCTTTCGAATATTGTAGAGCATTTGGATTGGGACATTGACACTTTCATTTACCAAGAAATCTTACATTGTTGCTAGGACAAGACAGTGCTCAGTTGTCTGAATTTTGTAGCTTCAGTTTGCCTGGCTCTCCTTGCTTGAAACTACTATGTTAGGTAATAAGGAAGCCCATTTGCATTAGTTAATAAGAATCAGGGACAAGATAGACGCAATGCTGATTAAACAAGGATTCATATTCCACTTTGAAAGCCCCTTGCTAACCAAAGCCACAATCACATCAGGAGGTCAAGCAAAAATCTAGAGATAAAATCAATGTCAGTTTTCTGTCTTGGTGACAGGCAGAGGACCCACCAGAATCACATCCGATAAACCCCGTTTTCAAGTTCCTCACTTCCGTCGATGAATTCAGTTATGCTTAGATCAAATCACGTCCCCAGCTTTCATGATGATGTTTATAACATCCCTGACATTGATACAGACTTGCTCAGAACAATTATAGCTGTCAGCCAACCGAACGGTCTGCTTTGTAAGGCAAGGTCTGTGGAGACACTGGGAATGTTTAAGTAGAATCTGGGATGCAGTGAAGGTTAAATCTGTATGAACAATATTTGGGGAAACTGACCTATTCCCCAAACTCCTGAGTCAAGATTCCTCAAGGAACATTTATCTACTGGTTAATACATTAAATACTTTTAATATGATTACTTTTGAATATGATTATGCATTCATGTGGTTTTGAATTATAAAAATTCAAAAATATTCTGTGAAAATTCTTACCCTGTCACGCAGCCAACCAGTTCTAACCACTGGAAACAACTAACATTGCAAGTTTCTTGTGTGTGGAGGAGCTTTAAAAACACAGAATCCCAAAGCTCACTCTATGAGACTCTTTTGGAGAGAAGGGTCTCACCATCAGGTTTTAAAACCTTTCAAGGTAATTCTGTTGGATTGGGCACTATAGGCTTAATTGGTTTCTAGGCTACCTTCAGACCCTGAGATTTTATGGAAACCTATAATGTGATAGTATTCATTTAATACATTTTCATAATGTGTGCAGAGAATTTCCAAGATGAGTGTACTTTCTGATTCTCTTTGCAACCCTGTGAAATAGTATCTTCCTGCTCTCTTCCTGTTTTACTGGATGTGGAAACCAAGTCTCAGAGTTTAAGTGAACTGATCACTATAACTCAGCTAATAAATACCAGGCAGGCAGCATTGCCTAAGTCCACTTTAGAGACTATTAACACTTTTACTTTGAGGCCATACTCCACTTCACATCAAAAAATAAAATGTACCCACACTTGACTATGGTGACTTTTTATAAACTTGTCTGGAAGAATCTTGAATTTTGTTAGGAATGCATCATTCATTTTGTTTTCCATGATATCATATTGAACACATTATTTGAGTTGCAGTTGGCCTGTTGACATGTTAACTCTTTTTTTTTTTTTTGGTCTTTTTGTCTTTTCAGGGCCGCACCCTGGAAGTTCCCAGGCTAAGGGTTGAATTCAAGCCACAGCTGCCAGCCTACACCACAGCCACAGCAATGCCACATTTGAGCCGCATTGGCAACCCAGCTCACGGCAACGCTGGATCCTTAACCCACTGATCAAGGCCAGGTATCGAACCCGCAACTTCATGGTTCCTAGTCAGATTCATTTCTGCTGTGCCACATAACTCCCATGTTAACTCTTTTAGTCATGTGAACTTTTATTAATGCTGACTTTATAGGTTTTTTATATTTTGGAGTCACTAATTTTTTGGAGGGAGAGGGCTACAGTCAAACATCTTTTCAAACCCCTGGAAAGCTTGTATGTTTCAAGTTCTATACTTGAGGTTCCTGCATTAATTAATATAAATCTAAGCTTCTTCAGTTCAATGCATTAAAGACCATAAAATTCATTCCTCTCTCGACTAACAGCCTGAGGTGTATGTTTCTGAATAGCAGGGAGCTCTGCTTTTTATGATTATTCAGACGTCTTGGATCCTCTATTCCTTTTCCATTGCCTTTGTTTACAGGTTCCTTCAGGTTCTGGCTCACGGGAAGTGAAAAGAGGATGCAGGAAATAGCCTATGGTCTGTAGGTCTCTCTTGGAAGTGGCACACATCCCTTCTTCTGGCATTCCATTGTCCAGAACTTAGTCACATGTCTATAGTAAACTACAGGTAGAGAACTAGGAAATGTTATCAACCCACATGCAAAAAGGAAATGATAATGGATTGTGACAAACAACGGGCAATATCCACAACGGTGCACAAGTCAGTCAGGAAGGAGTGACAATGGTCCAGGTAAGAGCTAATGAGAGTGTCAGTGGAAGCTGTGAGAAGCAATTAGATTCTGGATGTATTTAATTACTTTTTTTCCTAATGGATTGGATTAGGTTGTGAGAGAAAGAGGAATCACTATTGCAGCTTGAGAAGCTGAAAGAATGGACGAGCAATTTATAGAGAAGAGGAAGCCTGGGGCAGCGGTGGTGAGGGTGGGGAGCTATGGAGAAAAATTAATAATTTGGTATTGGGTATATTGAGTGTGAGGTACCTAGCAGACACCCGAGTGGACAGGTCAAATGAGAGTTGCATGCATCAGTCTGGTGTCCAGGGGCTCTGTCCAGGCTGGTGAATCTGAAGATTATTAACAAACAGAGAATTTTTTAAACTATGAGGCTGAATGAAATCAGTGAAGATGTCAATGTACACAGAGAAGAGGTCTAGGGATCAAGCTCTGAACCATGTCAGTGTTTAGAGTTCTGGGGGTTGAGGAGAAATCAGCAAAGGAAATTGAGCAGAGCAGCCAGGAAGGCAGAAGGAGAGCCAAAAAAAGTGATAAGAAGTGACAAGTGGCCCCATCAGCTATTAGCACTTGGCAGACACAGGGATGTTGCCTCTGGGAGGACAAGGCTTTACTGCCCCTCCCAAAAGAGGGAGAACAGCACTTTCTCAAGAGGAAATATCAACAGCCAAGTTTGGTCTAGTATGTTCAGAACTTACTAAAGAACCTCCTCTCCACAAGGCCACAGGAGGAAGCTCCAGCTGCTTCTATACAAAAGAAGCAGAGTATGATATTCTGGTTACCCAAAAAGATGGAGGAGAAGGGCAGCTTTCAGAAAGAGTCAGTGGGATGTGCTACGCTGCCCAACCAGGACACGACACCCATTATCGCACGATTGTCATCCTCTGACCTCACGTGTTTTTTTTTCCACAGCCACACCTGAGGCATATGAAAGTTCCCAGGCTAGGGGTCGAATTGGAGCTGCACCTGCCAGGCTATGCCGCAGCCACAGTAATGCCAGATCTGAGCTGCATCTGCGATCTATGCTGCAAGTTGTGGCAATGTCGGATCATTAACCCAGAGCAAGGCCAAGGATTGAACCCATAGTCTCATGGACACTCCATCAGGCTCTTAACCTGCTGAGCCACAACGAGAACTCCATAGTATTTCATTTTTAATAGCCACATAATATCGCACTGTATGGATAGGACATATATCAATGGTCGCACAGCAACGGACTTTTAGACTTTTAGTGTTTGGACCTTTTCCCATTATAAGCAGTGCTGTAATGTGCTTCCCTGTACATATATCCTTGTGCCAGAAGTTTGGAAGCTAGACTCTTAGAATTGAAGTTTCTGTGTCACACTGCACATGCATTTTAAAATTTAACAGAGCCTGCAAAATTGTCCTTCTCCCCAAATCAGGTACCAATCTACACTCCCGCCAGCTATGTGTAAGGGTGCCTTTTTCCCCACACCCTACCCAGTAATTTACCTCCTTCTGGAGGTCTGCAAAGAAGCAATCTGTCAGAAAGCAGAAAAGGCAAATGAGAATCTGTGTACAATGAATACACCTGACACCTTGTTGAGTCCCAGAGCTTGTTCTGCTGATCTGGTTGCCTAAAGGGCCCCCCGCCCTTGGCTCCATGGGGAGCCCGGCTGAGGGATGGTTGATGAGGGGCACAGGGGCACTCTCCTTCACTTTAATTTAAAGTCTGCTCCTCAGTCCACTGCCATTCGGGGACGACATGCTCTGATGGCTGATAATATGCTCTATTTGTATTCTGGTTGGGTAGAGTATTAGAGCCAAGTGCTCATTCATTTCCGTCAGGCAAAGTCTGCAGGCACTGGGTGCTCACCTTGATCTTTAATTGTAATCACAAAATCAAAGCCCCGCTGCCATCTCAAAGGCTCACTCAGACTCCCAACTTTAGAAGGTCTATTGGCCTTCATTCCAAGTGCGTAGGACAGGTAGATACTTCTGTTATGGGGTGCCCTCCCCACTGCCTTCTCTGCTGATTTAATATAAAGCGCAAAAGAAGAGAAAGCCAGTGCTCCATGAAGCTCAGGATTTTTAAAGCACCAATAATTTGCATGAACATTGATGCCCACTTGTTTTTAAGACCACTTAATAGACTTCATTTCTTAAACCAAGACCACAGATTAATCTTTCCAGACTGAGTCTTTAGAAGAGAACACCCACAAATTTATTCAAAGGACCTCAAGCTGTAAAAATAACGTGCAGTTCATTTTAACGGGTAATAAAAGCCCCAAGAAAAATGAATCTTTCCATACATGTAGTGGATGCTTTCCAAAGGAGGTTCATTATTCCCTTAGATTTTTAAAAAGAAGAACTTTAAGGGTTTTGTGAAATTGACACATTTATAGTAAACAATCACATAATGCAAGAACTACAGTGAGCAAAATCTTAAAAATAACATGTGAAATCCAACAATCCAAAGACAACATTTTAGTAAAACACTTTCTAGAAACAATCTGCTTTTATATGAACCATGTTCTTGTAGACTGCTTTTTTTTCTACTCAAAAGTATTAATTGCTCTTTCTTGCATATATTATTTTGGACATTGCTAAACACTTTATTCTATGGTTGCATCACAATTTACTCAGCCAGTTATCTAATGATTCCATAGCAAATTATGAGTGTTAATTTCCCTATCCAGTAGCAAATACTGAATAGTAACAGTAATGTTTATCTTTGCTAACATGACAGGTAAAATAACAGAATTTAACTTGTGTTGCATTTTAAAAATTGAGGTTAAATTGGCAAAAACATTTTATAAGTTTCAGGTATACAACCTTGTATTTTGATATTTGTATACACTTCAAAGTGATCCAAAAAAGTGACCACCAAAAGTCTAGTTATCATCCATCAACATACAATTGATCAATTGACCCATTTCACCCACCCCTCAACCCCTTCCTTTCTGGTAACCATCAGTCTGTTCTCTTTACCTAGGAGTTTGTTCTTGTTTTATTTGCTTTGTTTTTCAGATGCCACACATAAATAAAATCATATGGTATTTGTCTCTCTCCATCTGACTTATGTCACTTAGTATGATACCCTCAAGGTCCATTTGTGTTGCCTCAAATGGCCAGATTTTCTTTAAGGCTTTATAGTATTCCACTGTATATTTATATGCCACATCTTCTTTATCCATTCACCCATCAATGGATATTTAGGTGGTTCCTATATTTTGGCTATGGTAAACAATGCTGCAATGAACACAGGGGTGCATAGACTTTTTTGAATTTGTGTTTTCATATTCTTTGGATAAATACCCAGAAGTGGAATAGGTGGGTCATAAGGTATTTCTGTTTCTAATTTTTTTGAGGAATCTCCATACTGTTTTCCATAGTGGCTGCATCAATTTACATTACCTCCAACAGTGTACAAGTGTTCCATTTTCTCCACATCCTCTCTAACACTTGTTGTTTCTTGTTTGGGTGGAAGGTCATATCTTGTCGTGGTTTTGATTTGCATTTCCCAGATGATTAGTGATGCTGAACATCTTTTCAGGTGTCTGTTGGTCATCTGAATGTCTCCTTTGGAAAAATGCCTGTTCAGATCCTTTCAACCAGGTTGCTTATATTTTTGTTGTTGAGTTGAATTTGCATTTCTTTATTGATGAAATTTGACACTTTTTCATATATTTAATGACCAGTTGTATCCTGTGCTAATAAAAAAGTGCAGTATTTATCGAGAATAGTAACAATTTTAAATGGAAACATATCAGAGCACTATCTTGCTCTTCACTTAATGCTGTATCTTGGGATCACAATACTCAATCCACCATATTGACCTGCCAAATGTATTTAATCAGTTAAAAACAGTCTTTTGCTATTGCAAGCCAAAGTAACAATGAATGTTCTTAAACATATATCATTTTTCATCAGTACATTTGTTGGAAAAATTGTCAAGAAATGGCATTGCTAGGTCACAGGGCTCATGCATTTTTCAACTTTGAAAGATAATCAGTGTGTATGTGATTAAACAGAACTCTCTAGTAATTGTTTTGTTTTGTTTTTTTAGGGTTGCACTCGCGGCATATGGAGGTTCCCAGGCTAGGGGTCAAATTGGAGCTATAGCTGCTGGCCCACGCCACAGCCACAGCAATGCCAGATCTGAGCTGCATCTGTGACCTACACCACAGCTCATGGCAATACCAGATCCTTAACCCACTGAGCAAGGCCAGGAATCAAACCCGCAACCTCATGGTTCCTAGTCAGATTCGTTTCCACATTGCACCACAACAGGAACTCCTAGTAATTCTTATTTAATAAGATCACCTTGCTATATATAAATTAGTACTTAGGTCAGAAGGGATCTCAAAAGTCCTTTCTAGAAATGTCTCAATTAGGTGCCAACTACAAATCTCTGGTACGTATGGAAAATGTACGAGTTAGAGATGTGGGGCCCACCTGTCCAAAGCAATGTCAAGGTAGACCCACAGAGCCCTGCTGATCCTGATGGCCAAGAGTAAGGGGTCTTGGGGGCTGTGAAATGTGACTTGCAGGGGTTGCTAATGTCGCACACTGTAGGCTGAGCCAGGTGAAATGGTAGTCGTTAAACCATTTTTGATCTACAGAAATTGCAATTGTTGTTTTCATTTCATTAGCAGTTCAACTACTACTAGGTTTATATTTTGGTGTCTTAGGGAACATTCCGCAGGGAACTAGGGAAAGCAGAGAGGTGGGCTCCAGGGTCAGGAAAATAGACAAGAGCATCACAACCTGAGGGTATAGCTGACCGCTGAGAATGAGCCTGTACGGAAGGTAAAAGTGTGAATCGAAGGACTGATGTCTCACTTCTGCAAATTTTCACGAACTGACTTCCCAGTTCCCTGCGCGAAGTGGAAAACTGGAGTTGCAACAAGGACGATGGGGTCAGGGCAGCAGTGGCTCCCATGCCCAAACACGTATATCGGGATTAGGGTTTGAACCTCACAACAGAAGCTGGTGGGAATTGAAATTTTGGTCGCTTTTGGAATTTGGTACTGGAAACTTCAGTTCAATCTTGCCATCAATATCTGCCCTGTCAGCACAGACTTAAAAGTGGCCCTGAAGTTCATTAACAGGTGTTCCTGGATTCTGTCTTGTACATAGAATGCAAATCCTTGCTCCTAAATGCATTTGAAATTTGAAGTTTAGTTTTCTAATTAACAGAAGGCATTGCTCCTGTGGCAAAGAATATTCCTCCTGGAAGAATGAGAATGAGGGGGCCTGAGGGTTTTGTGTTTTTCCCTTTTTCTAGGCTTAACTTTGAAGTCAAACCCCAGTTCTTAATTTCTAAGAACAGGCCTCAGTTTTTAACTCAGATATTTCTCATGAGAATCAAGACAAGGAGGTAAAAGAACCAGAAGAGGTACTGTCAACAAAATGGGGTGATTAAATACTTAGGCAGAAATTAAGACACAGAGAATTTTTTGCATTTTCAGTTTCATCAGCCAATATAACTTCTGGCATCTTCGATGTTGCTTAAGAGGTAAAGGCCTTATATCCCTCACCTATTTTTCTCCTTGGCAGCATGAAACACATTTCACAGTCGATTCTCCTGAGAGAGGCCAGGATGGTGAGAGAATGGAGGGGCAGAAACTGTAAAAATGATAAAGCGCCTACAAAGAGGAGAGATTGGTACTATTATTATTATTCTAACTGCTCAATGTGAAAAAGCAAAAACTTGGCAACACAATATTGCCTTGTTTCTTGGAACAAAAGTGGGGAATAACTTTGTCTCCATCTGCTAGGGACACCGAAAACAGGCCGGCTCTTTACTGAGTGTGTAATCTCCATGGGAAGTGCGATAGATTGAGGTGGAAGCCACACCAGAAAGAAGCCCGCGTTCTACATTTTAAAAAACAACAGGGGTTCTGGAAGAGCTTCAAAATCAAGAGAAGAAAACCACAGTGGTATCTGAACACCGAGTTGGTGTTATTAAATATTTAGAGGATGAAACACATGCAGATAGGAAACCATTCAAAGGATCAACAGAATGGTTAGTCCGTGACCCCAAAAAAATTTTTTTTTTAAAGAATTCTTTCCCTAACCAGTACCTCCTAATAGTACCGCAGAACCTTGACTCTTGACTCTGGGCTGCATCTTGTGTTCCAGGTGACTTGTAAAGCAATGATTTATTGGTCCTGGAGCCAGTGAGCTTGGGAGCAGTTCAATAAGACAGTGTGGTCTGTGGGTCCTGAATCATTATTCTACCTGGCAGCCTTATGACAGCTGCTGAATCTTGGAGGGGGCCAGGAGGAAATGATGTTGATTTATAGAGGGAGTGGAATTGTTTGTCGATGAAAATATAATTGTGCTCCTTCCAGGCTCATACATCTATAGGAAACCAGATCAGCCTGTACTGACAATTGAACATAGACCAGCATTGGAAAAAGGGAGCATTGCCTTGCATTTTCTTAAGACCTTGTACTTTTTGTTAACAGTTTCACCATAGTTCTATTAATATCCTTTCTAGAAGATAATTGGAGGAGACATCTCCTTCATAGTTTATCATCTTCTCTGTAGTGTTAGTAAAGCAGTGCTCTATTGTGTGATGCACATACCATGCATCTTTAAAGGAATAGTTCTGTATTTTGTAAATAATCATAGTACCTAGATATATATATAGGATATGACACATCATTTCGTTTGCTCTTTAGACCAACCACTTGCTTAAGCACATTTTGAAAGATGAAGAAACAGACTCAGAGACTTTAAGTAACTTGGATAAATTTAACCAGGTAATTCACAGAGCTAGTAGCCAAAGACTGGAACATGTCCCATTCCCCAGTCTTTCCACTGCGCTGGTTCCTCTGAATAGTCTTGTGCTGCTAGCCTCCAGTGACCCACTGAATGATAAAAGTGCAGAGTTCAGCAGGATCAATCAAAAGCAATTCTATTTTCTCTACCTTAAGCATCAAAAAATTAAAAGTCATTCAGGCTTGAATCTCAGACCAGTAATCAGCTGTGATTGGTCTTAGGCAGAGCCCCCCGCCCCAAGATGCTCTCGGCTCTGGGTGACAGACACAGGAATAGTCGAATTCCATCATAAAAATAATTCTGCCCAAGAGTTCCCTTTGTGGTTCAGCAGTTAAGCAACCCGACTAGGTTCCATGAGTATGCGGGTTCGATCCCTGGCCTTGCTCTGTGCCTTAAGGATCTGGTGTTGCCGTGAGCTGTGGTGTAGGCTGCCAGTGCGGCTCGGATCTGGCCTTACTGTGGCTGTGGCTGTGGCCGGCAGCTGTAGCTCCTATTCGACCCCTAGCCTGGGAACTTCCATATGCCATGAGTGCAGCCCTAAAATAGCAAAAAAGAACAAAACAAAACAACCGAGAAAACTGCCCAGGATTAATGGGATGGGGCTGTTGGGAGAAAAGTAGGGATAATGCTCCAATGGACTCCAGACCAGAGCAGGGAGAGCCTCATGTGGGAAACAGAACATCGGGAGGAAATTTAAACCGCAGAGAACATACCTGAGTTGGACGTGGGCTGCAGTTTACCTTCTCCAAGGGTGCACAGTCTTTGGCTGCTAAAAATATGTTTGCTTTCAGGACAATAAATGGAGTTCAGTATAATTAGTGGATTTTCTCATCCTTGCAGTGGATTTTAAAATCCAAATGTTGTGACTTTAGCTATAATATTCCTCAATCCTATTATTAGGAATATATATATATATATATATAATGGATTTATATATGGATTATGGATTATTTATGTTCAGAAAGTTGATGTTGATAGAATAATTGGCCAAAGCACAGAATTTCATTCGGATTAATCCTGATGTCTGAAGTTTCTTGAGGAGAAATAAGGACAAGATTTAAGCAATTTCAATCGGATGTAACCCTTATTAAAAATAAGATTTGGTGGGTAGAGTGAATGATATAATCAAGCCCTAGCAATTATTGATACCTGCACGTTCCATGTTTATAATACAGGTCTTCCAAGAATTTCCAAATGTTCAAAAGAATTTACATTTATTGAAGGCCTTTATAAAAAGATTTTACTTTATTTTATTTTACTTTATTTTATTTTTAGGGCCACACTTGCGACATATGGAAGTTCCCTAGCTAGGGGTTGAATCAGAGCTGCAGCTGCCAGCCTACACCACAGCCACAGCAATGCCAGATCCAAGTCACATCTGTGACCTACACTACAGCTCACTGCAACTTGGGGTCCTTAACCCACTGAGCAAGGTCAGGGATTGAACCTGCATCCTAAGGATACTAGTTGGGTTCTTAACCTGCTGAGCCACAAGGGGGACTCCTATTGAAAAGCTTTATTGAAGATGAATCCAAGATACTGATAAGGCACATAGTTTGTTAAAAATGTGAGTATATAACATTCTGTCTGTCAGCTTAGTGAGTCCCAGGAGCCTGGGCAATAATCCTGGGGCCTGAAAGTCTTTATCTGTCACACTGTGCCATATGTCTAGATAGCCTTTGCTTGTGGCCTCTGGTTTTAGAGTCCTTCCCATCACGGAATTACCATTCCGTAGGAGGTAACCAGGGAAATCCCTCAGGGCCAGTCCTAGGCTGGCTAACTCCCTGAGCGGGCTCCCTGGGAAGGCGAAGAGCAGAGGGGGGCTAACTCCTCTGTTAGGATTCTAGGGAGCTCAGGTTCGCCTCCCCCAAGACTAAAAGAGCTTGGAGCCCATCTCCTGACTTCTGAGCCCTTGCTTTCTCCTTTTGCACAGGCCGGCATTGACATCTTTAAGAACGGAAGTTATTCTAGGAAAATGTAACAGGGAGTATTTCTGTGAAATTAGAGTAGTTCTAAAACAAGTCGGGGGGTGAGAATTTCAATGTCAAGGGAACCTGCGTCCTGTTGTGTTCATGATATTTCTCTCTCAGCCTTTTTTTGAATCCTCATCACCAGGATTTGCTGGGTGCCGGTGGTCAGCTCTAAGAGACGGGCAGGGTGGGTCTCGGGAGCTCTACTCAGAACTGAGGTCTGTGGACTGGTGCTGACCCGGAGTCCAGGGACGTTCTGGGCAGAACTGCTCGGTGCCCTGTGGCACAGGACCGCTCACATTACCAGCTTGCTCTAAAATGCCATTCGGGGCAAACACAACTCCACACTGCTGGCCTGGGTGCATTTGGAAGGAGGGGAGATGGGGCTCAAATGCAAAAGCTCCCATCATGTACAATGTCATGGAGAACGCTCCAGAAAAACTCCTTTTCAATGAGGTTTTATGTTAAAGTGTTTTTTTATTTTTTGTTTTTCCTGCTTCCTGAGATCTTGCCCAAATGAATTTTGGAAAACTTGGAGAGATTTTTGCCTAATCACCCCAAAATAGTAGAACATCATTTTCCTCCTTGTCTTTTGCAGATAATGACAGACAGCTAGCTGTGTTTCCAATCAGCTCTGATTCTGCGTTTTCTGCAGCATAAAGAAAAGCATCGCGTTCCTTTTATAGAAGTGCCGTCCCCTGAGGTTGGCCCTTAAAAGCTGTTTTGATCCATGGATGTTGTTGCTGCCAAATTCTCCAACTCCCAAACTACCATTATGCATTTTCTGTCGGACGGGGAATTTTAGAATCGTCCCTCCTGACCCCATAATAAAACCATTTATCTCTCCCTGAGATGGAAGATTCATTTATTTTTTCCTTGTTTCTCCTTGGCAATTATCTCTATTACTACCCATAATCTGCCCAATCGTTTTCGATAACATCCTGTGATTACAGCCAATTGGCTCATGTTGCAAGCTGAAGGAAAGTTAACCAGGCACAGAAATATCACCCTTGAATTAAAGAAGGCCAACTTTCAGGAGGCTTGTGCTTGAGAGATTTTTGATGGGAAAGGATGGAGGTTGACTTCACACTAGCATTCAGTTAAAAAAAAAAAAAGTCAGTGCTCAAAATAGAGCTGAGTGCCATAAGGTAGTTCCTTACCGTAGACCAAAGGACAGATTTGCCTGCAAATGAGGTCAATGAATGTCTTGTGGATTTTCAAATATTGCCCCAATTATTACACTAAGCAGCATTTCAGAAGACAAAGAACTAGGGAATCTTAATAATGATGATGATAATTATAATAGTAATAGTAGTAGTAGCCACTGCTTATTTAGCTGAGTCATTTGCATTCATTAACTCACTTTATTCTTTTCATAACCCTTTCATAGGAAACTATGTGATTTTCTCAGGGTCCCCAAGCTAGTAAGTAGCAGAGTTAGGATTTGAACTTGGATCTTAATGCCCAAGTTATTTTATGCCTGGCACTGTGCTTGGCAATAGTGGAGAATATGGGAGAAGCACAAAAACACTTTTCTTGCCCTTGAGTTAACAGGCTGTCTGGGGATAGATAATACACCAAGAAGTCTTAAAGGGCAGTGAGCTATCATATACAATTAAATGCCCTCAGTACTTAATCCCCTGTTACTAGTCTAGATAGATAGATAGATAGATAGATAGATAGATAGATAGATAGACAGACAGACAGACAGATAGATCTCTAACTATAGATAGTTCCTGTTCAAATTACTAGTGTGGTTTCTGTCTTCTGATCAGATCAATGTCAGGAGACACACACACCTTAGAGATGATGAAAAGCATTAGGGGACAGGGCAATGTTTGAAGCCTGGGGCCACTGCTCATTAGCTATAAAACGTCAGGCGAAACACTTCCTCTCTCAGTTTGTTTCCCCATCTAAAAAATGTGACTAGGAGTTCCCGTCGTGGTGCAGTGGAAACGAATCTGACTAGGAACCATGAGGTTGCGGGTTCGATCCCTGGCCTCGCTCAGTGGGTTAAGGATCCGGCGTTGCCGTGAGCTGTGGTGTAGGTTGCAGAAGCGGCTCAGATCCTGCCTTGCTGTAGCTGTGGTGTAGGCCGGCGGCTACAACTCCGATTAGGCCTGGGAACCTCCATATGCCGCAGGTGTGCCATAAAAAGGACAAAAAAAAAAAAAAAATGTGAATAGTACCTACCTCAAAGGAAAGTTGGCCAAAAAAGTGAAATAGTGTGAAGAAAATGGTTTGTATGCCATAAAGTCTCCTGTAACAACTACAGCAAAAACAACATCAGGAATGACATAAAGGCTCAGAAACAGTGCTATTAAACTCGAGTTGATTACAAATAAGAAGCAAACCACCACCACTTGTTTTCTGTAGAAATCTTAATTTTCAAGCTGATTTTTGGACCAGTGAACCTATTATTGCCACTCTTGTATGTCTCCTCTGACAATGCAAACTACCACGTGATGGGGTGATTTGTTACTGCTGTATGATTTCGTGTCATTTCTGACCAGATGGTACATCTCTGAAGAAAGGAAATGACAAATCTTATTTCTTGTTTTTTAGATCTCTCTCTTTTTTTTTTGATCATTTAAAAAATTGAATTAAAGGGATTCCCATCGTGGCTCAGTGGTTAACGAATCCAACCAGGAACCATGAGTTTGCGGGTTCGATTCCTGGCCTCTCTCAGTGGGTTAAGGATCTGGTAAGGCCGTGAGCTATGGTGTAGGTTGCAGACGCGGCTCGGATCCCGCGTTGCTGTGGCTGTGGCGGAGGCCAGCAGCAACAGCTCCGATTAGACCCCTGGTCTGGGAACCTCCATATGCCGCGGGTACAGTCCTAGAAAAGGCAAAAAGACAAACAAGAAAAAATTGAATTATAGTTGATTAACAATAGTTTCAGGTGTACAGCATAGTGATTCAGTTTTTTTTGATATTATATTCTAATGTAGATTATTACAAGATATTGGGTATAGTTACCTGTGCTATATGGTAAATCCTTACTGGATTCTTAGCCCTCCCTAATGTCAGAGTAAGTTTTCTCATTCTGGTCAGAGCCAGCACTGCACTTTGCATATGCACAGAAAACATTCCTCTGTTTACAGATCTAGTCGTTGACAGATTTGGGAGCTGAAATGACATGGTTTAAATCATAGGCTCTGTAATTACCTAGGTCTAGGTTTCATATTCAGCTCTGTCATTAACTAGTAGGTGACATTAGGTAAAAAATTTTAGCTCTCTGGTCCTCAGTTTCCTTATCTATGAAAAGGGGATGATGATGGTACTTACACACAGCATTTCAGCAGGGATTTAAAGAGGTAATGTATGTGTGTGTTTAGCGTGGAACCTAGCATGCAGTAAATGCCATTAACAGTTGTTATTAATGTTATGTATCACCCAGAGTCAGGCTGGCTAATGGAAAAAAATGTTTCTTTATGGAATTATGAATCCCATTACATTCACAGGGTGAAAACTACAGTGGTCAGCCTATAATGACGGTATTAGATGTGGGACATTTCCCTAGAAATCTTGATGAAGTCACTAAAATATTTTTAAAGTGAACTTTTAATTTTGGAATAATTTTAGATTTACAGAGTTCTCACATACCTTTTAACAGCATCTCCTAATGTTAACACACTGAAAAAAAGTATATATATATATATATATATATATGCCGCGGGTACAGTCCTAGAAAAGGCAAGACGACAAAAAAATTGAATTATAGTTGATTAACAATAGTTAGTTTCAGGTGTACAGCATAGTGATTCAGTTTTTTTGATATTATATTCTAATGTAGAATGTGTATATATATATATAAACTTTTTGGCTGCATCCCTGGCATATAGAAGTTCCCAGGCCAGGGACTGAAACTGAGCTGGAGATGTGACCTACGCTATAGCTTCAGCAGCTCAGATACTTAACCTACCGTGCTGGGCTGGGGATCGAACCCGGGCCTCCACAGAGACGAGCTGGAGGATTAACCGACTGTGCCACGACAGTTACTCCTGAAAATTTTTTTAAAAATGTGTTTATAGGTATAACAGAATTCTCGCTTTAATATAGATCTACTTTCCTTTTGTTCATGTCCCTTTGTAGTTCTTGTTTACTGGTACGTGGTGTGGTAGATGCAATGGATGTTCTCATATCTTCACTACCAGTAGCACTGACAACACGCACACCCTTGCCATGGCCTCATAATGTAAGTATGAATGTATATATTTCAAATATCTGCACAGAATACGGGGTGAGGTTCTGGTATTATTTTCCTTTCATTGAGTCCTTTATTTAAAGCACTGTTCTCAATCCTGAGTACTCATAGATCATCTGATGCCAAGACCCCACCCACAGAAATAACTTTTAATCATCTGGGTTGGCGCCCAGTTACCGGTTTGTCCCTAAGGTAGCTGTGATGTTCAGCTGTGTTTGAGAACCACTGCTTTATATTTGGAAATTCTTTTTTTTTTTTTTGTCTTTTTGCCTTTATCTAGAGCCGCACCCGCAGCATATGGAGGTTCCCAGGCTAGGGGTCTACCAGGAGCTGTAGCTGCCGGCCTTCGCCACAGCCACAGCAACACGGGATCTGAGCCGTGTCTGCAACCTATACTACAGCTCACGGCAACGCCGGATCCTTAACCCACTGAGCGAGGCCAGGGATCGAACCCGCAACCTCATGGTTCTTAGTCGGATTCGTTAACCACTGAGCCACGAAGGGAACTCCCTATATTTGGAAATTCTAAATGTGTAGTTTCACACCCAGTACCTCCTTGCATCAGGTTGTTTCAGTGAGCCCCTCCATTTCCGCAGGCAGTGCTGATGGCCCCGTCATTACAAAGACTGGTAACTGTAATATCACCTGCACTATATGAAACCTTCAAGTAATGCTGCAAAAGTTGAAAAACAGGAAATGCAGTCCCTTTGGAAATTGACACCGTCCTGGAAGAAGAGGGAATTAGAGTATGAAAAAGGAGCTCGGTAATGCCCACACGTGGGTACATTTATTCTATCAACGATCACTGATATTATTGTAAATATTGTAATTTAATGTAGTCGATGTAGTCCCCACTTCCTGATTCGCTTGTGCGCATTGGATCTCAACTTCCTTGAGGAAATACTTCTGGGGGAAAACAAAGGGCAGCTGAATGTCTCAGTCATGCAGAGAAACCTCTCGCCTGCTCAGATACCTGCCAGGTGAGAGAATGTGGTTTAGAAAAAGAACTAGTGAATAAGGTCATGCACTCCTTCTATATGCTTTGTGAAAGCAGTCCAAGGAAAGAATCATCAGAATGTGTGCGCGTGCGTTAAACCACTGGCTTGTTGGAATCTGATCTTTCCTTTTTTTTTTCCCCCTTAAACTAGGAACTAACAGAAGGTTGATTTGAGTTTTTGACTTTTCTCTTTTCACATCTCCTAACTTTTTTCCTTTAGGCTTTTCCAAGGCTTGAATTTCCAGGTGACATTTTGCCTTTTTTAGGGTCACCTTTCCCCATCCTTATTCCTACTCCCTTACTGACGGTGTCATTAGGAGTTAGTCTAGCTCTGCCTTTGACCAGTTGTTTCACTTTCCGAGCCTTAAGTTTCTCATTTTGTTTTCCAAGTCTTTAAGATGGAACTCATGCTACCTGTCTATATAGTAAATTTGTTAGGAGGATTAAATGAACTTCTGTGAAAGGGTTTTGTAAGTATAAATCTATTCCTAGCCTGGACTGCTTAGCTGCCAAGCTCTATGGGAAGGATGGAAAGTTGTCAAATGTTAAATCATGATTTTTTTTTTTGGCTTTTTAGGGCCACCCCCTGCTCATATGGAGGTTCCCAGGCTAGGGGTCAAATGAGAACTACAGCTGCCAGCCACAGCCACAGCCACAGTCACAGTCACACCAGATCTGAGCTGCATCTGCGACTTAAGCTACAGCTCACGGCAACTCTGGATCCTTAACCCACTGAGCGAGGCCAGGGATTGAACCCGAAACCTCATGGTTACTAGTTGGATTCGATTCCACTGCGCCACAACGGGAACCCCTAAATCTTGATCTTCATTTGTGCTTTTGAAACTAACAGACAGCAGGTTACACAACAAAAACAATTTTACGCCGATATTGAAAAGACAATATGCCCAGCTTATTTTAAAGCTTACAGAGGAGATTATAAACCAATGTGAACATTTAAAAGTTTCTATAATCTAGATGTTTTCTTCATTCAGAATTTGATAATTATTTTTAAACTGGAATGAAAACGAAGTCCCTGGGAACACTCTAATTTTCAAGTATGGATTAATAAGAATGAGAGAATCAACTATTTTGCACTGATTTCTGGATTCTTTACCATATATATGCCCTAATTTGTCTATCATGTAAAGAGTTACAGCCTATAGAGGTGTTTGTGAAAGGCACATGCTAAGAGCACAAATATAAAGCACTAAAAATGTTTCTTTATTGAAATATAGTTGATTTACCATGTTGTGTTAGTTTTAAGTGTTCAGTAAAGTGATTCAGTTATATATTCTTTTTCAGATTCTTTTCCACCATTATAGGTTATTGCAAGACACTGAGTATAGTTCTCTGTGTTCCCTGGTGGAACGTAAAGCATTTTAAAATATTCAAATGCTATTGGCAAAGGTCAGCTATCACCTGTCCTCTTTCTGTCTTCCTCTTCCTTCTTTTGAACTAGGTTCCTTCAAGGTCACTTTGCAGCAGGCAAGAGCTGGCTGATAGGTCATTCTTAATGACAACTTCTCATGTTCTAGCCATTGTACTTTGTTGGTTTACGTCATTCAGTCCTCACAATAAGACCACGAGGCAAATGTGGTAGGCTAAAAAATGAACCTGTAAATGTTCCCCACTACAGCATAAAAAGGTCTTAGTAGACAGGAAAAAAAATCTAGGTTGGCCTTGCATTAGTCAGAAATTGTGGAGGCTAAGTCCTGTGATCTGCTGTCTGCAAGCTGGGGGCCTGGGAAAGTCGGTGGTGTAGTTCAGTCTGAGTCTGAAAGTCTGAGACCCATGGTATAAATCCCAGTCTGAGGGTTGGAAAAGGTGAGAGGAGATGCCCCAGCTTAGCACTGAAGGGGGAGAAAATCCCTCCTTCCTGCACCTTTTGTTCTATTCAGGTCCTCACTGGATGAGATGATGGTTACCCATGCTGGGAGGGCAGTTTACTTTCCTGAGTCCACTCATTCAAACGCTAATCTCATCTCTAATGCCTGGGGATGATGTTTACTCTGGATGCCCCAGGGCCAGTCCACTGACACTTAAAGTTACTGGCCCTGAAGGCAAGTCACATGCATCCTCAGCAGAGGTAGAGGAACATTTGAGATAGGAAAAGGAGAAGGTGAAGTGACCATGGAGACAGAAATTGGGGTGATGAGGCTACAAGCCAAGTAATGCCAGCAGCCACCAGAAGCTGGAAGGGGCAAGGAACAGATTTTTCCCTTAGAGACTCTCAAGGGAGTCTGGGCCAGCTGACACCTTGATTTTAGCCTGGTGAGATGGTTTTGGTCTTCTAGCCTCCAGAATTGTAGGAATCAATTATTTATTTATTTATTTATTGTTTTTTAGGTGCTTTCTACCTGGGCTAGGGGTCAAATCAGAGAAGCAGCTGCAGTCTACACCACAGCCATGGCAACACCAGATCCAAGCCACATCTGCAACCTACTCTGCAGCTTTCGGCAACACCAGATCCTTAACCCAGCTGAACGAGGCCAAGGGTCAAACCTGCATTCTTATGGATACTAGCGAAGTTCTTAACCTGCTGAGCAACAACAGGAACTCCAATTTCTGTTGTTTTAAATCACCAAGTTTGTAAAAACAAAAGAAAAGAAAGAAAAAAGGACAAACCACCAAAAAAAACTTGTCTTAGTATCTGTGGCCATAGGATACTAACATAGCAGATATTAACCTATTAATATTGTCATCCTACCCATGTACAGATGAGATGACCAAATTTGAGGAAAGCCAAGTCACAAGTAGCTGAGTCAGGATTTGAACCCTGGGGGTCAGACTCCAGAGACAGCACATTTAACCAGGGACCCACCGCAGTCCATCATAGCTCTGGTGAATGCTGCTCCAGTGTGTGGGCTTGCTAGGACCGTGCCCAGTATCATCACTGTCTTTCTAAAGAGTGATTTTTGACGACCTTGGGAGACAGAAGAGTTTGGCACCTCCGTGTTGAAACAGCTCAGCATTTGGGCCCTGGAGAAATGCAGTCACTACCCACTTGCCTCCTGACCCCTCAGTTTCCGGCAAAGCCTTTAGAACTTTTAGACACATTCAGGGTGAGGAGAGTTTGTTAACGGTAATATTGGATCCCGAACTGGCAGAAATTCCGGTTGCACCAACATGTAATGTGGTTATGCCATTGGATTAGGAGGCGGTTTATTGTTGAGTCCTGTAATTAGTGATACACAAGTGCCTGAATCATCGCTTAGCCCACACTACCACCAGGTTCTCCTTAGGCAGGAGGGAGTTCAACTGGCTTACACAAATATATCTGTGTATTATGTATATTGTGTATATACATTCATGTGTGTGTATTATATAAATTATTATATTATGCATATTATTATATTATGTATTATATAAATATATCCGTATTTATTATACAAACATGCCGTGGCTCACAAATCAAGATCCCGATAATAAAGAGTGATACCCTGTTTAGTGGTGATCACTTTCTGAGCACATTTTATGTGCCAGGGTCTTCTCACACATTTAATTCTCATAATAATCCTGTGAACTAGTTCCTATCTCTTTTTCACAGATTTGAACCTTCTCAAGATCACAGAGGAGGGGGTATTTAAACTCAAGGTTGTCCGGCAAGCCTTACATTTCTAATGACTCAACTTTTCTGCCTTTCTGTTTTGCTTCTTTACACAGATGTTTATTAGAGGTTTCACGTGTGTGCATGTGCTCGAGCATGCTCGTGTGTGCGTAAAGGGTGGGGGAGGCTGTCATGTGATTATTATAAAGAAATGAAAGGCAGAGATCTTGATTTATCATCGTGATTTGGTAGGAAGCTCTGACATGTTACTTGATATCCTCAATGTTTTCAAAGAGTAGGTAGTACAGTTTCAATCTCAAAATAAAGATTTCTTGACATCGGGGAGTTCCCGTCATGGCTCAGCAGACACGAATCTGACTAGCATCCGTGAGGATGAGGGTTTGATCCCTGGCCTCTCCCAGTGGGTTAAGTATCCTGCATTGCGATGAGCTATGGTGTGGGTCGCAGATGTGGCTTGGATCCCGAGTTGCTGTATCTGTGGTATAGGCCGGCAACTGCAGCTCTGATTTGACCCCTAGCCTGGGAGCTCCATATGCTGCAGGTGTGGCCCTGAAAAGCCAAAAAAAAAAAAAAAAAAACCAAAGATTTATTGACATCAAACATAATTCCAATCAATGAAAATTTACCAGGTTAAAACTTCAGAGTTCTTTGGTGTCTCAATGGGTTAAAAACCCTGTGTTTTCTCAGTGGGGTGTGGGTTCAATCCCTGGCCTTGCTCAGTGGGTTAAGAATCCAGTGTTGCCACCACTGCAAGCTGTGGTATAGACGCAGCTTGGATCTGGTGTTGCCATGGCATAGGCCGGCAACTGTAGCTCTGATTCAACCCTTAGCTGGGGAATTTTCATATGCCACAGTTGTGGCCAAAAAAAAAAAGAAGAAGAACAACAAAGAGATCAGTCTTGTCACTGTTATGGCTTTGGTTGCTGTTGCGGTGTGGGTTCAATCATTGGATCAGGAATTCCACACGCCCAAAGTGTCGCCAAAAAAAAGGAAGAAAGGAAGGAAGAAAAAAAGGAAAAAAAGGGATTGGAGAGATTTCTCAAGTTCCTTACAAGAAAGAAAATAAGGCATTTTCCCATAATAAATAACAAATGTGAAATTGTTTGAAAGGATTCTTTTGGTTCAAGGAATAGACATCCACCAAACCAGCTGAAACACAGAGAGAATGTAAAAGCACAGGTGTCTAACTGAACCCGGAAAGATGGGTTGGGCTATCAGGAGAAAACATAGCCACTGTATTTGCCAGCTCCCAGAACAATGTCTAGTTCAAGGTTAGGGTTCAATACATATTGCTTGAATGGAAGAACCAATGAGTTTCTAAATTTCTAGGATGTAGAATCCAGTTTGCTCAGTTTGGGTCCAATCAGTTTTGGCCAGGAGGCAAGACTATAGGGGGCCCTGGTGGCAAAAATGCGTCCAGCTCTCAGAGGAAGACTGTGGTTGGAGAAGACACCCCAAAACATGTCTTTTAACTAAGTAGTGAATACTTCAATAAAATAAAAAATATTAAATGAGAAAAAAGAAGTAATGAGTATTTTGCCTTGATGGAGCATCTGAACCCCCTGTTCAATGTCACCACATGGCCCTGTTAGGAAAACACTGTAGAACTGGGAAAGTTAGAGCTGGTGGAACAGAAACATCCTCTTGATCATATTTCATTTTTACATTTTAGAATATTGGAACAATGGAAATATTCTGAAAATGTGATGGAAGCGCCTCTTTATTTATGGAACTAGCCAGCCCAGGGGAACTTTGCTTTTTTTTTTTTTTAACCATTCGGTAGGGGGTGTGATGTTAGGGCCTTCCTTTATAGGGCAAAGATTGACGTGACAGTCAGTGTTTGGGACAGAAACACCTGACTGGCAATTTATAAACACTGGTCAGATCTGGAGAAACTACCTGAAATCAGCCCTGGTTGGAGATAGACCCAGCTTCTAAGAGCATAAGGAGACCCTTCCCAGTTTGGCCACTATCTTCTTTCCTGGCTCGCTTATCTCTGTCCACTCCTGCCCCCCCTGCATAGTCACCATTGCTCCACAATAAATTCTTGTCATTCCGCAACATGCCTGCTCTTTCACACCTCAGTGCCTTATCTCAAGATTTTCCCTTTGCCTGGCTTATCTTTTTTTTTTCTTTTTTTGGGAGGATTGTCTTTTTCTTATGCTTTGGGTGAACACCTTACCTTCACACTTAGACATCAAGTTTCCTCTGACCTTCTCTCTGCACCTCCATTCTTTGTTATCTCTTCTTCTTCTGCTCCTCCTCCCCCTCCCTTCCTTCCTCCTCCTCCTTCTTTTTTGCTTTTCTGGGCCACACTTGCAGCATATGGAAGTTCCCAGGCTAGGGGTCGACCTATGATCCCTACAGCTGCCGGCCTGCACCACAGCCACAGCAATGTGAGATCTGAGCTGCATCTGCAACCTGCACCACAGCCCATAGCAATGCTGGATCCTTAACCCACTAAGCAAGCCCAGGGATCGAACCCACACTCTCATGGATACTGGTTGGGTTCATAACCTGCTGAGCCATGACAGGAACTCCTACATACTTTCCTTTACTGTAGATAATAAAAAGACAAAACTGCTTGCAGGAAACTTAGGTACGTGGCCAAGTTTCATCAAGTGGCTTTACTCACCTGATGTATGGAGGTAGAAGTGAGCAACAAAGATGGAGATGGGTAGATGGTCCTGACGAGCATGACGGTAGAAGCATTTGGTTCTTCCAGGTGGCAGCATTGCTAGTGTTCAGTCTCTAGCATTACAGAGGGTGCAGCAATGAGGATAACCCTAGAACATCCTTTGGTGTCAGTAGAAAGTTTTCTTTTTTTTCTGCATGTATAACATCCAAGCCTGACCATCCTGGAAATTCTGTCATCTGCCAAATATCTTCTGGCACATTGCTTTCTGCTTCAGCTGTGGAGGATTCTGTTGTCTGCAACTAACACCACTTAATAATGCAGCCCAGTACAGGTCCCAGATCTTAAGAAGCCTTGGGTTACCAGTGCCTTAGGATGGTAAACACTCAAGAAACAGATGCATGGGAGAATAGATGGATGTGTCTCAAAGGGAAGTCGCTAATTCTTTAGGTTCCAAGGTAGCAATGGGAAAACTCTTGGTGAAAGTAACACAAATTGAATTTGAAGAGGCTCAGGCCCTTGTGCTCCGAGTGGTAAGGGCATAAGGGAACCAGAGGAAGCTAAGGAAAAGTAGCCTTCACTCCTGCCGGACAGAGGACAGGGGCGCTTTTGTTTAGAGGAGTGTCATGCTGTGTCTACACACCACATTGATTCAGTATCTCCAGCAGAAAAATATCTGGTTAATTTCAAAGGAAATAGCTAAACCTGATGCTCGATGGTGTTCTGACTAAACATGCAGTGGGCTGACAGAATCATATCGAATGGCTGGGTTGGTGGCCCATCAATATGCAATCCCAGAGACCCAGCCAAGTAGAAGGGTGTGAATTGGAGATGAGATTGGGTCTGAGGAGTGCACTAGGGGTAGGGGTGCCGAGCAAGTCTCGAGGTGATGGGAGGAAATAAAAGAAAATGTGACTTTCACATTTTGGGTTTTTTTCCTTGTCTTTTTTTTTTTTTTTTGGTGGCAAAGAGATCGTCAATATCATAGTTCATTGTAGCCAATATATGCATAGATATAGCTTCATAGATATAAGCACTGTATTCTATGACCCTCGTCACTTAATTCTCTGCTCCACCCTCCCCCAGTCCTCAGATGGGCCTCAGGAGAGACAGACCAAATGGGGGCCTGCAGAGTCCCTGAGCACCTGTGGTCCATAGGCTGGCTCAGGTCACTTGCAGGCACTACCAACTATTTTGGTCTATAGTCCTTCAGTTGGGACTTTTTAGAGGGCATTTTATTTTATTTTTTTAAATTTACTATTTGTTTTATTTATTTATTTGTTTATTTTCTTGTTAGGGCCGCACCCACAGCATATAGAAGTTCCCAGGTTCGGGGTCAAATTGGAGATGAAGCTTCAGGCATACATCACAGCCACAGCAACACCAGGTCCAAACCTCATCTGCAAGCTATACCACAGCTCACAGCAACACCAGATCCTTAACCCACTGAGCGAGGCCAGGTATCAAACCTGCATCCTCATGGATACTAGTCAGATCGGTTTCCACTGCACCACAACAGGAACTCCCTTGAGGGCATTTTTGAGAATAAACTGCTCTCACCGTGGAAAATTATCTTAACAAAAGCTAAATTACACATAACATGCTAGGCAGGTGTAAATTCAGTTTTGACCCTCCCCCCCAACCCCGCGACCCCTCCCTCCTCCACATCACGACGCTGGAAGATTCAGGGGCAAGGCATGTTGGCACCAGAGTGGCAGGGGAAGGGGCAAACGGCGGGCTGGGAGGGGGAAACGAAGCTGGCTACAGAAGACATTCCCTAGTTCAAAGCACATCCTCTTGAGCAGAAGTTCTTCATCTAGCCGGCACATCGGAATCATCTATAGAATTTTCCAAAAATATGCGTACCCTTGTGGCCTCCCCCAAGAGATCCAGTAGGTTTGCGTGGGGTCTGCTCACCTGGATTTTGAAAAAGCCCCACGAGTGGTTCTGATGTGCTCCCATCGACTGAGACCATGTGATTGGGGTAGCCGTCTCGGGGCTGATTCTGATGACCATCCACAGGCAGGGGGACAAGATCATGGAGCAAGGGACGGGGGTGTCCAGCTGGCCATGCAGTTCAGAGGAGGCAACTGCATTATGAGATCAGTTTGCAGATGGCAGGACCGCTACGAGCAGGTCCAGACACTAGAGAAGAGAGTCTAGCTCTTACAGAAGGGAGCTGATCCCTGGTCCCACGTGCATTCAGGTTGAGGCCTCAGCCTCTGGCAGAAATCCAAAGGATTGGTAGGTAATCCTGAGACTCAAGGCCTCTCATCTGGTTAACAGCACAGGGGACTAACCACAGAGTGACTGTAGCTAAGGCCCTAAGGCTGGATTAGGGACGGGTTCCAGAGTGAAGCAGCCGGAGGAGGCCATCAATATCCGTGCTAGATGGAGTTCCCGTCGTGGCGCAGTGGTTAACGCATCTGCCTAGGAACCATGAGTTTGCGGGTTCGATCCCTGGCCTTGCTCAGCGGGTTAAGGATCCGGCGTTGCCGTGAGCTGTGGTGTGGGTTGCAGACGCGGCTCGGATCCCGCGTTGCTGTGGCTGTGGCGAAGGCCGGCGGCTACAGCTCCTGTTAGACCCCTAGCCTGGGAACCTGCATACGCTGCGGGTGTGGCCCTAGATAAGGCAAAAAGACAAAAAAAAAAATCCGTGCTAGAGATGGCTGGCAAACTCACAGGGCCTGTAGGTCAGTCTCACCTGGGGAAGATGATGGAGGAGAAAACACAGTAAAGGCTGACACCGCCGGTAAATGGCTGGTCCAGAACGGCTCAGCTCCTGCCTCAGCCAGCTTGTGCCTCCTCTGTGGGACGCTATGGACCAACCCTGCAACTTGGCGTTTGACCCAGACTGCTCGTGCAGAGGGCCATGCGATTCCAGGGGTTTGTAAACTTCTTAGTGACCCCTCCCCCTGTTGTTCCAGAACGGATATTAAAGCAAGACAGAGGACAAGGAGAAGACAGGGAAGTGGTTTCCTCAGTGAATTTCCATTGTTACTGAGACTGAACTGCGGAGTGTGTTAAAAAGTCTAGGACGCTGATTTAATGAGTCTGGCATGAGCCAAGAAACCAGCATTTCCAAAGTATCCCAAGACAGTCTGATGGTGGCAGTTTGGGAGGGGCACACTTTCTGAGAGGCACTGGTCCATGTCAGGAGCCCTCCACAATGCTGGGCTTTTGGGAAATCCTTCACTGAATAAACTCAGGGAGCTTCTTGATTCCTTTCAGACACTGTTGATATTGGTGTTTGGCCATCTAAAAGCAGTGCCTTGGAAAATGAATACTTAGCAATATTTGATGGGACACTCAGTGAGATGCAAACATTTAGGAAGTTAAGATGCTTTACTCCGGATGGTCTGTAAATTCCACATACATGCACTAATTTGGTAGCAAGACATAATTAAACTATTTGGAGCTATGATTGAAAAGTAAATATTTTAAGGGGCACAAGGACAAAATTTAAATACTCCACTCTTCGCGCTCATTCCTTTAGTTCTCAACATTGACTGAGGAGTCAGGGTAATTACAACTGGTAATAATGTTTGCTTAATTATATACTTGCCTATGTTTACACTGGACATGAAATGAGGGAACACGCTTTGCAAGTGAACCCTCATGAATGTGCGTCGCCAAGATACCTTCAATAAAGAAGTCCAACTCACAACTAAGGAACAGCTGGAACTAATCATGACACTAACCACAGGAGGAGAACAATTAGGGGTAAACTTTCAGCCTAAGAAAGTGAGATGGCAACAGGAGAGAGGATCAAAGTGCCAATCAGCCAGATAAGTAGCAGAGATTTTTCTTTTTCTTTTTTTTTAGGACCGCACTTGTGGCATACAGAGGTTCCCAGGCCAGGGTTTGAATCTGAGCTACAGCTGCCAGCCTATGCCACAGGCACAGCAATGCCAGACCTGAGCCACATCTGTGACCCACACCACAGCTTGTGGCAACGCTGGATCCTTAACCGACTGATCAAGGCCAGGGATCGAACCTGCATCCGCATGGATACTAGTCAGTCTTGTTTCCGCTGAGCCACAATGGGGACTCCACGTAGGAGAAATTTTTTGAGCATCTCTGTGCAGGGGCCCTGTGCTAGGTACCTCGGGGGGTGGGGAGGAGAGAGGAAGGGGCAGAGAGACAGTTTAAGATGCACGATCTTATAGTGTCCCTGGGAGGCATGTCACATTGGACAGGAAAGGTGGGAATTTGAGGTTGGCACCAAATTAGCACTTTCAGAACTCTTGGATGCAGGAATTGGAGAGGGTGGAAACAGCCAGGAGAAGCTTCTTCAAGTAGGGAGCACGCAGATGTCAGTCAACAAATATGAACACTTCTGAGTGTTGGAGATACAAGGGTGACCAAGAAAGAATAACTCCTGGGAGTTCCCATTGTGGCTCAGCAGGTTACAAACCTGACTAGTATCCATGAGGATTCAGGTTCGATCCCTGGCCTTGCTCAGTGGGTTAAGGATTCAGCGTTGCCATGAGCTGAGGCATAGTTCATAGATGCTGCTCGGATCTGGCATTGCTGTGGCTATGAGGAAGGCCAGCAGCTCTGATTCAACCCCTGGCCTGGTAACTTCCATATGCTGCAGGTGCAGCCCTAAAAAGCAAAGGAAAAAAAAGAAAAAGAAAAAAGAAAGAGTCGCTCTCATCAAAGGGCTCCCATTCCGGTGGAGGTAGCGAGATCCTAAGTGAACTTAGAATGTGGTTATTAGAAGTAGTGGGATTTATTAGTCAATACTTATTATTTGTATTAATATGTAATTGATAAATAAATTAGATATTCTCCAATAGCAATTATAGAGGTGGAGAAGCTATGATGAGGGAGCAGGGTGGCCGTGGCAGTGGTCAGGGAACTTCTCTAAAGAGATGTCTGCATCCAGGTCTGAAGGAAGAGAATGGGGCTGCATGTGGGGAGCTGGGAAGATTAGGACAAGCAAGCCCGGGGAGGGATGGAGACGGCTTGTGTGAGTGTGGTTTCTTTTTCTTTCTGCCATGACAATGGCATATGGAAGTTCCTGGGCCCAGGTTGAACCCATGCCACAGCAGTAACTTAAGCCACAGCAGTGACAATGCAGATCCTTAACTGCTAGGCCTCCAGGGAACTCCAGAGATGGCTTGTTTGAGGGACCAGATGAGAAGGTACTTGGAAGGGAGGGAGCAGGGCAATGGAGACGAGGCTGAGTGAGCAGGGCTTTGAAGCCGGGGAAGGCAGCTTAGGTTTTATTCTAAGGATGAAGCCAATGGTTAAGAGTCTTGGACAAAGAGTGGCAGGATGTAATCTGTGCGTTTTAAAAAATCACCGTGCAGGGGACAGTCCCTGGGGCTCAGCCCAGAGCTGGGAGACAAGGGAGGGGGTATTTTGTGGCCCAGTCTGCTCCACTGCACTGGGCCTGGAAGGAAGGGGCTAAGAGGCTGCATGGGCCAGCTGGAGAGACCCAGCAGGGAGCAGGCAGCTGTGAGGGGAGGCTGGCAGGTCCCCGGTCAGGTAGGGTGGTAGTGGCTAAGCAGGGGTGACCATGACGGTAAGGCCAGTGGCCCCTGGCTGTTTCGGCAACGTGCTCTCCAGTCTGGTGTGAGTCTAACGTGAGTGGCCGATGCCCACAGATCTTTGTGGAAAGTTGTCAGCCCTGCAGTCAGTGAAGCACAAATGGGCGTAGGGGGACCAAGCCAGCCTGGCCGCATGCCTGTGGGGGCCTGATGCAGAGTTTTGGTCCCAGGACGGGAGGGTACAGAGTGACACCCGCAACTGGGGCTCCTCACCCGCAACTCACAGTCTCCACCCTGGTCCCTTATTTTCTGCCCTCTGTTAATTTCCCAATACTTTCTTCTCTTTCTGACACTCTCTTCCCCGTCCACTTCACTACCTTCACTTATAATATATTTATATTTATATACATCTTTGGTCATGCCCACAGCATATGGAAGTGCCCAGGCCAAGAATCAAAGGACACCCTGGCAGGGACCCCAGAGGCTGAAGTGACAGCACTGGATCCTTAACCCACTGTGCTACAAGAGAACTCCTAAAATATATATATTTTTAAAGTGACTGGATTCTTCAATTTTAATGCAACCATGAAAAAAAAAATACCAAGCAGGGGAGTTCCCATCGTGGTGCAGTGGAAATGAATTTGACTAGGATCCATGAGGACGCAGGTTCGATCCCTGGCCTCGCTCAGCGGGTTAAGCATCCAGCGTTGCCGTGAGCTGCGGTGTAGGTTGCAGCTCTGATTTGACCCCTAGCTTGGGAACCTCCATAAGCTGTGGGTGCGACCGTAAAAAAGCAAAAAAAAAAAAAAAAA